>VWZY01005707.1:1394403-1426837 GCA_013399075.1 Chloroceryle aenea | reverse complement strand
AATATGCCCTTTTTAGTGGCAAGAGGGGACAGATCACATCAGTCATGACAAGTCAGCCTCAGAGTCATGTGGGTGTAGTCTGAAGACATTGGAGGGAAGAAAACGCAGAGGGGGAAAATCTAGAGACAAAGGTAGCAGCAAGAACCAGGGCTTAAAAATTGTGTTCAAAGCAGTTCAGGTCAGGATTTGGCCATTCACTTTTTTTTTAGGTGATGACAATCTAGCACAGAACAGTCAATACCATGGCAAATTCTTCACCCTCTTGTATCACAGGAATAAGATTACACACCTTTCTGGATGACCTGCTTAAGTCAAAGAGAAATCATTCTACTCACAACAGGGATAACTGGGTGAAATTTTCTGGAATGTTTTATATGAAAGGTCTGCCCAAGTGAACTTACAGCTCCTTCTGACCTTAACAGCAGTGTAATAGCCTTAGCAGTTATCACAAAATGCTATAGCATTGCATGATAACAATACAACACAGTGATTTGTTTCTGTGCATGACAAAACACTGAATATTTTAAAATGAAAAGGAATGAAAACTGCAAGTGATATCTAATAAAGGTTATTAAATATTTACTTGAAGGTAATTAACACATGAAAAAATATTCTCTTCGTCAAACCACCAGGAAGATCTTCAGAAGGTGAAATATAATATTCAGAAGAAAATTAACATTCATTTTTCATAAGGCTACTGAAAAATTCACAGTGCTGTTCACCCAGTCTGTTGTCTCTGTACTTGGGAACAAGGCGCTTATATTAAATGGGAAAATCAACAGAGCAGCTGCTCTTTATTTGACAGATGAGACTCCTGGGGATAACTGCAATAAAGATAAACTTTTGCTGTTCATGCTCTGATAAAAACAACAGAGCCCTAATGAGTAAAACTGATGTTTCATTGCAGATAATTGAATTCATGTTTCATGCATTGTCCCTAAACACCTATCTTCCACTGACAGCATTAATATGCACTCTATTTGACACATATCAGATGTATGAAGAACAATATAGCTCCCCAATAAATGCAGATGTATCACCAAGAGACAAGGGGTTTACATATATTTTTACACATGGATATATATATGTGTATACTTCATTATATATTGATGGCAGCAAGACTGGGTCATCTGTAAGGCCAGCATCCTCTATGAACAACTATTGGAACTGGACAACCAACAAGCATTGATTCCTATAGCCAAGGGGACAGGAGAGGGACCAATTAAGAGACAATTACTGGAGAAAGTCTGACAGCCATTCTTGGAGAAAAGGAAATGTGAGATTCTGAGTCAACAGAAGCCCCAAGAGACTAATGTATTTCTAAGGTAGGAGCTACCAACACAGGCACCAACCTCAGAACAGAGCCTCAGGAGGACACCACCTTTTGAGGATGTTGGTGTGGGTTCAGGTAACAAAAGGAGAGATGTAAATCCCAAAGAACCTTGATCATTTTGCCACAGAAAGTTCCTCATCAAATATTTAGAGGATGTGTTTTGTTGTCCACCACCTACCACTATCTCTCCCTGACCCACAGATAATCTGGAGACCTTACCTGCATCACTGTCCACTTAGATAATATGGCAAAGACGCTTTACTAAAATTACTACACAGCTTGAGANCCTCATCAAATATTTAGAGGATGTGTTTTGTTGTCCACCACCTACCACTATCTCTCCCTGACCCACAGATAATCTGGAGACTTAGATAATATGGAAAAGACTGAAATTTCTGATAAGAAGCAGCTTTACTAAAATTACTACACAGCTTGAGAATTACATACAACCCTGGCACATGAACTACCAGCCAACATAAAATGCAGCGTTGATGTTTGTGATGGAAAATGGTCAACTGTAACCTCTGGATGGATTGGCTTTGTGCCAAAACCAAGCAAGTGATGAAGTAAGTGAGGGTCTGTATAGACAAATTGTCCTTCCTTCTTCCACTGCAGCCACACATTGGTAGATTTTATAATGGACACACGAAGGAGAGACTTTATCCTGTCATTTGAATGGGGGACTTAGTACTATTATGCTATTTCAGGAGAAGACTATTCTATAAATATCTCTTCACACACAAGGACCAAACACTGAATAGCCAAAAGGACATCTTACTGACAGAATGGGCTACTACTTTAGGAAAATGCTACCTTCCAAGCAAGTTGTTTTAAACTCAGATCACTCAATATTCTGATTACTTTGTACAATTGTTGATACAAATAATAGTCATCATAGCGGCTTGCCATATGGCTTGCTATACAGCAGCCAAGAGCTTCAAGAGACTAGATGGACTAATGACAGCATGTGGGATAGTAATGCAAGAAGTTTTTCATGAGAAGGAACTGTAGAAGATCAAAGACTTTGGCTAAAATTTCTGTTCTGGATTAGTCAAGTAGAGGGGGTGACCTTAGTAGTGCCACTTCTCAGACTTCCATGCTCCAGTTTCTATTACCTTCTTTCCTGCTTTATGCTGTTTCACTTCATATAGAAGACTTAAGTACTCTTTCTCTCTGTTCCAGTAACTGTCTCAAGGTAAGTTCCCAGTGGAGACATGAGTGTTTTATTGTCAGTACAATGAATAAATATGTCTGTTTCACACAATTTGAAATTACTTCAGCAGAAATGCCTGTAATACGCCCTAAGATGCCTACAACTGAGACATGTCATTGTCAATGTTACCTAGGCTCTAATTGCTGTTCATGTTCATGTAGAAAGGCAAGTGCAAGCACTGAACTAAATCCAGGCACTTCCTTCCACCCAAAATACCTTCTCAGCTTTGTACATATATTCCAAAAGACTGTGCATCTCATCTCTTGTATTTTTCCTTTAACTTTTATATACCTCAATCTATTACAATTTGTGGCTAGTTTCCAGTGAAACAGGATGATAGTATTTTAATTAGGGAGACAACTATGATCCATAAAGCAACTATAAGGAGACTGCATCATTTTCTATTATTTTATTTCTAATTTACTCACTTGATGGGGACTCAAGTTCCTTTGTATCTTCCTCTTTTTCCTCTTCTTTGGATTCATCTAATTCTTTGCTATATTCCAGTGGAGACTGGTTCACTTGTTCTTCACTATGAGCATTCTGCTCATCCACAACTGCTTATTAAAAAAAAAATGGCAGAAAATGTCAAGATTTTTAAAACTGCATATGTAGAAAATCAGCTGCTTTTTTTTTTTTCCCCTGTAGCTTTAAGTTTAAAAATATTAACAAAAGAATTCTATTGCCAATTCAGTCAAAAAGAGTCTAGCAATCTTTTGCCCATTGATACAGATTTGCTGCTAGGAATTTTCATTTTGTGGAGGATAATAGTTATAAAAGAAGCACACTTTTATATGTGCCCACATGTGCATGCATATGTATTTATATATGCAGACAGTCATCAACATCCAAACAAGCTGCATTTCTTTTCCTAGAAGATCATAATTTTATCTATGCAAGAATGTAGAAATCAGACTTTAATAATGAAAATTTCTGCTTTCATTTAAAAAAAATTAAACACTGCTGATGTTCACCTTTTTCTGCTTGTTCAATGATCTGCCTCACAGCCTTCTTCAAGCTGTTTGCCCGGAGCATTAACTGTTCCCTAGGTTTGAAGAGTTTCTGGGTGGAAGACTTTGAGACACACTCTGCTAATTGCTCTTTACTTTCGGACAAGGATTCTTCACTTGAAAACTCCTCTGCTTCTTCTTCCACAATGGGGGGAGTGATGCCTGGGAGAATGGGAGCAACCTGGGCTTCTGTGTGAAGAGCCTGGAGCAGTAAGTCTAGCTTCTCATTTAACTCAGAGCACTAAGATGAAGTGGAAAAGAACAGACACATAAAAAACCCCTGAACAGTGAACGTGTGAACATTCACAGGAAATTAAGTGCCAAATTGTCAGTGTCTTAAGTGTCTATGTAATTGTTTATACAAAATCCAAACCTAGGTTCATCATTTTGGAATATCAGATTATAAATAGGTCTGCATGGTTTTTTTTGCAGACACACCCCATGACACCCAACCAGATTAAAGGAATTAAACAAAAAAAAGCCCTACACTCAGACTAAAATAACACACTGAGCTAAACTCAGCCCACCACGTAACTACGGTACAGGTTAGGTCTTACTCCTCTCCTGATGGCCTGCAGCACAGAGAATCTCCACAGACTCGCCCATCCCATGCCTCCTAAGAAATCATGGATGCTCAGTTCTCCAAGCTGGAGAGATAATCTGCAGGGACATGCCCAGTTGTTAGACTGGACAAATGGCCTTGTTTTTGCAACACAGCTGTACGCTTAAGTGAGTTGTCCACAGAGCAAAGAGGCTCAAGACAGAACCAAACTCTGCCCAGCACTCCACAGTTGCTCTCTCTAGGTGAGGTGATTTTCTGTGCTTAAGTGAAAGGAAACCAACACTGTCTGACCTTAGAACAGCAAAAAAGAGAAAGTTCATTTTCTAAAATGTGCACTGAATAGAAATGTGAACCACAAATTGCCATTTAGCAGCTACATTTCCCGACTCTAGGGTTGGCAGTGATTTTGTTTTCTTGTTTTCAGCTTATGTAAATTTTGTGCCTCATACCAAATCCTTCAGGGTTTTTTTTTTTCTTTCTTGTTTTTGTTTGATTTTATTTATTTTTCCAATGCTTTTGCAACATGATCTCTACAATTTGCAGTCTAAACCATTACTTTTAACATTGCAGTCTTTCTTCCCTTCATTCTTTCAACATGCTCTCTCTTCATTATTTTCCTATCCCCGTGTATGTTACCATGAACTTTACCCTTTATGAAGTAAAAAAGTGTGAATAGAGTTATAGATATCTTAGAGTTTAAAAATGGTTTGGAAACAACTAGTCTATGCAATAAGAAGAAATTAACTTTAAAGTCACTGGCTGAAATGAAAGCCTAGCTGGGCATCCTGGAGCAATTTGAAAATTACACACCTATGAGCTATAAACTCTAAAAATCTCACAACTTTAAACCAGAATATAGTCACAGTCTTACTTTAATGGCCATGGCATCGGCTTCCTCTGCATTTTCCATTGGTTTTTCATAAGTCTTCCCTATTTTGGCAACAAAGTCCTTTACAGTTTCACATAATATTCTTCAAATAACACAAAGCAAAACAAACAAACAAACAAAAACAAACAAACAAACAAAAACAGAGGGGAGAAATCAAATCAAATAAAATAGACATGTTTGGAATATTCTTATGGCAACCTCTTTATATGCATACTGCTATACATTATTCTTGCTGGAAAATGAACTCTGTTATCATACTTGCAAAGTAGATGATACTGCTTGCAAAATTCAATGATAAGCTTTAAAATAAAAACTGTTTCTCCTTTTAATTTAAGGTTTTGCACACATTCTAAGTCTTTTACTTCCAAAAACTGAAATAAATACAACTAATTTGATCCATTCCATTGCTTGTACACTTTCCATACCAGAGGAGTTATTAAACTTGCATTCACTTTGGGAACTCAAAAACATAATCAGGTCAACTTCCATGAAAAGATGGAGCCTAGAAACCATGAAGAAAAATCTCCTGACTTTAATGGAGCACTTCTTAGATGAAAGCATATGGCCATGCACGTCCCATTGCTCAGCTTATGCTTTTGAAGCACAGCTGACCCCGAGGCTTATCGATGCAAACTACAGTGGCTGCAATGAATTTTCATTGTATAAATCAAAGACTTGGTTCCCATTACCTATGCTGCAGACAGACAGCAAATGCACTAACAAGGTATGGATAATTGCTTAGTACTGTTCATTTGGCTGAAATGTACTTGCCAGAAATGAAATAGATTTAACAAGACACAGACCCAATGTAATTCTGGAGTTATAATAATGTCTTGCAGTTTAAGTTTCAACATGTGCTATGTCTACTTTGACAATAAATTATATTAACTTGGTCTTATCATTAAAGCAAAAAAAAGAGATGTAACAACATACATATTTATTTCTGAAGATTTCCATGTAGCATATCACAAAACAACATTTTTTTTCACAGAGAAGGCATATACAGAATACTTCTGATTTCAGATGATATCCACAATTTTCCAAGTACTTACCCCTTATTTTTAAGTGTTTCAGTTTGGTAAAAAAAGACCCTATTTTCTGAGATCACTACTGATTGAATTGATATAAACAGATCTATGACTTATGAGTGAAAGTGTTTGTCCTCTTAAAGATATGTGTATGCATAAAACAAAACAGAAGAAATGTAAAGTGAAGTAGAAAACATATTCCCATTAGCAACAGTAAGCTTCATATTGAAGCTGCACCTGGATTTGGAGTGATTTAAAATCACTTTATACTAATACTATGTGATTTTTAAAAACGTTCAAGTGTTTAGTATTAAGCTCTCCATTACAATTGTACTGTATAAAAATTTTGCAGAAAAAACATCCCTTCTACAAGATATAAATCAATATTAAGCCAAGCCAGTTGGGTCTGCCATGAGAAAATCAAGCTTAGACAGAAGGCTATTACGGTGATGATATTACACATGGGGGATAAATCCCACACATTGTAGATAAAACTGATCAACTCACTTGGCAGATGATATGACAACTGAGTGCTGATCAGAATTGAGAATTTTTGCAAGATGAGCAGCAACCGAGTCCTCATAAGCAGATATCTGAAAGCAGAGAGAAAAAGACCTCAATTTCCACACATTTCATCAGCTTTACGCCAAAGTGTGAGTTCAAAGAGTGAGCTTCCAAAACAGCAGGATTATTATTTCAACTCTACTAACAAGGACAAACAGCTGGCAATGCAGATTCTACCTGCATACTGTATTTATATACCAGATGTTTAATATTTGAAGTAACACTACATCTGAGAACTTGATCCACAGCTCTTTTCCTAATGTAGGGAAAGCAGTAATTTCTTTCTAGGCTAAAAATAGGTTATGAGGCAGAAAAAAAATAAAAAATCTACCTTCCTTTTAGATTTTTAACAACTTAAATTATTATCATTGAGGATATTTTATTTCTAAAACAGTGTGCCACTTAAACTAAGCTGCTCAACTAAGAATAAATCAAAAGTTTCCAGTTATAATCCTAAATTTTCTTTTTACTGTTAGATGGGCTCTTATTCCTCAAGTACCCCCACTGACAAAGGCTGCTGAACTGGTATAATGTTATCAAAACCAAAACATATGGAGCAAATCATCTATGGCTCAATCTTTACAAGAATGTCTGGGAGAATGAATATGTGCATTGGCCATCTTTTCTTGGACAAAAGAATTCTAAGTTCTGAAATATTCAGGAAAAGGTTTGGAATAGATCAGAAATGCATTCCCACACTCTATATCCTGTCTCAAAATAGATATGGATCCAGACCTCCATTGTAACAGAACATTGTAACCAAATTCCAAATCTAAAGCTAAAAATAAACGCAGTTCTGAAATTTTCTGAGAGCTTCCTTGAAGGATCTTCTGAAATCGATTAGTGTGGTTTTGTCCTTCATATGGGGCAGTTAGATATACTCCCACCCCCCTTTTTTTATCCTTCCTCCTAAAACCCAGCCTTAGTTGTAGAACTAAGCTGAGATCAGTTTTCATTTAAAGGGAAAAAAAAACAAGACATAAGAACAATCTGAAGAATAAATTACTGTTTTTCAAACACGAGTAAGATTTCTGGAATCAAAGTAAGCGAAATAGGTCTCCTGAAACTGAAGGGAAGTAAAAAAAAAAAAAAATCAGATTGCACTTTTATTTACTTTTCAAGCTGTGCTTTAATACACTAACTCCTGTAAGGTTAATTATTCTTCCTCTGAAATACCATAACTCAATAATGATGTAAAAACCCCACATTAAAATGGAGATTGAACAGTGTACTCAAAAGAAAACATCTTTGTCAGACTCAGAGTAATGGCAGGTAACTATAGCCTGCAGAACTGATTTTCCAAAAAGGAGGTTTTATATGAACAGTTCTTTCCATTTTCAGGGGGGACTAAACACAATATCAAAGCCAGAACTAACTAGGACAAAATGTGTATTTTTTCCTTTACAACATGAACATACATTTGAAAATTGTAACTTTCTTGAAAAATTAAAGAAGATCAAGCCTTAGTGTGTATTCCTGACACTAGAAACAGAGCTGTCTGCAAAACAACCCTGTAAAAATCCTAGCCAGTGGAGCCCCAGACTTTTTGTATCTCTATATCCAGCAAGCTGTCAAAGGCTCTAAGCAACAAGCCAATTAAACCAGCCCAAATTATTATTCAAGAACCTGCTGACTAATTAATGCTTCTCAAGTGTGTCTGAGCTAAAGTTGAGGTGCATTAACTTTTTAGGAATATATTATTTTCTCATTCTTAGTCAGACTTTTCATGCCAATTAATTTGATTAAAGTTTTCTTTCTCTCAAAATCGAAACCTCATCAGATGGTACAAGAACAAATTTAGTCTGAAAGACAGACTAAGCTTTTCTTGGAGGTAACTTATGATTTCAAGCTCTCCAAAAGAACAAAGAGAAAGTTGGGTGGTATCACCTGATCTAAATCAAGCTGCAAAAAGCTTCTCTCTTTCTTTCAGAATACAAGCCTTGCCTTCAAAATGTGGGGTGGTTTTTTTCAATGCTTATTCCAAACTCAAGATAGGAAACATCTTGCTTTCATATATAAAAGTTACTCTATATATTTTAATATATTATTATAGTATGTATAACATTATTATACAATAACATAACACTAAACAATACTATTATATACAAAATAGTATGCAAGATATATTCTTATATGCAAAAATTATATAAAATATGCTGTTCTATTACATAATAGTATAATAATGTATTATATTCTTACATCAAAATATTTTTATATTTTAGTGTTGTATAGTAATATATTATGAAACTTAATTTATAACATACATGCATTAAAATATTTCTTTTTCAGGAAGAATTTTTTTCTGTCTGCTCTACAAAAGACTCCTTACCTTCATTCATTTTTGGCAAATAATACAGAACTGGAAGCCTTAATTACTTGAGCCACACACCATGAACAGACCTTAACTCACTTCCATGAGCAGATCACAAAACATCTGTTTCTATTTTTCACACAAGTGTTTCAGTTACAAATCTTGTCATGCCAGAAGCTCAAGTATATGAAACAACAAAAGAGAAGTAAAAATCTACCTGGCATTCCTCTGACTCTTCTGTAGTCACTGGAAGAATAGAAGGCTTTGCTGGTAATTTCAGTTCATATGACATTATACTCCACCTGAAAGAAATGTAATCGTTTTTAAGTTCCCAGATTGTTAGTTTTATCTTTTCTCCAACATATTAGCAAAAAGAAAATTCATTGTCATACCATAGAATAACTTATTTAAAAAAAAAGCGCTCCTTAATTTTTAATTACAAGCTACTTGCATATGAATGAAATAATTGAGATTAATGGTAGCAACTGTCTTTATTGCTCAAGTTATTTGTTAGTGATTTGATGATGTGCCGTATTTGTACTCCTCTCAAACCCAGCGTTTTACACCTCATTGGAACAATCCAATGTCCACCATCTTCTCTGACTTCTTTTAAACGGGGATTGCTCCCTCCCTTCATGGACAGAAACCACACAAAACAAGGATTGGGAAGATCTCTTGCTTTTGACTAGGAAAATGCCTCAAACAGAACTATTAGGAGTGGATCAAGCCAAAGATCCAGTTATCCCAGCATCTTGTCCACAGCTGATACCACAGATTATATGAAGGATGTAAGTACACAATGTGAGCCCTCCCTACATCCAAGGGCAGACACCTCAGCTTTATCCTAAATAAAGATACTACCTTTAATGACATTTAATAGTCTGCATGGATTCCTTAAAACTGCCTCAAATGGTTTTGAATCTACACAATTTCTTAATGCGTACAACTTCTTGTAACAGCAGTTATGCAGCTTCTTCAGTTATGCAATCAATCTTCCAACTTTTTTTTATCTTTGGACATCACACTTCCTATTTCCATCAACTCTGACTCTGCAGTTGAAAAAGGATAATGAGAAGCTGTCCCCATTACCATCACAGCTTCCCTCATGACTATGATCTGCATCCTAAAGCCCCAAACCACTGAACACTAAGTCTCTAAACTGGATCTAGGCCATCAGAAACCCAGACAAATACAATTTGAATCTCGTGGTAAATGATGGACATGCACATTTAGGTTTACCTGTCTAACATCTTCGTGCTGGCTCGTTCTAGTTTCTCCAAAATCTGAGGAAGCTGCGTATCATCATCACAGGATCCTCCCCAACCAAGAACACGAGCAAGGTCATTTCCAGTACCAAGGGGTAACACTCCTAACTGACACTGAAAGACAACAGAAGAGAAAATCTACTATTGAAAATCATACAGCCAAAGTACAAACTATTACAAATGTTTGTTATTTCAAGCAACAGATATTAATTATATAGCTGGTGGCTAAAGCTTGTAAATCAAATTGTGCAATCCTGATACAACTTGTCCTGCTCGTGCTGGTGAAAATTTTCATTTCACAGGAACTATTAACTTTGGCCCACATACAGAGATAGGACAAATGACTCAGTCAAGGAAAAGCATACAAAGTCTAGTCAGTATAGTCAAGGACAGTAAATATGCACACTTGCCTGTTTGTGCAAGCTGAGCTTATCAATTTCTGACAAGACCCAACCAACGCTTCCATCTCCACCACACACGAGAATCCTGAAGTTGTCAAACTTCTGAAATAACCGCAAACTGCAGAGAAAATGCAGCCTGTTAGAGCCAGTCAGGGAGAGAGCAGTGACATTCATTAGCAACTGTCACAAGAAAATAAGGTGTAGGGCACCTTTATGGTCCTTCTTTTATTGTTCTGGGGTATGTGGATACAACCATCTACCTAATAAACCTATCTGCATCCCATATATTCCTGTATATTACACTTAAACTGACATTTCTGATAAATAACATGCCAAGTTTTACATAAACAAAAATTCCCTTGATATTGTTTTCAGGATTTTATTGATATAAAAAAAAAATTTCTAAACTATACAATTGCAACTGTCCTATGCTTCCCACTTCAGCCAGAAGCACAAGGCACCACTGGGGAATGAGAAGAGGTTAAGACAAAACAACAGGATGGGCTTTTGCCAATGTGTGATTAACTAAATGCAAGGACCACTGGAAGGAATTATCACACATAATGTGATCACAACAATACAAGACAAGTAGTACAAGTATTTCATATTAGATCCTTAAAGCTGTATCCTGCTTTCACTTCCCACAGCTTCTCCTCCTGTTCTCTGACTTTCAACACCTCCAGGACACAACCCTTGGGTAGAACAGAAAAGGAGGACTAGAGACAGAACAAGTGAGAAGGTGAAACACAGAGGAAGGGGAGATGAGATGTTGAGAAATAGACGAGAGGTAAAAACAGCAGGGATTTAAACTTAAAAAAAAACCAAACAAAAAACAACAAAGAAGACTTGGAAAGTATACAGTCTTAAAACAATAAAATTAAAAATGTTTGGGTTTAATGCATGTTATTTTCCAGAATATGTATAACCTCAGAACTATTTCTAAAAAGAAATGTATTAAGATCAAAATTTTTGAAGCATTTACATTTTTTCTAAAGCAACTGTGATTTGTATATGACAGGCAGACACCTACTGAGAACAAAAGATGCAGATATTTAAGGAAAAAAAATATTGATACCAGAACAGTTTCTCCTACCCTGAGAAAAGGGAGAAAACCCCTAGAAATGCACTGTCTCCAAGAATGCAACTGTTTTTTAGATCAACTAGAAAAAAGACAACACCAACACGACCTGATAAAAAAGCTAAGGTCCTCTCTTTGGAAACTGAGAAAAATACTTAAAAGCAACCAACCTGACCTACAACCACAGTGTAAAACCAAAGTCATCCTACTAAACTATGCTGCTGTTAGGTACAACTATAGAAAGCAAGAGAACTTGAAAACAGACAGACATATTTTTTAGACTGTCCTCTCTCAAAAATTGTCTCTCCAATTAAGAACTTTGCCATTATAATTACATGTACCAATTGTTAGTCAAATGGGACTTAGATTATATTCATATTATCAGGGTTACAATGAAAAGGACTGTTATGACTTAAAAGAGTTAATATAGCATGTCTGTGACCCAGTACCAATTATAAAAATCCACAGCTGTGTTCCACTATATTTGTATTATTTGCCCACTCTTTGAACAGAATTTTTGTGCATGTTTCTTCTACATTTTTATCATGCAAGCCTAATTCTGCATCTTTAAAAGTAAAAAAATAAAGAGTTTCTAGTTGCTGTAATTGATATCAATAGACCATTGAACCACAGCGTGCCATCTGAGTGGAATTAAGTTAGGTAACAGAAAAATTTGCATGAATTTAATCTTTATGAATGAGCAAAGATGCTTGGGTTGTGACCACCGCTATGCAAATTTCATCCCTATCTCTCCAACAATCAGCTCTTAGATTCTGTAGAATGCTTGATGGCTTTAATTGTGGTCTTACTCCATATTTTGTGACATGCTCCTTTTCTTGACTGTTTGCATATGTTGCCTAAACAGTATTCTGAATGTAGTTTTCAAATGACAGAAGTTTTACTGTACTTGTCCATCACCCTCCGCAGACTCCCCCACTGACATCTACCCATATGAAATGGAAGCAAAGCACTCAGAAAACTGTGCATGAAGGCCCTAATTCAGGAAAGCATCTAAAGAGTTGTAATGGTTTTAAATCGTAACAGTTAACAGAAGTAAAATCTAGCCAAAAACCACATGGGTTGATACATTTTGGTTTTGAATGTTCAAGAGTTTTTCCTAAAAGGAAAGTATTATTCCACAATCCCTTCACCCATCAGATTTCATTTTGACATTGTTATCCCTTAGGTTTTAATTAGGAAGTGACAATAGATACTGGTGATAGAATTACAGCAACAGGGGACAACACAACACTATACTTTGCACTAAATTCCCTCGTGGAAAGGATTGCTCAAGATTTCCAAGGTCATTACCCTAAGTGAGGTCCTCCATTCATTAAATCGAACACCTGAGCTGGATTTAACGACTGTTTGAATCGACGAAGAAACTTTACTCCCTGATTGTCTCCACTCTTTGAGTTAACAAAAACTAAAAGAGGACTGGCACAGGATGGCGGGCATGTGGCTTTCCAGAAACCTGTGAACATAGTTAGAAAGAATGAAATAAATAAAGCTTTCTAATACGAACAACGCAAAAAGAAATCATGGAAAAGAGGAAGAAAGGATGAAGAACAAAAGGAGTACATTTTATCATGCATAATGTAAATGCTGCACTGAATAACAGCCCTGCAAGGAAAATATAATAGCTCAAGTTTTACTAGTTCATTTTTTTTTCCTTTACAGTATTTTTTAGTGCTTAGATTTAGTAAAATCCTGAAGACAATAGCTTTACTGTTTTTCCACAGTGAAAATGTTTATTAACCTTTTAGAACAGTTCACAGATTTCTTCTTCACAGACTATCATGTAATTTCATTTACACGTGTTTGGTTTTTAATCTGATTTGTCTTTAACCCTAGTGGGTGGAACTGGATCATCCACATCTGTATGAGGTTTCTAAGAGTACTCACAGATTTTAAGTTACTGTACTCAGTTGCTCCCAGGTGAGACCTGTGTGAGAACTTTTTTCTCAGACTGACATTACACTAATAATTATAATAGAATCACTGAACAACAGACCTTCAGCAGCAATTGAAAGCTTATTAAAGTCAATGCAGGTCTTAACTAATTACAGCAGGCTTTCTATAAGGCCCTTAGTAAGTAGGACTTATGGTTGCTTTTGTCACCAACAAGACCAGGCCATGGAAGCAGTGCTTTCTCAGCAACGTTTCAAAATCTGTCATCACATGTATAGGTTTTGGCACTTGTTTCAGGCAATAATAAAATGTTTATGTTGTTTACAATGACTAAAAAAAATTACTAAAACTATAAATAAAAAATTGGCATTAAAGTATGTTAAT
Organism: Chloroceryle aenea; assembly: GCA_013399075.1. Taxonomy (NCBI): domain Eukaryota; kingdom Metazoa; phylum Chordata; class Aves; order Coraciiformes; family Cerylidae; genus Chloroceryle; species Chloroceryle aenea. Next base: position 1,412,888 of record VWZY01005707.1, on the reverse strand, counting down.
TTAATTCCACATTATCATAATGTATAATTTAAAATGAGGTTTGATTAATTTATTCAAATGCCAAGAAAAATATTTCATATATAGAACAATCTTCCTAGCATGAATAATAAACAGCAGCATGACACTCTGGTCTGAGACACCACATAGCAAGTAAAGAGAGTAAATATATGCAGCATAAACAACCACTTTTACTAACTTCAGATGATAAAATTCATTAAATTGTATCGAAGTTGTTGGTCTGCATTTGCCATCAACACAAACTAAAAAGCATTAAACTAAAAGCACTAAAATTAAAGCATTTTGAACATTTTGAACATTTGCTGTTTTTTTCTCCATAAGTTGAAGGATTCTTATGCTTTTTTATATTAAAAATAAATAAATAAATAAGAGAAGCATTTCCTTTCTTTAGCCTGGTGAAGTAGTTGTTGGCTCTGAGTCACTCAGCCCGCTTACCTCTATGTAAAGTAAGGTAATCTAGAATTTGAGAACTCATAGAACGATTGATGCATGCCAGGCAGGCAGGGATCAGCCCACTTCATCTAAGGACCCTGGTCACTTGGAAAGTTTCCAAGGGTCATAAATAATATGGAAGAAAAATTCTAGGGGGGAACTTTCCAAAACAGTTTTTAAATCATGCCAGTTAGATAAACCTCTAAAAAGCTACATGGAAAGTTTTCATTTTGTCTACATTTGAAGACTGCATTCACTCGCTCAGCAGAAAGATTTTGGCCTTGCTTAGTTATACAGATCTCAGCAGGCACTGCAAGACCAGAGGTACCACTGAACACGCTACAATACTACGTACCATCAGAGTCTATACTGTTTAGTGCTGTTGGAGGTATGATCGACACCTTACATTGGCCCAGCGGACATTTACGAGGATACAGTTCTTTACAGGCAGTATGAACCTACAAAAGAAACAAAAAAATATTTCCCTACGGAGGAATTTCAGAGTAAAAGTATAACTGATAGAATATCTATGCAACAAGAATGGACTAATATATAATGTTAGGTGTAGAAGGAAGAGGAGCAAGACTGGAAAAAAGCCATTAGAGTGTTCAACCACACAGGCTGGTTACTCATTCCACAGAACTTAAGTTTGGAGTAGTTCCTATTCAGCGACCCCTGTGCTGGAATTATGAATTATTCTTTCAAGGGAATTGCTTACCTCCATCCATGAGCAAGGGAGGAGCAAGTTCCCATTAATAGTAATAAAAAACAACATCATAAATACTGATATTGCTAAAATGTATTACAGAAGTATCTACATTAAGAGACAAGAAACTAACATGATTATCAGTCATCTGGAACAGGCATCTGAACCTTCACTTATTACTTAGGAGTAGGCAGATAAAACATACTAGATAAGAGCACCTATCAAAGAAAAGCTGCATCTGTGGGTGTACTAAAAAATAACTGAAGCAAGTAAAATGGTCATGAAATATTACGAATGTTAGATAGACCTAAATTTGCACAAGCTGCCTTCTCCCACTTAATCCAAAATGGGTTTGAAAAGGGTTATGAAATGATAAAAGAAAAAAATGGTCATCAATAAATCTGACAAAATCGTAGATGGTTGCATGTGGTTCATTGCACCTACCATAGCTTTACACCAAAGGCACTTCCAATCTTGCAGGCGTAAAACACTGCCACAAGTCTTGTCGCAGACTGCGCATTTGGCACTGACGGGCAGGTTACCCTCTAACCACTGGTGGGGCATAGCTATCTGTGAAGAAGTGGTCAGAAAAGTTAAATATCCAGAAATAGAAATTAAGAGGCTTTTGTCTCTCAAAAATAGGTGGATTTAAACTACTTCTTACAGCACTACCTTTTCATCAAAGAATCAGCTATGGTTGACCAGGATGATCCCAAGGCAACAGCTACAACTGTGGACTATGGTGGTGTTTCACACACTAGGCAGAAAAATTGACAGCTGAAGAAAGGAGACCTACCTCATTCAACTATTCATGGCACTATGGTAGAAGCTAAGCACAAAACAGTGGGGCCATAACACAAGTAAGTACCCATTCACTCGATTTTGATTATGTGACAGAAACCAATTAAAATAACTAAAATTCAGAAGAATAGGCAGGACAGCAGAATACATCCATGGCTTTACATACCTCTTCACCCTGGCTGGTAAGTCACAGCTCTATAAAGCAGTCCATAAATGCAATGCAAAGCTTTGTCCCAGTGCATTCTTTGTCCCATTAATGTCACAAGCAACTCAGGACACTCATAGATAGGTGTGCAACTGAGTACTAAACTTCTCGGAAGAACTTACACCAGAGGCATATACATAGCTGTGTATGCAGAAATAACCCATCTATCACAATAAACCTCTGAAAAGCTTTTGTCATTTCTCCAGCTAATTTTAAAATTCTTGCTTTCATCAGTGAAAAACCTCCCACACATCAGTGAATTCCAAATAGGTCTCCTGGGGAACAGCTATCGGTAAAGAGGACACAAAATGGGTTACCAAAACAGCATGGTAATAGGATAAAATACCACCTTTGCTTAAGAGCAGTAGGAACTTCTTGAAGCAATTGCCCAGCTTCAGACATTCTCTGTATGTGGCCTTTAAAATCTTGTGACACGACTGCAATCTAGTGCCCACAGATACCAAACTTGTCTTCTGAGACAGGAATATAACTTTTGTTCTGAATACCGCATTAATCTTTGAAGTGTTCAGGAATATAGCCACCTACCGTTAACTTCAATGGCTTACATGTCAATATTTCTATAATTATCCCTTTCTTTTTTTCCATAAAGAAGAAACAGCTTTGGAAAATGCTGTAAATATTAATAGTACTTACACCATCTTCATCTTCAATGATGTCTTTTCCAATCGAGGCTAACGTAGTCCATTTGCAGTTATTTGTTGCTCGGACAGCACATCTTTTATGTGCTTTAAACTTACACACTGGAAGGCACACACAAACGTATACTGTGTTATTTGCTGCATTTCAGTGATACATATCTTTAAAAAAATTAAACACAGATATTCCATAAAACAGCCAAGGACACGTCACTTAGTGTTGTGCCCATGACACAATCCAGTGAAAACAAAATACCCGTTCCTAATCACTCCAGCTTTAATTCTGTAGACTGGGTGTAACTGCTTAGCTGGAGCTCATGTGAAGCACATCCTGAAATCCATGTGGGTCCCCATTCTTTCAGGTGTAACACAAGGTATTAAGGTACAAATACATCTTTAACTGTCTTTTTGCCTTTTCAATTCCTCCAGTCACACAAATCAGATACCTGGTTTGAATTTGCAAGAGGTGCTGGGACAGTTTCACAGAAGCATTTTGCCTTGGGAGCTCCATTTCTTTGCTTAAATAATTTTTTTCAGGCACTATACTATGCCTGTTTTCCCAGAAGCCAAGAAAGTGAAGGGTTAGGTGGTGATACATTTATTCAGGATAATGGCAGTTCCAATATTCTCCGAGAGGTTACATTAAGTGAGGAAGAGCCTGACTTCCTAGCAGATTCTTTATTAAAGATTCCTATTTGGAATACTCAGCACAAGTGTGTAGTACAGGCAGACATTTTGACAATCTAATAACCTATCTGTATCTTTTTCAATTCAATTAATATGACTAGTTAATGATATACTATTAGACCAAACAGACTGATGCACCCAACTGGGGGTATTTCTGTTACTGGAAGTGTATGACATCATTCTATTTAGAATGCATTATAGAAATTATTTTGGCAAAGGCCATTAAAGGCTTATGAGAACTAGCCAGCAGACCAGAAGTAGTAGTCTCTTTTCTAACAAGTATTTGACAGGAAGCTCGTCCACCATTAAAAAACATTAAGCCATGGTACAAAAGGTCTTGTGAATCATAAATTTCTCATTTTAATTCTACTGATCCATTGCCAGATCAATTTAAAAATTGAACTGAGACTATGTAAGCAACATCCGAGTTTGAGAGCAATCCTCGCTGTTCTGGGAGATGCAAGAAAGTATGAGCTTAGCTCAGAGAAAGAGAAGTAACCAGAAAAATGAGTTTTGTTGCTCTTACAGTAAGTTCCCGGTCATTTCAAAAATCAGCATTCATAGACCCAAAGAGTAGGCTTGCATTTTCAAAACAGCTCAGCATCATATTCTCTGTTTGCCAACCTAAGCTACTTCCAAGTGTCTGAAGAAGTCAGCTCTCACAGAAGCACAGAAACAAAAGATGCATTTTCAAGTGACCAGCCTTGAGCAGTTTTGCCACTTGAATGTTTTGGGGAAGATATGCCACTGAATTCAGCTTCCTACTCATAAATGATACGCATTTGTCTTTGCCACACAGAACAAAATACAACAGATTAGGCATGAGGGGCAAAAGGAATTTCCAAATGACAAAGGCATAACAAAGTAAGGGAATTCTCAAATCCTGTCAACCTGCACTTCAACCAGATCACAGGACACTGTATTCACCCTCTGCTCTGTCAGCAAGGCAAGGACAAATTCCAGCACAGGATCTGAAAGAGCTGCAGCAAGCCACACCATGCATGGCAAATGACAGCGAATGTTTGTTTCCTGGGCACCGTATATAATTTATCAAATCTCAGATTAGACTTTCTGTAGGTCAGCCCCCTGCAACCCTAATATAATCAAACTACAATTCGTGTTACTCTGAGCATTAAACACCACCAAAAACAATGACCCTTGAACAGAGATGTAACTTTTGAGCAAAAACACACAGCAGTACAGAAGAGACAGGTACAGAAAGGAAAATTTTAAATCAAATCTCAACCTTAGTTACCACTTCTCCCTAGTTTCTTTTGACTCAGATGACACTGCATCCCATTCATGAATCAGTCTGACATGTGAAATCTTTCAGAAACGTGCAAGCATACCCCTAGTGTCAAATACCATTACTTTGGCAATGGAAGTTAAAAGAGGAGAAAGTGAAAAACTTAGGCAAACCGAATCTAGAATGTTTGTAGAACATTATTTTAAATTTTAATTTCCTATGTAAATATTTCTAGCTGGGATATGAAGTCGGTCTCTCAGAAAGCCAATGAAGAGAACCAATTAACTAGCAAACAGTTGTCACAGTGGTACCAACATCTGCTGTCAGACGCTGGGATTAAATCTAGAGATACTGTTATCCATAATGAAGAAAAGTCAACATTAACTGAACAGCATTAGAGGATCTATTGCACTGAAATTATACACCTCTGAGACATTTCTGTCTCAAAGGCCTTTCATTCCAACCACCTGTCAATTAATACAACTACACTGGCAAGGACAATCAATTTTTTTTTTCCCTTCAAACCTACCACTCTAGCACCTATTTTATCGTGAGTTTTCTCTTCTGTGTTCTTCAAAGAAGAAATGGCTCAGACTGTTCTTTTCCAATATAGAAAGCAAAGGCAAAGTTTTGAAACTGATCTGAAGATTCTTGAGCTTCTATCTATAGTTTATCAGGATGGAAGGATTTGTCTTCAGGTATTCCAAGAAACCTGCCTTTTTGCTTCCAGGAAGCTTATATCTATGTTATAGAGGACAAACTTCAGCGGGTTCTTGGTGGTTTTTACTATTTTCACCCAAATAAATAACTTTCTACACTAATTTAACATTACAGAGTGCTAAAAGAATACATCGTGAAGTCAAGTAATACAAATTTACTCATGCAACTTAGCTTTGCAATATAGCTTCTGCATGCAGATGTAAAGTCTTCAGTTAAATGATTACACACTTTTTGAGAACAGGACCCTCATTCACTGCATGCAATGGATGGCTCTTGGTAAGCATGCAGCTGTGCAATACTCTGGTTCATAATAATTTTCAACAGGTATTTGCCTTATTTACCAAAAGCTAATGAAATACTGCTTTTTAGACAGCAATATTAATTTCTTCCTGGCCTTATAAGAATATCTTTTGGAGCTTTATTATATACAATTATTTATTTACAACTTAAAATTAGTAGTATTATTATGCTCAGTACTGCTACAATTAAGACTTTATTTCTCAATACAGTTATCTCTTCAGAGTAGCAGTGGCTTCAGAACAGTTTCAACTGATTTTTGCAGTTATAGGAAACTCAGCATTTCTGTGATACAGGTCTCAGATTATAAACAACTGATTTGATCAAGAATCTTAATTAAGTGATTTCCCCAGGATTAGACAGTGTGATACAAAGTCACAGAAAACAGGTTTCTATTACTCTTTAATTCTTTAACAATGTAAATCCCTTCTTCTCCTGGCTGCTTCAGTCACTACTCACTCTTCAGCCTGTGCAGAAAATGTGGTAAAAATTTGTGTGACAACAACTACCCAAGTACTGCACATACAGCACTCTGTGAAGTGGGTAAAAACCCCTAGGTTTTATGAGAAAAAAAAAACAAACAATCATAACAAAAAAAAGACCAAGTACAAAACGTGCATCATCAGAGGCAGTTTAATCCCAGTTTGTCAATTGCTTGCCTTCATGATCCTAAAGAGTTCTTTCAATATTGTTTGTGCAATTCATCAGAGGAGAAACCAACTCATTTAAACTGCAATCTCCAGCTTATTTAGGTGTATTTCATATGCAGCAATCAAGATTCAGTCATGATGATGAAAATACTACATGAAGAAATACATCTTTGAGAATAATCATAAAGTCAGTCTTCCACTGGCAATAACTTGGGTAAAAATGTGGTATTAATACAGAGTAATTAAGGCTAGAGAGCTTTGAAAGGTTTGCTGTAATTTCTGTAGATAATGATCTATAGTTCTTTAGGTTTCTTTGGCTAAACATTCCAGGTATCCCTGTGTTTACCTGACAACTTCTTAGTCTTAGACTCTTGAGCATACAGCAAGCTAAACTCTAAACAAGAGAAACATTTGAGGAGCATAAGGAACAAAAGCCTTAGTTGATTCAGCCAGTTTGGAGCAATTTCCAAAGCAAGATAAAAAGAATATAATATCTCTGTCTTAATAAAGATGCTGGATGACTGTTGCAGAGATCAGTCCTTTGGAGATAGCTAGAGCAACACAACAGACAGACAGCTTTTAAAATGTAGATTATCTTTTGATAAGACCCAAAAGAAGGAACTGGAGGGAGGAAGAGCACAGCATCTCAAAGGAGTATTTGATTATTTTTTTGTAAAAGTCAGTTGGTTTTTGAGCAGTAGAAAGAATGAAGCCTGGTTTCATGAGAATTTATATCTTCAGTTTGATATAGATATCAATTCTTTGACTTCTAAAAAGATCCAAGTTCACACTACCGTCTTTTCCCTAGAAAAGTTATTAACGTACCCTCTCTCCCTACACTGGCGTCCACAAAAGTTCTTTCAGGGTGGTCTACAATTAATTTGGTCAACTTTGCCTAAGGCTGATGGGAGGGAAGGTGCCCTGAAAAAAGAAGGCATCCACCTTATCTCCAAAAGAAAAGAGGCTTGTTGTGTGGTCAGGATGAAAAAAAACAGTCGTGTAATGCTGCTGGAGATCAGCAGGCCAAAGAGAATATAATATTACAGGACTGATCTTTTAAAGTAATGTAAACTGCAAAATATCAGCAAAGGGATTTATGTTTATTTTTACCTACAGTTAACAGTCAAGAATTAGACCACAACAAGTACAAAGACACTAAGCTACTTTCAAGATAACTTGGCATGTCAATAACCCAAACCACTGAGACGAGGAAGAGCTGCAATATCTCTTGAGAAGAAACCTCTCATGCTTCTCAATATAAGACATAATAAGAGCAGCCTGGGATCAATGACCACACAAATAATTGAATTCTGTATAGATATAAATGGATTTCCAGTGTAAAGAAGTGCTGGAGGTTTCAGATGCCAGGCATGAATATTTAAACAGATTTTTTAAAGATGTAATGAGAAGAAGTAGCACAGAACATGTCTGGGGAATCTTAAGACCATACTTTCTACGTTGTCTTCTCAAACAGTGTATATGGCTATCAACGGGGAGGTCAAAAAAAATAGATGGTGAGATTCATTAGAAGTGCACATTGCAGAAGCAAGTAAACATGAAGTCAGTCATGTAAGAATTTCAGAGAAAGAAGTAGTAGTAACAAACCAAAATACACATATTAGGTGAAACAGTTAAGTTTGGTTAACATGGGTTTTTACACGCATACAGAATCAAGGACAAGGTATCCCAGTAAAAAGTCAACTGTCAAATGATTTAGATCAGATGCATTAATAAAAGTTCTCCTTTTATTTTAAAACATACTTGGAAAAGAGAGGGAAAAAATAAAGGAAAACAGATATAAACTAGTAGCTAACCAATAAGAGGGGGCAAATTTACTAATAGATAAAAGACCATCATAGTATCTTCCTATAAACCAATCCAGTCATATACATTTATGAAACTATAGACCAGTGAAAGCAAATCCAAACTACCTTCACAAGCCATTCATAACAACTGCTGAAAGAGCAACTGGATCAGAAATAGGGATAAACATGGCATTGATTTGCAGTAACTTATGCAGAAAGGCGACAAAGTCCAAATCTGCAAATTCAGGAATATTCCTTAAAGTTAATGCCAACACCTTGGAAATTGAAACCATACTTAGAAGTAAAATAAGACACTGAAAACCCCAGAAAATTATGAACTACAATCATTAACACCGATAACCTTACAAGAGTGCTTCTTAGTATCCAGCTTTTCAAAATAGCTATAATATTATCTTATTAAAGGGTAAATTCTTAATGACAGGAAAGAAGTCTTTCCTTTGCCTGAGCAAATATAACTGTATTTGTACACAGAGGTAATACAACTGCATTTTAGTTAAGCACATGATACTCCCATCTGCCAATATCAGACATTGAAAATGCTGTAATTGCCTTAAATCTGCCCAGACGACTTATACACGGTGAAAACCTGCATCAGAGAAGCTGGAAGTAACTATGCTACTTCTAATTTCTATGAAATGGGTTCATCCCGTTCCTTGGCAACTGCAGCATTAGCTACATTAAAAGCATGGACAATTCAGGACAGTGGGTTAATGTTTCCTTTGTTAAGATTTCCTTAATACACATTATTAAGCTCAGACCTCAAGTATTATAACTGCATCAATAACAGAAATGCATTTGCAGTTGGGTAACATGCCTCCAAAAATCAAGTTTTGAATGGTATAACTGTAACTCTTTTCTGCACAGTTAGCTATTTTGGTAATTAAATATCTCTGCATTTCATATACATCATAATGTCACACGGATGCTTTATTTTCTTCCAGATTCTAGCACAAGCAGACTTGTTACCACTTTTTCACAGAACTTTCAGCAAAAAATAAATAAGCTGTTTGAGGTTTATTATAATTATTTGTTTGAGAAGTATTATTTCTCTGGATAAGCTTAATGCTGAACTCTTAGCCACATTTCCTTTTCCTTTGTGCTGGATTTCATTTGTTGGACCATCAAAGTGCAAAGGCAACTACATCTCCATGCTCTTATTGCGTGAGAGAATTTTTAAAGCAATAAATCTGTCCCCATCTGTCCTGCCTGTACTACAGGGTCAGGCAGCAGCAACAGAGCAAGTAAGAATTGGAGGGGAAGAGGTCGTAGCACTGAACAAAGTGTTAGTTAAGAATTTTTACAGATTTGGGGTAAAAACTGCCATTATGAATTTTTTTCCTAAGGAATGTCAATTCTGCAAATAAGTATGACTATTTTGTTTCCCATTTTTTGATGGGCAAATGAAATAAATCCTATTTTTTCTTGCAAATTGTCCACCCAGCGCATTTCAAACTGGTTTCTGCAGCAGAAGGAACCGCTTCATTTGGGACAAGTTAGAAAAAGGCACCCAGAGCATGAAGAAGGTCAGCCAGATCATCAGCAGTCCCTCTGCCCAAAAGAAAGTCACTCTAGTGAATAGATTTCTCCCTTCAGGCTTTCTTATTCATTATTTTCAGAATCATTGCTCGTCTTAAACTTTCAGCCGTCTGCCTACATAGGCAGCACTATAAAGAGGGGGAAGAAAGGACTTATTTTACCTTCACAAGACAGGCCGTGAGAAGTGACTCCAGAGAGGCTCTCTCTACACACGTTACAGAAGGTAGGTCGGGCATGGGAGCAGGCGTACCAGTTATGCATCCCTGAGAAATGTTCCACATTAAACTGTGCGGTCTAGTAAAGGAGAAGTTAAGACAAATTTGCAAGTACAGAAAACAGCTACGGTGACTGAAATTACCTACGGTTCCATATTACAGGGAATGACAATGCAAAAAGTATTTTCCAAAGGGTATTTAGCCACCTCTCCCTCCAAACTTCTAAACAGCAGTGTGATAATAAGCTCTTATTTCACTAGCAGAAGTCTTAGCATGAAACTTCACTCTGACATTAGATGCACTTTTCACACTAAGGAGTGTGAATACTACAGTTCTGTGTCCTGTAGCTTGATCTGTTGAGCTAGAACAGGTTGCACCAGAGGGATGTTAACTTACCTCATAGTGTTCTCTGGACTGAACGGACTTCAGAGAGCTTATCCAGTCCTCCATTTCTTTTCTGTTCTCAGCACACAATATTAACCTCCTAAATGGAGTGATTATCTGAAAAAGATAACACATTCTGATTATTCCAGACAGCAAATATCATGATAGACTATAATATTTAACATAATCTTTCCTGCAAGATGATGCAAAGGGAAGACGTGCCCTAGATCACAAGATACTAAACACTTAAAAATATATTCTCTAACACACTACCAACAATAAAGGAGTTTGCTTTTCCTTTTTCAGTTCCAAAGATTTGAATCCAGCTTCAGTATAGGTCTTCCTGATCTACATTGATCATTCCTCCTTCTCAGCTCTTTCTCTAAAGCACTGCGATTCAAATACTCAAATGGCAGGTGCTGAAAGTGCTGTAACAACCCTTCTGGAAATCACTAATTGACTGAGATTGCAGTTCTATTTCATAACAGCATTATAGCAACTGCAAGGTCCATTCCAATTGCTAGAGACAAAAGCATGTCAAAATCAAAAGCCTGGAAGTCTTAAAAACAACAACAAAAGCTTTCAGCATATCTCTCTATCTTGAATATTGATATTAAATTTACACAAATTTATACATACATTTAAACAGAACTTTCCACATAAAACTCAGTATAAGAACACACATAAATCTTTATAAAAAGATACAGAGAATAAAACCAAACAGCTGAAATCATAGCCTACTAGAATGGTTGAATGAATTCCTGGGACAAGTGGATGCTGAGGAGTTTTCAGTGGTCTGGAGTTGCATTCTAGAAATCTGAAAATGCTGTACCTAGGAGGTTCAGAGTATAAGACGTTTTCTCCTCTCCCTCATCAGTAGAAAAATAATTAAAATAACAGGAAGGCACCAGAAACTATCAGCTAACTCCCACTGAAATTATTTTGAGCACTGTACTAAAATAGACAAAGCATTTACTTACATAGCAAAGAATGTAAAACAAAATAAGTCCAAGAACTTAAATGAAAGTTATTTGGTTCATTGTAGGAAGTTTGAAAAATAAAATGAAATCCTTTATCAGTCTTATGCAGTGATCTATTGCACAGTATGTAGCACTCACACTTGCAAATTACCTAAGTAAAACAAAGAAAGGACCACCAAAAAATGATAGCTAAGTACTGTTTGAAATGCTAGTGGCTAACTATTGTAATATTTGCACAATATTAGGAAGCACATATCTACAGCTGCATTGACTTACCCAGTCTCTGCCGTAAATAGTCTCTAGGCTTGATTTGTCCTATCCACTCCTTCATTAAACTGAGCTGCACTTTAACATATCTCAGAGGCAATGAAACTGAAGTGCAGCAAGCTGCAAGTCACATGGAGAGGAGGCAAAAACCCTGTGGGCTTGCTTTTTTTTTTTTAATGTACTCACTTCCCATGCAATGGAATAGTTTCTCTGTTTTCTATTTCCTTCAATCTTGCTTAAGCTTTTTAATAAGGTTTATTAGTAGCTCTCCACGGCTCTTCCTAAAGAACAGTTAATGCAAAGAGCAATGCTTCTCTCATTAGTTTGGAGCCAAACAGACGCTTTATTACTTCAAAATGTTTTTCTAGGCCAGGTCATCAAATGAAGCCCAGAAAAGCCATTAAATCACAATATAACCCTGGCTCCAACAACAATCAGCATTTTGCTGGAATTCCAGGTTTCAGTGGACTCAGAAATATTACTAGGGCAAATACACCCACCAGATTATTTCCCATCGTATAGCATGACATTATAATAGGGATTAAGTAAGGACAAGTCCACCCAAAACTCTGCTCTTTGAATCCACCCTTCCCCTGTTCATCATTACTGATGCTCACCTGTAACCAGATGTTGTGAACTGCCATTAAACAGCAACAGCTGCATTTACTGTTGAAGACTTCTGATAATCTTGATCTTTTCAAGGAATATTTTCTTGTATTTCTTATGCCTTTAATAGCACTGACCACAGAAATCTCCTGTGCATCTCCCCACTCTTCCCTCTGGGCCTTAACTGTGTGTGAACGACTAAACTATCTAGTGCCAAGCAGATGCCCTTTGGTATTTGAAGCATCAGGATGGGGTGGGTAAATACGACACAGGCCCATAGCACCCAGAAGAGCAGCTATAAATAAGCCAGCTGGGACAGCAAAGACCATCTCAAAAGGTATTGGCAACCAAATCATGTCACCAAATACTGCTACCTAATGCATGTAAACATACCAGAAAGTCCTATATTCCAGCTTCTTATTAAATTCAGGTCATAATAAACTTTATAAAGTCCAGAGCATTTTTACAGTCTAAAACTTAAATTATATACCTTCAAGTACATGAATGTAGGATCAATTATTATTAGTGCTATAAAACTAAAGTGGAAAGAGAGAAGATACACATATTTGTAAATACAGCTAAGCTACATACCCTCTTTGACTCACGTATTTTAAACAACAAATTTCAAGAAGGAATGGGATAACATGACAAAAGATAAAATGCATTGTATGTAAAAAATATCAACAATGCTTGGAAGTTTTCTTAAATAGAAGAGGAACAAAGCATTCCATTTAGGTTCATCTACTTCAGTCTCCAAAACCATGGAAAAGATGTACTCCCATTATTTGTTAGATAGTTCACGTAACATCAGAACTCAGGGAACCAAGGAAATGATTAGCAAACAAGTGGGTTTTCTTCCTTAAATGTAACACATTATTTAGACTTGAAAAGTAATCCCAAAGGATGTTGAGAAGACCCGAAGTGTAAATGTCTAAAAAGGTATTTGAAACATCCATAATGAATAGATGCATCACAGACGATAAACCACAATATTTGAAACCTTCAACTTAGCAAGTCCTCAATATCCTGTGAGTCGCTGTGGCAAAGTTAGCAAGAGGAAGAATCACTGGAAATTCTCTGCTGCTTACATTCTTTTCTTGAGTACCTGCTACTGCTACTGTAACTACTTGGATTCTGTGAAGTTTTTTGAGCTTAAAGCTAACTCGTTATAGTTGCTCTTGCTTGTCCTAAACTGAGAATGACTTCCTACACCACCTTATTTACACTTACACAGAAGGCATCTTTCTTATGGTTGCTCACAGAAAGTTAACTAACGTAAGTGGGGTATTTCAAGTACATTCACTGAAGAAAGCTGTACCTGTACGCAGCCATAATCAAAAGTAAAATGGATTTAATTGTCCTTAAAACTAATTTCGAGCCACGTAAATCTGGATTTTACTTGTAATCTTATCTCATCGTCTGTAGTTATATTAAGTCCTGTATTGTTTCTTTGACCAAAGTCAGCGTCTTTTCTTCTATTACATGTTACCTTTTTAAAAAATTAATGCATCACTCTGAATATGCTTAACTCTCAGCAGAGAAGAAGAAAATGTATAGTACAATGACAAAGGAAGTGTCGCAGGAACCACTGGAAGACCATCAGAATAAGAAAACTTATATCTTGGAAGAACTCAGGTGCTAATGGTTCACACGCTGACAAAGCAGGAGACAAATCAAGAAGGATGAAGACAGACAAAAGGCCTTAAAAATAAATAAATCAAGCAGATTTAATTTAGAAGATTAAGTTACTTTGAAAATTTTCACCGTTGTCAAGTAGCCAGGAAGAAGTCATTGCTGATTTTGGAAGACAGAGTTATCAAAGCCAGATACTGCAGTATATTGGAAAGTAATGAAATTGAGGCAGTGGGAATAAAAAACCCTTTTAACGTCGTAGGCACAGGAAAAGAGTGAGCATATACAGTCTTAAAAGCTGAAAGCAAACAACACAAGTCTTAAAATATCTTAGGGAATAAAGAATGGGAAGAAAAATGACCTATTAATACAATAATGTTCCTTTCCTGGTCAGAAAAATAAGGGACCTTTTGAGTGGGGAATGAAGGACAGAACAAGAGGACATTGTTCAGTCTGACACCACATAGGTCTTGCCATAAATTGGGATTTTCATCCATGGTGACACTAAGATAATTTGGCTTCTAAAAATATATGCATGCTCATATATATGTACATACACATCTGGAAATCACTTCAATGAAAATTGAACAGTCAAGTTTTCAGTTACTACTGCAATTTTTCCTTCAGACAGCACCCATTAGGAACAAGCTTAACATCTTGAAAGGAACTAAAACTGGCATTAAATTCGGTGCAAATCTGAAAGCACTTTTTGCTTTCAAAGGGGATAACTTTACCAATAAAATTCTATATGCCTTCAACCCAATGGTTTTAGACTTAATGGTCTGCAAAATAAAATCATAGAGAGTTCAGTTAAAGCCTACTGTCTAATTTCTAACTTATTTTATCAGGTTAGCAATATATAGGAAAACCTCCCAAAGCTTGGTTGCTACATTTCTGGTTTCCTTGACTGATTCAAAGAAAAATGCAGACACTACACTTGCTAATCAAGAAAATAACTGCCTACATCTAAGCAGTAACACTGCAGCTATTGTCAAGCACCCTGCTTCCTGCAACATGATATTTGCATTAAGGCACCTTCTGCTGCTCTAAACTATTATCAGACATTACACTAATAGCACTTTGTATGGCTGATCTCAAATTGACTTAGAAGAAGCATCATTTAGAATCTGAAACGGGCAGGGAAATGGTTTTCCTGTTCTTTGAACAGATATTTTTAAAATCTCTCTCTGGAATGAAAAAAGAGAGGGTGATATCAAGAAAGCAAGCACCCTCACCTCTCCTTTTAGGGCTTGCACCCCATGCCCAGGGTAAGAAAATGACAGATTTGACTCTTTGTAACTTATCTCTGCTTCTAGACATTAGTGAGCTAGTTCTGGCAAAGGATAACATGTTATGCCCCCCTTGCTTTTTGCCTGACCCTCCATTTCCCCATCCTCATGCAGATGGGTCCGAATGAAAGCAGTGGATGGATGCGCTCCATCGCAGTGTGGGAGTCAACTTCTGGTGTCACTGATGCTCCTGTACCTACCAGAACTTGTCTGCAGTTAGGCAGCTTTCTACAGTACTTTCATTTTTTGGATTCAGAACACAAATTATAACAGTACTGTCACTGTCAAAGGTGTAGATGGTGCTTCACAGTGAATCGTCACTATTGTTTTTCAAGATGAGCCGAGCAAGGCAAAAGTATAAATTACAGAGGGAGTGGAGCATTTAAAAGCAAGGCAAGTAATAAATGGCTGTTATATTTGCCTGAGTACAATAACAGAATTTATAATCAGAACAATTAGCTCTGTCTACTCCACTAAAACGTTGCTTCTCTCTTTTTGCTGGCCTTCTCCTATTTCACTGTTGCCAAGCTCACAAGTAATGAAGTAATGTGTGGTTTTTGCCCTACAAAAAAAAATGCTCTTAGGAAGGGGAATAAAAAGGGTTAGTCCCACACAGCATCTACTGCACCAATACACCAGGACAAGTGGGCTTAACTAAAAGGCAGAACAAAAGTGGCTACATCACAGAAACAGGTACACTGTCTACTCTGACTTCGCTCTGCAGTAGAATACAGTCCAGGCAACTTATGTGGCCTGACCTTATGACACATTTCAGGAAAAACAAAGAAGCATCTCCCAGAATGCATCCGTGAAGGACAAGAACATGATCATGAGTAGTCAGCATGGATTCACCAAAGGGAAGTCATGCTTGACCAACCTGACAAGCTATGATGAAATGACTGGTTTGGTAGATGAAGATATAAAGGTGGATATCATCCACCTTACCCTTAGTAAGGCTTTCGGCACTATCCCTTAAGATCCTCATAGACAAGATGAAGTATGGGCTGGATGAGCAGACAGTGAGGTAGATTAAAAACTGTCTGACTGGCCTGAGGCCCCAGGGATTGGTGATTGGTGGCACAAGGTCTATTTGGAAGCCAATAACTAGCATTGTAACCCAAAGGTCAATACCATGTCCAGTCATGTTTAACATCTTCATTAATGATTTTGATGATGGAGCAAAGTGCACCCTCTGCAAGTCTGTTGCTGACACAAAACTGGGAGGAGTGGCTTATGAGACAGAGGGTTATGCTGCCATCCAGAGGGATGTCAAAAGGCTGAAGAAATGAACCAACAGGAACCTCATGAAGTTCAAGAAGTCCCAAGTCCTTCACGTAGGGAGGAACAACGCCAGGCATCAGTGTATGCTGGAGGCTGCCCAGATGGAAAGCAGCTGAGCAAAAGAGGACCTGTGGGTCCTGATGGACAACAAATTCAGCATGAGCCTGCTAAGTGTCCTTGTATCAAAGGTGGCAAATGATATCCTGGCCTGCATTAAAAGAAGCATTGCCAGCAGGTGGAGGGACGTGATCCTGCCCCTCTGCTCGGCACTGGTGGGTCCACACCTCCAGCGCTGCATCCAGTTCTGGGCTCATCAGTACAACAAAGTTGTGGACACACTGGACACAGTCCAGGGAGGAGCAACAAGGATGATAAAGGGCCCTGGCACAAGTTGCTTAAGGCAGTTGTGGAGTCTCCATCCTTGGAGATACTGAAAAGCTATCTGAACATGGTCCTGGGCAGCCTGCTGTAGGTGGCCCTGCTTCAGCAGGGAGGTTGTACCAGATGAACTTCAGGGATCCCCTCCAACCCCTGAGCCACTCCATGATTCTGTGAAAACAGAATCCAGGTAAATCAAGTAATCCAGTTACTACATGTCCAGACTCAAACTGTAAAACAGATGCAAAAAGTACCCAGCAAAGTTCACTTTGTCAGAAATCAACAGTTCCCCAGATTTGACCTTGTGTATCCGATATCAACCAACTACTAACAGAAAAATATTATTCCTTTGGAACTATAAGTTTATAATGAAACAGTTACAAGAAGCAGGGTAGGAAAGTTTTATGAATTTGTACTGAAGAATTAGAAATCTATCTTAAATCAGTATTTAAATATAGCAAATACAATAAACTATTCTCCTAAGTGTAAACTGGAAAATGCTATATATAGTTCAAGGCCTGCACATTTCTTTAAAGGCCTTACATAGAGATTTGTTAAGTACGTTCCTTCACTCTCCTGTAGCCTTAGCTTCAGCTTCACCAGCTCATCTACATGTCTATCAGCTGAGATGGCTTCTGTGCTTATAGGAAAACATTTAGTTATGTATTTAATGGTGGTAGGTGCAAAGTTACACAATATAAAACAGCAAGCAACTGGTTTTTTTTTGTCTGTACTAACAGATGCCTGTTTAGACATGATCCAGCTGCTTGAAGCCAGGGATCCTTCTTCACCAGAAGCAGGAAATTTATTCAAAGTTTACACCAATGGCTTTGTTTATAAAATTATTTGGCATATACAGGAACTACACTGAAAGATACTTCTTAAGGTTTCTCCAGGTATTCTAACCACTATAAAAGCCAGAAGAGAAAGAAAATTCAAAGAATAGGTCAGTGCAAAATTGCAGGAAGAATAAAACCTGGCAAACCTCAGTGCCTGTTCTATAAGCACCCCAACCACTTCGCCACTGCTATACCATGAGTACAGAAAAAGAAATGAAAGATATTCTAATGAATTTACTTTTAAGCAATCTTCTAACCGTGTTGCACAAATTAAAGAAGCTCTTAGAAAACTAAAGGAAGAAAAAGAGACATTTTCTGTAAGCTACCTTTGAAAAAATTCTGCTTCAGCTCAGTATCTATGAAAAACAAGCTCCAGGCAAATGTAACTAGAACCAAAATGTACTATATAGCTGAGAATGGTCACACTTTTAAGCATTCCCTTGTTGTCCTCTTCTGAAAAGTGTTCAGCTTTCTTGTAATAGCTCAATCCCAAGTAAATTATCTATGAATTTTAGCCTCATAGCTGAAATCCTTTATTTCTTTTTCATAATGAAACTTAAAGCTTCAACATCTCCAGATACTCTAAGGAAAGGCAGGCAGCACATCAAGTTGAGATGTGGAGCTTAAAATTTGAAAGTCACACCCAAAGAGCTCTCATTTTCATTACCTTTTTTTGTCACTGTGAGAGGGTGGGGGAAAATGAGCAAATGCTAAATGGAGGAAAAAAAAGCTAAGTGCATCACAAGTGCACACTAATTGCTTTTGTCTATTTTTTTTTTCCTGAGCATATTAATTTGCTATTTCAGTTTTTGTTTTGTTTCTAAGCTGCCTCAA
>VWZY01005707.1:1357399-1394357 GCA_013399075.1 Chloroceryle aenea | reverse complement strand
AAAAACAAACCAACAAACCACAAACCAAACACAAAACCTGAGTGGAAAATTGAACGAAATGGATCACAAAGCACTTCCCTCTCTTTCTGTGGTTTGGGTATTGCTCGGGCTGGGAGCATCAAAAAGCCTTCGTCATTTAGAGGCTAATCAGTATCTGTATGAAACAGCAGATAATTCACAACTAGAGAAAAACTAACTCCATCCGAAGAGCTAGCTACTTGTGCAAAGCTGAGTCACGATGGTGAGGCTGGTCCAGGAATTTGAGCTGTTTCCAGCCATATTCTACCTCCAGGACATAAAAAGAGGCCCCAAGATCTTCATGATGTCACTCCAGGACCTCTGTCAGCCCTGCATTAGACTGCAAACAGGGCACAGCAAATGCCTAGATCTGCATTTCCCTGGTCTTCAAACTGCACCTTGCACTGACCCTTCTGAGAATACCCAAGGCCAAATTTAAAATGTAGAGTTTCTGAGAGTTGGATTCGGCTCACAGAGGAAGATACTTTAAGTACAGACATCTGCAAGCCTGTCTGAACTCCCATGATTATCAGTATATGCTGTGTGCACATCTAAAGGATAAATATGATTTAATGTATGCTGAGAGGAACCCCAAGGATAGCACTACACACAGGACATAGCACTTCTTTTGTTTTCCTTCAGACAAATAATTTCACGATACTAATGTAAGCTCGTTATCCATACCTGGACCACTATTATTATTGTTATTGTTATTAAAATAAGTATGCAATTAAGTTAAAATACACCTATAGCAGTAGTTCAAGCAGACAAGAGTGTTCACACAGGACGTGTTAAGTAAATTTAACTATCTGAAATTTGGTTTATGTAAATTCATCAAGAAACAAACGTTTTCCAAACATTTGTGTCCCTAGGGTTTATTTAAGGGAGAAGTCAAACAAGAATGTTTCCCTTCAAGGGAACATCAGCAGAGACTGTATGTAGAAATGTACTCAAAATACAGTTTTCAAAAGGACAAAAATAAAAGTGCAGATAGCCGTGTTCCAGAGTATCTCTATGGAGCAAACCAGAAAAGTTTAATCATCCAGGCTAAGAACAAGGCAGAGAAAGAGGTTTACTTAATAGTAGCTGAAACCAGGGCAAACCACCTCACCACCCCAAGTCTGAAGCATGCGAAAGCCTTGAAGGTGGTCGCTGACCCCGTGATCCCAGGAATCTCCCAAGACAGGAGCAGCACGATGATTTTACTGAACTACACAAATATAAAAGATGGTGAAGGAGAAGCAGCAAAAAGCCCAGAAAAGGTCAGTGCAACCTTTAGGTGAGCAGCCCTCAGAAAAAAAACATACTGAGGTAGAACAGAAAGAGGCTTGAGGCTATGAGTAAAGAAACCATCTCCTGCTGTCCAATGAGACCAACCTGCAGTAAATTGGATTTTGTAAACAAGTGGGACAGCATCAGAGGAAAACCTCTATTGACATCCATCAGCTTTTGCTGCACTTAAATAATGCTCAAGACTTTGGACAAATCAAGAGTCAGTAATAAAACTGATTAAAAATAAAATTGATGTGGGATTATTGAAACGGGGAAAAAAAACAGTATCAGGAAAATTATTCCCAGCTTTGGGACTATCTCTCTTTTTCTCTGATATTCAAAAAGACAGAAGACTGGAGTGCCCAAACCCAAAGATGAAAGCTTTTAAACTCATTTGGGAAAAGGCTCTTCTCATTTCCTCTTGATGTGGTTTAGGGAAGGTTAAGCAGTTCTCATATTCCCCTGAAGTTCTTGTGGTCCCTGAAGAAAACTCACAATAACAACTTCAAAAATATTCGTGTGGCAAGAAAAGAAGAAAACTATCTCCAAGTCTTTGAAATTAGCAGTATCTCTTCAACATACTGCACAAGTCTGGCAGCGCATTCTGTCTTCCAAGCCCATTGTGAATATTAAAAGTTAACTTTCTAAAATCAATTAGAAGCAGCTAATCCCAGTGATAAGCAGAGAGCTGAGTGATGTCAGAAGCAGCAGGGCTGAAAGAAACCACTAAAACGCAATGTGCCCTCAGGCCCAGTTCAGTATTCCAGCTGAAATTCTGACAAACTGCAAGAACCGAGTTTCCAGTACAACTGGGCAACGTCCCATTAAAAACAGCAGCTGAACAGGAGGATTCAAAGATGAAAAGAATTGGTTTATCCTTTAAGCTGGTTTCACATAAATTATATGCCAGTAAAATTTACATCCCCAGCCAAGACATAGGATATGCTACATTCAGAAATATGGATAGGAAATGGGGTAATCAGAGTTCTGGAAGACAACAATATAAACTAGAAGAAAATGATATAAATAAAATAATATACATTTTAACCACAGTTGCTCCAATGGAGCATTTGGCCTCACTAACCTATAAAAAATACCAAATCATATCAAAATAAAAGGTCAAAGGAAAATCAGCAAATCCAAATGTCTCATTTTTCAAAATCTATCCGAATGTACAGAGTATCATGGAAATGGTAAAGATTGGAAAATTGGAACTAGATGATCTTGAAGGTCCCTTCCAACCCTGACAATTCTATGATTCTATAAAAAAGGAAGAAGGAATAATAGGAATTCCAACCCTGGAAAATTAGTAATTAATATTAAGCACTTGATTATTCTCTTAGAATTTTTTTTTGTGTTGCAATTCTGGAAGTGTAAAGAACTGATATGGGAACATTTACAGACAGCACAACATTTTGATTACTTGATCACCAAGGCACTTCAGAGCAAGCCAAGCAAGGTATTAGTACAATGACTTGAAGATATTTACCTTGGAAAACAGTCAAATCAAAGGGAGGTAATAAATAATGTAATAAAGAACAGATGGTTTATAAGTTTCTGCTGCCTTTGTCTCACAATGCTAGGTTAAAATAATTAATTAAAGCCCTGCACATTAAGAGTTCTCCAATAAAGTATTTTTCCACAGAATAAAGAATTAGGCTTTATGGTCTATATAGTCTATAGCATCACTAAAACCAAGAAATCAGCAAAAATTTATGATATTAGACATTTTTGCAAGCATACCCAGAATCCTAGTAATCAATGTTATTGGCTGGAATATCAAGCCTCATTTCCAACCAATTTTTAATTACTAAGAATTGCAGTAGGCTTCCCTGCACAGTGTTATCTGCCTACTGCAGCTTCCTCCCTCTCAAGATGACCACTTTCAGTAGATTCATATTCAACAAAAAAGATTTGATTCGGCACCTGATCCAGAAAGCTGAAAGCAGGAGTTTACATTTTAGGTGCCCTGGATGACAAAGCTCCTGTTGTAGCTAAGGGAGAGTTAGTTAATAATCAGTGGAGTTTATAATGAATTGAGCAATTACAGGAATCTGCCTTAATGAGCTATTAATCTTATCCTAGACACCTACATTTAGAGGTCTATAAACCCATCACTGAGTCAGAGCAAGCTGAATCCCCAGTATCATCTAGTATGTTCTCCTATTCCTGGAGGGCACCTTCCAGAAGATCAGTCAAATTATTTTCTCTGTTATGCTCAGATGCAATTAGATAACAGAATTAACCTAGACAGGAATTTTACTTTTCTGCATATACATACAGTAAGAATTTCAGTGCCCATAGCTTTGTGTGCTTCTTAGATGCACTAGAAGTTGGCCTAACCCAAATCAAATGTCTAAAGTTAGCTATACTAGCCAGTATTTCTACCCTAAAATTATTATTTTCCATCACATTTACCACAAATGCTTCAAACATCACTTTGGATTGATTAAATATAGGTCCTGTCACATGATGCCTGTGCCTTTTATGTGAGACTCCAGAAAAGATTCGTAATAACCCCCATCATTTTATACATCCCTGTGTCTCAACGACTGAAAGGCACCATGGTTAACATCTACAGGGATTTTCCTCATCAGTGTGCATCAGTTCTTCATCATCAAAAGCAAGGCAGAGACAGAAACCTAAGCCAAAAGCTAATCTGTTGAAAATCTCCTTTTAAATCACAATTTGTAATCACGTTTTTTGCCCTAAGGAAGTTCATTAATTGAATATGCCTGTTCAGGAATAATCTTAGTGTCTAAAAATCCCTTCCTTATACCTACTAGAACAAAAGCACACCACCAACGTTCCACATGACCATGCTTGCAGGCTGGAGAGCACTATTCAGCCTCATTCAGTCTCAAGTCTTGTTATAAACATAATAAAGAGATTTTTCTAAATGTACTTGAGGTATCATCAAGTCATCTTCCACCTCTGCAATCCAAAATGCATAAGGAATTAGAGCTCTCAGCAGAACTGGTCACTGTCCCATCCGATTCTGTGCAGTAAGGATGAGAGACTGATTCATCCCCAAAGAGGTAACACGCTGTGCAACTACCCTCCTCAAGTTGTGCTGAGACAACATAAACCACCCTCTGAAGCAGAAGCAAAGCGCTGTGTTAAAAATGTTCCACAGAGTACCCAACACCATTATGAGGACTCAGTGCCTGTCCATGCCACTGAACTTTAGGGATGGGGTGAACAGAAGCCCCTGTGGGCTCCTGATGTGGCTGAGGGAGCAGGCAATGCGCATCCCTGATGGGCTGAAGTGAATTCTTGAAGCTCTTCTCTCTCATCCCACAGACTTAGGAGACTGGTACCTAACAAGCAAGAAGAAAGAATCTGGCTTTGGGGTCTCATATAAAGACCCTGGAGTTCAGGGACACCTTCTTCTCTATTTAATAGCCTCTAGATGAGGATGCTCAGAACTACAAAACACCTATCATCCATTACAAGGCACCCTACTGCAAGCTTGTGCACTAGGAACTATTTGCTAGAAAGTAGTTGGTCATTCATTGCAAAACAGTATCAGCAGCAATAAAGAACTGAAACAGATGAGCTGCTTTAAGTTTAGCAGCTTCTCATTTTAATTAGCAGATATTTATTTATCTCAACTTTCCCTTAACTTCAATTTGTTTGTAGTAAGGAAGGAAAAGTAATCCTGGTGAATAAACACTGATATTTGGTTACATAAAATATTTTGCAAGCATGTGCATTACAAATAAACTCAACCTTAAATCTGTGTGTTATGACTAATTTTAGGACTTGAGTTTTATCCAAAAAAAGAGCATGGAAAATCTTGACATACACACCTCTGTCTCCAAACAGACAAGGGGCAAAAGAAGGCAAACTCGCATCTTCTACAAACTGAGGGTGGGAGATTAAGGGGAGAGGAGGGATTTAACATAAATGACAAAAGGATTTGTTAAAAAAAAAAAACAACAAATTCATCAATTTTCATGTATATTTTTAGAGGTGTGTTTTCCTGGAAAAATGGTCATTCAGTGTATACTCCATCTACATAATTTGTGTTAAAAGTCTTCTCTCAGTACAAAGAAGAAGGGTACATTCACCAGAGAGAGCTAAAGTTGAGGATTTAAATTTTGCTCTTAATAAAGAGGATGTTAAAAGAGTACTTAGGATGTAAAGAAAATAAAAAGTTATTTTAAGAAAGGCTGGATTCACATTTTTAAGATGAAAGGAAGAAAGAAAGCAAGAAAGAAATGTTTCTTGTTGTTTATAATTAGTATTGCTGGAAAGCTAACCACCCACTCCCCTCCCACCCCCCCTACTCCAAGCCAGTGCAGGCAAGGCCAGAGATGTCTTACTTCACTGAGCTGCGTTGCTGGGAGACTGGGTTAGGCAAACACAAAGAAAGAAGCCAAAAGATTAAGCAAAATGATGACTATTACCATATTTCACAGACAAATCAGATGGTACTTGAATCCAGGACAGCTATAAATCCAAATCATTTTTCTAAATTAATTTGAAGACTCCTTAGAGAAAACACTGTTTGCCCTGAATTACCCAGGACATGAAAATAGTGTCTCCAAAGCTGTTAAAGCTGTAGCCCCTGAGATGTGTTTTCTCACTACTGGCTTCCCCAAAAGTCTTGATACTACATACAAAGCATGCCTTTGGAGAAAAATAATATATTTGAGATGGCTTAAAGGATTATAAAGGACACCAAAACACCAAACACTGTAAGGAAAAAAATAATAATCACTACCAAATATGCCACAAATATTCCCTACACAAAATTACACCAAGATCATGGAATCACAAAATATGTCAAATTGGAAGGTTCCCATAAGGATTATTGAGTCCAACTCCCTACTCTCCATAGGACGACCTAGTAATACACCAAAAAGATTAAAAGCATCATCCAGATGCTCCTTGAACACTGTCAGGCTTGGTGCTGTGACCACTTCCCTGGGGACCCTGTTGCAGTGATTGACCACTCTCTACCCGAAGAACTTTTTCCTAACTTCCAACCTGAACTTGCCCTGATGAAACTTCACTCTGTTTCCTTGTGTGCTATTGCTGGTCGTGAGAAAAAGGAGATCAGCACCAGCCCTGCTGCTGCTCACCTTGAGGAAGCTGTAGACTGCAGTGAGGTTACCCATCAACCTTCCCTTCTCCAAGCTGAACAAGTGACCTCAGCTGTTCCTCATAAGTCTTGCCCTCAAGGCTTTTCACCAAAAAAAACCTTTTCAAAAGGCAAGCTGATACCTCATAGAGCCACCCCTTCACCTGAGACCTTCCAAAGTAGTCTTTTTAATTGCATTCTTAGTAGGTCAGGCAATTTAGACTGACATAACAGACTGGACTTTCCAGGCCAACACGAACACACTTTTGAAGTTCTCTGACTACTTCAGTAGTTGCCTGGGAGGTACCACAGCAATGAAGACCTAATGAAGCTTTCAGGAGGCTTGTGTTGGACTGCCTTGGAGAAGAACAACCAACACTGGACCACCTGTGAAATGAAAAACTTTGGGAAAACGGAAAATCCACATTGTAATATGGTGATTTACAGGTTCAGAAAAATAATACAATTGCAGAGGGAGAACTCAAGATGTTCAGAAGGACCCAGAATCATCCTCATATCTAGCTCTTGTTCAAACAAATTTACTTTTCCAGAGGTTAAGAATCAGCAGAGGAACTGTGTCAGGTGTGATCACTTAGTTCCAACAAAGCAGTTGAACAATAAATGGCAGGACCTGTGTGTAAATCACGCCTGTGAACTTACAGAGACAGGGATTTATGAACACTGTTTGTTTCTTATAGCAGTACCAGAATCAAGGTATAGCTGTGAAGATAGCTTTTCCTCGTCACTTGGAAACATAGAGGGATATGATTGACAAATAAAAAAAAAAACACTAAAAACAAACCCACTTCAATATGACAGAAAATCAAAAATGATATTATGAGAAATTAAAACAATAACACAATTACATTGGAATCAATTCAGCATGTCACTTCAAAGACAAACTACAGCATAAAACTAGGCTGTACGAATAAGTACTAAAAAAGTACTACTACTACTACTGAATCTTGCTAAATTTTTCATGCTTTGTATCATCATCTTATCTAACATTCTAATTTCTGCTTTAAAAAAATCACAGAAACAGTATTATCAATAGCTGATGTGATATCATTTTGGTAAGTTATACCATTTTCAAATAAAGGCCATTTTATTTCCAAATAGAGGAAAATTAAGAAGCAATTCATAAGATTCTTGACTTTCTAACTAACAGCCCATCCTCAGCTTTCAGACCTGCATTATAATGGTTCCATACCGTGAAGCTGTTGTTGACATTTTTTGTGCTCGATTCAGCTACACTGGCATCTGACAGGTCAACTTCATCAAATATTAGAGACTGTGAATAGAAAAGAACATAAAAACATTAAATATAGTCTGAGTCTGCTTTCAGGTCCATAGTTTACAGTCTGTGCATTCATTTCCTTGTGTCCATTCCAATTGGAAAATAAAAAGAGAAAAAAAAATATGATGTGATAAAGCTTCCTTTTTGGCTCCTAAACACAGTCCCCTTTGCTATTAAAGCAGTACATGAGAACATAAAAAAGTGGCTAAAAAAAATACTGCTTTAAAATTTCTTTTAAGGATTTTTTTTTTTTCAGATGCAGCTTTGGGATGTCTACTGTGTAGCATAAATGTGATGTCAGAGAAAAGAGAATCACACTTAGTAAAATGCAAATTGATGAATTAGTTTTAGAATGAAACTGTAAATTCATGAAGGGGGATCTATTAAATTGTATCCATACAAGAAAACAGAGCTCCAGGGCCTGAAAAGAGCTCTTCCCCTCCTTTGTTTGATGCTACAACAAGAGAAATATATGCCTTCTTGAAACACCCCAGTCTCTGGTGAAGGATTAATTTAGGTTAAACTCATGAGGGGTTTTGAAGCACAAAAGGGAAGACCAATAAAAATGACCCCCTCTTCTTTCAGTTATACCATGTTCTTTGTCTTCCATGCCATGGAAAGAAGAATCAATGTTGGGGGAGTCTCAGCATGCCTGGATTCAATGTTACTAATTATTTGTACAATTGCCTACTCATTACACCTCCTTTTCTCATCTTATGCCACAGATGATGTTGCCATTCTCAGAACTCTTATCTGCCACATTTATTAAGTCTTTATATAAACTGCTCGTGATAGCACGACGTGCAGAGAAGCGTGACAAGAGAGGTAGTTCAGTGCTGGGCTCCCTAGAGAGGTGATGTTTTCCTTGATTCATCACAGCCACCCCACTATACGCCATGAAATTGTAGACATACAGTTCTAGAATGAAAGGTCTCCATGACCTAGTGATAGTTTTATTGAGAAGACCAAGCACCTGAAGATGATGGAGACCTGAAGCACCTCACCATGAGTAGCTACAGCCCTGCAGGGTAAAGAAAAGTAATGACCTGCAGCACAATCTGAGCCAGCTCAACAAGTCAAAATGCTCTCAGTCCTGGTCCCGAGGGGGAGGGAGGAAATGCCTTTTAGAAAGAAGACAAGTATTCCATTCTGCCCACCCCCAATTTTCCCACTAAAAATTTCAATTGATGGGAAAAGCTTTTTCTCTTATATATCAGTTTTGGCAGGAAATCTTCCTATGATGATTTCATGTCACCATTTCCACCTACTTACCAGCAATATGGGCATCAGACTAGAAAAGTTTTAATGAATTTCAGTTTGAAGCAAACATCTGAGAGTCATGGAATTTTTACTTTTGTTTTGAAATGGTAGATTTGACTGCCTGAGAGCACCTCCCCCCCAAAAAAAACCCACAACTCCTTAACATGAATTTATTGTCAGAATAGTTAGGTGATAAACTGTGATAAACTTAATTTAAAAATAAAAAATCCAGTCTTCATTACTCAAAGTTCATTTACCACACTGTATCTTAAATAAAGACTTTTTTTAAAAAAAAAGATCACTACAAATCATTAAATTAGCATTATTATTATTGCACTTACAGTCTAAAACTGAAATTACAAGCAAATGGCATTAGACACTAATAGCATAGAATTACCTTTGAATCCTTAGCATAGTAAAGGGTACGACCTCGAAGTTTGAAATAACGCTTTTTCCACCTCTGAAAGGAACTGGTTTGCTTCAGTAGTAATCCTTCCTTTATACTTGTCTGAAAAATATTAAAATACAGAGGATAGGGTAAATACATATGTAAATATAAATAGATGTATAAAGAGCTATGCATAGAGATGAAAATTATGCTTTTAAAAATTTATGCTACACCTCATATAACCGTGAATTTGAATTTGTATCTGTTCACATCAAATTCAGACTAACTGTCTCAAAAAACGAACTTTGCATTGCTATATTTTAAACAATGACAATGTTGGCAATGCTCATTTTGCATGTAAACTGAAAAGGCAGTCGAGAGGCATATAATTATTGTGAAGATGAACACAGGGTAATTCAATTGTCTGGACAGCTGCAAACCCACAAACATTAAGACGAGCAATAACTGATGGTGACACAATTAAAAAAAAAAAAAAGATGCTAAAAAACATCTACACAAGGTCATTTCCAGTTCCAAAATTGATTATATTGATGAGAAAAACAATTTCCACACAGGCACTAATTCACAAGGCTCTTAAACATGTGTCTGATTCAAGCACACGAATTATGCCTCTAAAATAGAGGGAATGATCCAGTATGATGCAAGTCATGCATGGCTTCAAGTGCGTCGCTGAACTGAAGCCTTCAGCATGAAATCAGCTTCCCATTACGAATAATTGTTGTATGGAAAGTGTGAGAACAGTAACAGCTAGAGATATTTTTAACAGGAAAATATTTTTAGTCAAAAAACAATTCACTGATCCAAACCTTCCACTGCAGACTGAAGCCTGCCTACATAAAGCCCATTTTTTGAAATGAGTAAGACACAAATCAGTATATTTTAAACACGTACACTGCTTTCACCAGTCTGTGTAGGATCCAACCAATTACAGAAACTCTCCACTTAATCAGATGAAATGATGTGACACAGTATAGTAATTGCATGGATTTCAAAATTAATTTTCCTCACCTTTGAAGTACATAAAGGAGATGAGAAAAAGCAAATACATTTGGAAATTATATTCCAAAATGGTCTCTGATATTTTCAGAATATTTCCAACTTGCAGTGTAATAACATGAATTTTAGAGTACAGTTTCTAGAAAATATGGTATAAACATTATTTGAAGTTATTCTAGACCTTTTAGAGGCTTAACCAAGACCTGACCTGAAGTTCATAATCATCTTCTCTTACCATATTTTCCTTAATTTTGATTCAAGTAATAATAAAAAAAAAANNNTATTGAAAAAAAAAAAAAAAAAAAAAAAAAAAGCAGAAAGCACTTTAATGTTCCTAGCATTTCCTTGAAATAAGAAACATCACACCCTTCATTTAGATACTTCTAAAGTCATGAACTAAGAATATGGTCCAATGATCACAAAACAATTAAATTAATGCTGTCTAAAAAGCAGCTCTCTCAGGTGAAACAGCTGAAAGTTTGGATTTATCTCACTTTACTTCAAATGCCAACAGCCTGGACCGAAGCACATGGTTCCGGCTCTAGGGAGGGGAGAGCAATTCCCAGATGGAAGGGTCTGCTCACCACACTCTAAAGACTTCCAAAATGGAAGGAAATCCATGTTCCCTACATGGGGAATGCACTGTGTACATGAAGAGAAACAGAACACACATTACAGTGAATATTTTCAGGAATTTAAAAATCTGTTAAAAAAACATAAATCTCCCCAAACCTTGAGCTATTACTCACTAAAGAATTAATTAAATCTTTTGTGTCATTTTTGTGTCTTTGTATAAGCCATTTCCCTCCTATTTCTACTCAGCCCTTAAAAACAGTATCCCTAAAATCAAACCAATAACTTCAAAATTAAATCTATTTTGTAAATCAGCCATTTAAAACAAACTCCCTAAAGTTCACAGTAAATAATCATGCATGCTCTACAGATTGTATTTTTGTTTCAAAATGTTACAAAAAAACCCTAGACTGGTAAATATTTACCCAAGAAATATAAGCACTTGAGGAAGTATATATCTGAGGCTTACATTTTACCACCAACAGATATACTGGGCTGAGGTGTGAGCATCTTAAATACTGCTGCAGGAACTAAAATTGAGCATAAAGCTTTGGCCCAATATCCTTAATTAACTTCATTTAGCCTTTAAAATGTTCCAACAATCTTCCAGCTGCCAACATTGGGTAATAAGGCAAGCTGCAAATAATGCTTTCCTGAATCTATGCACAAGTCACAGCACTTATAGGAATTTAAGGTTTGAAGGTACCTCTCAGGCTCTTGAATTTGGGTCTAAATTATTGCCTACAACCAGGTCATGTAAATTTTTTAAGCAGCATTCATCAGGCTACAGCTACACCTTAAGAAAGACATTGGTATCTTTTTTTCTCCCAAAGGCAATTAAGACAATGCTCCAAGATCTTGCTGTTCTGAGAAACCTTCTTCTTATTAAATCTCAGCTGGACATTAAATCTGAAGCATAAGCAATAATCATTGCCAGTTACATTAGCTACTTTCCTACTGTAATTTAGGAGAAACAAGAAATTCACATCCCACAATCCCGCGCTACTTCTCATTTTTACAGAATCACCTCCCATCTGCTTGCCAAGACCTCTGACTTCCCCATACAGCATCTTGTATCATACAACAACCCCTCAAGAAGTCTAAGACTACAATAAGCATGGAATGGAATGGAATGGAATGGCTAACCATCTTCACTTCTTTAGCCATTAAAAATTAGGAAAAATATTGAGAATGTTACAATCATAACATCACAGTGCTCCATGGTGGTATATTCCCTGAAGAATTCTAGACAGAAAAATCATAGCCGCAACTCCATAAAATGAAGGTGTCCAGATGAGTTCAATTATCCAAGAATGTTGAATGCAACTCTACAACACCATAATCTAAATGACAGAATTAAATGGGATTTGTGGGTATTATGGTCACTGAAAATGAGAGGCATCTTCTTTTATATTAGCAGATAGATTTTTAAATATTCAGTATATAACACTTGACATTTCAAAACTACAGTTCTAATTTCAAAGACAATCAACCACTTTGCCTTATTTCTAATTCATTCACTTTGCAAAGTCCCACATTTGCACAAGAGGCATTTTTTTTTTACTTCTGCTGCTGTCAGAAACACCCAAAGAAAGGAGAAAACATTCTGAATTTAGAAAAGAAGATAGGAAATTGACTACAGATGCATTATTGGCAACTGCAAACTAAAGTGCTGAATGATTAAAGATAAAACTCTCCTCTCTACTCCTTTCCAGGTATGCTGCTCAAAATGTGTCAAGAGAGTGAAGAAAAGAACATCAGGAAATTTCTGAAAGTGAGGAGATTGAAAATGAGAACAGGAAAGGCCATAAAACAGGGCAGGTCAAATGTAAACAGGAAATTAAGAGGGTGAAGCAGAATTTTAAGATTGCCTTGCCACAGATGCTCATGCTGAGACTAAAATGTTCTTTAAATACTTTCAGAGATGAAAGCCAGCTACAGGATTGGCAGGATCAGTTTTCAACCGATGTATGAAAAGGATGCTCAAGAATGACAAGATCACAGAAAAGGTGGTCATCAAATTCTGGGCATCCATCTTTATCAATTAATGATAAGCTGGTATCTCACACAAGATGTTCTTTGTAACATCAGAACAGCTACATCGATATGAAGCAGGAAGTACTAGACCAGCCAAATTATTAAGTCATGTGGACCAGATGGCATTGACCTGAGAGCTTTCAAGGTCCTGAAAGGACCACTGACAGTATCTTCCAATTCTGCTAAGACAGCAGAGTCCATTCAAAAGAATAATACTGCAGAGCTCATACACATCTGATGTGAAAAAGTCAAAAGAGGTATCGTAAAGGAAAATGCTGCCTTGCTACCTGCAGGGAGTTCAGGGGGTGGAGAGGAAGGCATGTGGATAAGTGAAGATCTTGGATTTTGACACGGCTTTGCACCAAAGACTACCAAAGTAATTAAGTTAGAATGGAATTGAAAAAAGGGGCTTTTGATTGATTGAAAGTTGTTCAAGAGATTGGAAGCACAAGTAGGGTTTAACAGTCACTCTCTCTTGCGGATTCCCAAGGAATCAGGTTTATTCAGTGACCCAAAGAAGGATCATGTAATGAAATCTTCAGATTTGTAGAAGATATTAATGTCTTTTAAGTAGTTAAATTCCAAGATAATGGTGAGGAATTCAAAGGGTGTTATAAAACTGAGCAAGAGGGCAAAGAGGCCGAAGAAGAGCTTCAGCCCACATCAGTGTAAGATGCTCTAAACCTCATTAACATTCTCACATTGACTTTGAGTGAAGAGATCCAAGAGACACAGTTCACAGCTCTCTGTGCTCCATCATGGACAGAAAAGCCATAAAACTTTGGCTGTCACTAACAACAACAACAACAAAACAAACAAACAAAAACAACAACACAACAAAAAGACATAGGATGTAATTTTGATGCTCCGTAGAGCACTGGTGTACCAGACAGTTCTGCTCTCTCCAACACAAGAAACAGGGTTAAGAGAAGGTACAGAGAAACGCAACTCAAACAATTAAAAATAAGTTAACCATGAGCCAGCAATGTGTCCTTGTGACCAAGAAGGCCAATGGCATCCTGGGGTGCATTAAGAAAAGTGTGGCCAGCAGATTGAGGGTCATCCTCCCACATTGTTCAGCTGTGGTGAGGCCACATCTGGAATACTGTGTCCTGTTCTGGGCTCCCCAGTTCAAGAGAGATAGGAAACTACTAGAGAGAGCCCAGCAGAGGGAAATGATGATGACTGGGGAACTGGAGCATCTCTCTTACAAGGGAAGGTTGAGAGAGCTAGGACTATTTAGCCCAGAGGAGAGAAGACTGAGATGATACCTTATCAAATGCTTATAAATATCTACAGGGCAGGTGTCAAGAGGATGGTCCCAGCCTCTTTTCAGTGGTGCCCAGTGGTAGGACAAGGGGCAACAGTCACTAACTGGAACACAGAAGTCAGAGATGAATATGAGGAAAAACTACTGTGAGGATGACAGAGCCTGGAAGAGGCTGTCCAGAGAGGCTATGGAGTCTCCTTCTCTGGAGATTTTAAAAAGCCACCTGGATGCAATCCTCTGCTATGTGCTCTAGGCAAACCTGCTTTGGTGGAGGGGTTGGACTAGATGATCTCTAGAGGTCCCAGAGATTCTGTGATTCTGTGATTCAGCACATGGAGCAGCTGTATTACAAAAGGACACTAAAAAAGCTGGAACTCTTCAGTTTGAAAAGCAAAAGACCAAGTGGGTAATATGATCAAAGTTTATAAAAGCATTAAAGCTGAGTATGGTAAGTGCAGAACTATTGCTCACCAAATCCCACAATATTATAACAAGGAGGAATATGATGAAATTATATTGAAATCAGCTTAACAAGGATAAAAAGCAGTATGTCTTTATATAGCAGGTAGGATTTCATGAAGCTTGCTGTCACAAGAGATTGTAGAAGCAGACAGTGTCAGCAAGTACTAAAAAAGCATTAGACAAATTCAAAACCACCACCTCTGTATGGGGGCTCTCTAATCCACCATGGGGAAGTACCAGGACAATGAACTGCAGCCAAATTCATGTGCTGCTCCTGAACAGCCTTCCCCGTTCTGCTGCTGAGGATGATGGATTACTGTCTGACCCAGCAAAAAAATTCACGGGTTGGATTTTTCCTCATGTGATGACAGCATCTCTTTTGCTTTAAATTCTGATGTTTGTGTCTGTAAGTGGACCTAGGCCCTCGTTTACCAAAAGAATTACCATTTGGATTGCTGGCAGAGCAGGGCACTGAAGAAAACAGACCAAACGAGACAATATTATTTGATACTGTTTAATGCCATGCTGCAACACCTCCTATTCATAGGACTTTGCGAAGTTGAGTATTAAAATAAAACCAACTATCATCTTTTTAGTATTGTGGAGAGTTCTGTACATTTTCACCATCCGCATGGGTATGGCTTTAGGCACCCAGCATCTTCATGACATTACACATTAAAGTCTCATAGCTCATACTAACTCAGAGCCCCTTAAAATATTCCATGTGTTCTGTAGATAAAAAATTATTATTCTTATTAAAAAATGTGAGGATCAAACTCTTGATTTGGATTAAAATTATGACTCAGGAATTCCAAGCTTGTGATTTTCTTGACAATCTCTGTACAGCAGCTTCCATTACTGTTACTTAGGCTGACAGATTTTTCATTAGTTACGTCAAAATAAAAACTTTATCAGCTGCTCAGTGCAAGGTTACATTTTACTGAAGATTCCTGATTGTAGTGAAGGAAGACTGACACCTGGAAATTAAAATCAAATCAAGAACTATGTTATACCTATGAATTTATACACCTAAAAATGGTCAAAATAAAACTGAAAATCAGTACGATCATGCTGACTATCTAATATTGCTTTAATTTCAAGGAAGTCTTAATGAAAAGAAGTTCTATCAAGAACTGACCACCCACTGGAAGATGTGGAGCTGCATTATGTCTGGAGTACCTAAAGCACTATGCTTGCCTCAACTGAGATGCCCCAGACTGCTACTTCTAACACATCTTCCAGCCTACATTAGTGACAAAGAAATGACAAAAGTGGCAAGTTGCATATCCTCAGTCTGTCACTGTTGGTGACAGTTATCCCTGTCCCGTTAAAGAGTCTAGCTAGCTTTGAGAAAACAGCTTTCCAAAATCTCAGAATGAAAGCCAGCCACACTCCCGACCACAACATTAACCTGGGATTAAACATCATCATTTTTGTGTAGTAATAATAAAACAGTATGTTCTTCTGAATTTTTTCGTATATTCCATATTTTTTGGGACCTTTATGTGGATGGACCCTAGGCCAAGTGAAACTGTAATACAACTAAATGCAATTGTAGATCTTATGCAATGCACTTTTTCCTCAACCTTGTTCTCCCTTCATGTTCCCTTCCACCCCATGCTGTGCAAACAAGGTTTTCATTGCTTTTGTTAAAATAAAATCTAACCAAAGCTTTCAGCTTCCTCCACTTGTAATATACAGTAGTGCAGTAAAGCTTAAAGTAACTATGGAATTGCAGAGAAATTGCCATAATAAAAATATCTTGGTAGCAAGCTGAAGTTCAATTAGTAGATTGATTTTCAAATAGAGGTTTAGCACATATAGAAAATTAACAGTATACTGCCATATTAGGATGAAATATTAAAATGGAAAATAAAAATCAAACAAAACCCCTATTTTAGATAGAAACTTGATACTAGATTGAGAATCAAAGAAACTATCTGCAGTTCATGCATTTACACTCCTAACTTCCACCCATGCACAACACGTTGATCTCACTCTGTGTTCTCGTTAATCAGAGCATGAAACAGCTGTAATTAACTGAAAAGGGATAAAACACTTCATAGAACTGCGACTTAGTGCCAAGGATTTAAGGGTCTTGGTGTTACTATGGAACTCAGCTAACTTAGAGCAGTACTTTACAGCTACTGTTTGGAGCTCCAAGAGCTGTTCTTTTTAAGTTACACATACTCTAAGCAGAAAGGTTTAAAACAACAAAGTCTAACTGGTTTTGAGACAGAAGAATATAAATGGTATGTATGTCTGGAAGGAAAAAAAATAAATGGAAAAAAGCATAACAGTCAAAGCACTCAGCTGGCAAGAGTTTTTTTTCTTTAGTAGCATTACTCAGTTCTTGGTCTCAACAAAATAGGGAGGAGCACTCAACACACTTGTCAGTCTGTAAAGTATATGCAGTACAGGTCCAGAATAAACCCTTCTGCCACCTCACACAGCAAAATGAGGAAAAAAATTCCCAGTACGTTTCCACAGAAAAAAGCAAACTCTTCTTTTAGTTCTACCCAGTGTTAATATGCAAATATCAGTTCATCAATTACTTGAGGAAATTACAAAAGCATCATATAACAAAAATATATTAAACACCACTACAAACTTTTAAGCAATCCTTTCTTTAAAACAAATCATAAGTTAAGCTTGTCATAACAAACCTTCTGTGTTTTACTTCTTGCAGTTTTAAATTTTGCCCCTCCGAGAATGTTTAAACAAATACCAGTGATGCTGCCAAACTCCCTAGGAGCTATGCTGGAGCCTACACAGAGCCACTTAGAGTTTGTGACTCTCCGGGGAAAGCCAGGGAACAACTCATTTCCTTTCTGCAGGCTTTTTCCACACCTTTATCTACCTTTCATTGATGAAGATAGGAAAGAGAAAAAGCTTTTAGCAACAAAATTCAGACAATACCAGGAAGGGCTGTAGAAAAGAATAGGAATAGAAGAGAATAGGAATAGAATAGAATAGAATAGAATAGAATAGAATAGAATAGAATAGAATAGAATAGAATGGCTTAGTTGGAATAGGAATCGAATAATAAAGAATAGAGAAGGAGAGAAGAGAAGAGAAGAGAAGAGGAAATAGAACAAGATAGAATGGAATAGGTTTAGTTGGAATAAGTAGAGAATAGAACAGGTTTATTTGGAAGCAACCTACAACCATTACCTAGTCCCAGACGTACACACTGTGAACATACAATCTCAGTATCATACAAATGTATTTTAAAAGAGTTCTCAGAATTTTTATATTTATTCCCTTCTTTGAAGATATGCAAAATGTAAAAATAATATCCCATCTATTCACTCCTTAACCTTCTCTAAGTTACCAGTCATTCTTAGAAAGAGATCAGTCATTGCAGTCAGTATCTTACTCTATGCTCAAGATTACACAGACAACAAAGACACTAACTTCACAGATGTTGTAGCCCTATGATCTGTAGATGCCTGATACATTTAAATTATAGACAAGAGAAGTTTATTAACTAAAACCCCAAGCATTCCTGAATTTTTATAGCATTTCCGACTGCTGCAGATACAGAGATTACAGGCTTTAATCTAATTCAACGTCTGTACTCCATTGCGAGTTTATATTGGCCCCAATTTCGTTTCACTGGGTAGCACATAAAAACCTAGATACACATTAATCATATTCTGAATTACATTTTCTAGTATTTTTCCACTAACAGTCATAGCTTAATACTTTACTTCTAGAACAGTTAAATCAATACAACCTTTAATTCCATAATAACTCAAAAGCAAAGACCTCTCGTTTACCTATACAACTTTTCAGGCATGGGAAGAGAAATAATAATAGATTTCCCATTACTGAGAAGTTCACCTTTAACTAAGAAGAATGGGAATCTAATTTGAGTGAGGATGGTAGAATTATACTAGTGAAATATGCAATAAGGTAAAATAAAAAAAAGCAATGTACAGGAACAGGCACTTAGAAGAGCTAATGCATTACAAATAGTGAAAAATCCTTTTGATGATCATCAAAATTATTTAGAGAAAGCAGAAATACAGGATGGATACGCCACAAGACTGCAAATCTATTCCCATTTTGACTGCACATTTTACCCGTAACCTGGGGCAAATCAGATACTGTGTGTTCTTTGGTCTCCACAATGCAAAAAATACCCTCTTTATTCTCCTCCACAAGAGCCTGGTTGTGATTTCTTAGCATTTTATTGAGCGTCTCACCAGAAGTGGCATTTCATTTTAATCAAATTTCTTCATGAATGACTTTTTGAATGATGGGGACTTTAGAAGTAATAAAAGTGGAACTAAAAAACTTCACAATCTGTATCCTTTATGATCAGACTGGTAGAGAAAAAATGTTGAAAAGCAAAGCTGCAGGATAAAAAGTGTATTTTGACAGAGGGAGTAACGTAGAACTTTTTCTAATGCTTGTACTCCATAAATCATACTGGTACTAGTTTATGTATCTTTGCAAGTAAGGAGTATAGCTCTTAAAGAAACAGAAAAGAGTTGAGGGTGGAAGGGACCTTTGGAGATCCAGCTAGTCCAGCCCACCTGGACACACAAAGTAGAGTCACCTAGAGCAGTTCAACAGGACTATGTCCTGTCATGTTCTGAACATCTCCAAGGATGAAGACTCCAAAACCTCCCTGAGCAACCTGTTCCAATGTTCAATCACCTCAAACTAGAAGGAAGAAATAGCGGAGAAAAAAAAAGTTTTTTTTTTTTGTTTAAATGGTATTTTCTGTATTTCAATTTGTGCCCATTGCCTCTTGTTCTGTCACTGGGTACCACTGAGTCTGCCTCTGTTTTCCTTACACTCAGATATTTGTACACATTCATAAGATCTCCCTGAGACTTCCCTTCTCCACGCTAAACAGTCCCAGCTTTCTCAGCCCCTTCTCATATAACTCATATGCCTTGCTAGATTCCACTCCAGGTGGCCTTTAGCCTTTCTAACCCCATCCTTGCATGAATGACCATCTAAAATCCTCCTGGGTTACTCGCCACTGCTTCCACCTTTTGTACACTTCCTTTTTATGTGGGAGTTGTTTCAGAACTGCCCTGTTCACCCATGCTCTTAAGACTGTGGACTATCCTGAACAGAGACTCTAAATCTCTTTACCTCCTGTTAGTTCTAAAATGTAGCAAAACCACACCCTTTTTTAATGTTTGTTTTTCTTATAATTCCTTATAAATATTTTTGAGGTACCCTTGTACAATTTCTCCCAATAAAGATTTTATTACATAAAACCCCAGCAGTGCTGGACAGTGTTTGGAGGTCAGATTGGCACTACAAGTCACAGTTCCAGTTAGGGTATTTTAATGAATTTGGAGTTACTTAATCTAACAGCTAAATATAATTTGGTGTATTTTGGAGAAAACAAACAAACAAAAACCAAAAACCAGTTTGGAATATAATACTGAAGAAGTGCCAAACAGATCTGAAGTTTACTTTCCAGGCCACCAGCAGTCCTCTCTAACCTGGTAGGTGGCTTATTCATTGTACCTCAACTCTGAACAGGCAGAGAAGGAATAGTATTTCCTCACCTCACAGATACATTATGTGGATACATTCATTTGTTTGTGCAGCTACACATAAACATTACATGTGGACCTACGGAACCGTTAGGACTTTAGGAAACACATCATTACCCCAAGAGTGATGACAAATTCCCCTAAACAGGAGGGCACTTTAAAGCACAGGGCCTCAGCTGTTTCTAGCCATTCTCATGGTAAAATCCTACTTTCCTTCTTTAGCAGCAACCCCAGTGGAACCTCCTCACATTACAGTAAGAGGAGGAAATTCCCTCTTTTGAGATGACCAGACTAGAGAGCAGAAAAATAACATACACTGGACCCTCCCTTCCCTCTGCTTGCTGTCAGGAAGTAAGAGCCTGTAATTACTTTTGAATTCACATTCCCTTTGTGACCATGCTCATTCATGTACATGCTATTTTCTCTCATTCAGAAAACACAGTAAATCATTTTCTTCCAAACCACACATGTCTGATTGGAATGCAGCAGATCAGTAATTGTCTAGAGTTTTATACGGCGTGGCTCATGCTTGTTTATCCATCAAGGAACCTCTTCTCCAGCTCTACACAGGCTCTGGCTCTTACTCCCTGTTCGAGCGCTTGAGTTGTGGAGTACAGTTCAATGTCTCGTGGGAAAATCAGGGAGTGGATCCTCTTGAAACCTGTTTCTGGGCACATGAAGGAGGAGGAGGTGGTAACTGTATACGGATAGCATGGATTTTCCAAAGGTAAACCATGCCTCAGCATCAGGGAATCTTTTCTAAGGTCCCTGCATCCAACAACAGCGTAGCACTTCCCATTCCACTCGGTGTTCAAAAGCTCTTTTTGCTAAAATATAACTAATCACTTGCTTTTCTTCTTACTAATCGCTTACTTTTCTTCTTGAGTTGAGCAGTTAGGGATGGACTTTGCCTTTTCAGCTTTGAACACCTTGATGGTAATTTTTTTCTATTTAAACAACTTAAATTGCTACTATCAAAATGGTCCTAGTATAAAACGAAATAAAGCGAGAAAGATGGAAAGAAAGGTGCTAGAATAAAATTTGACTATAGTCGTTGGGGTGGGGTTTTTTTGAGTAAGGTACTTTCCATATAATACTCAGTTTTATAAGACCTGTCACTTTTTTTATCCATTGTGTAAAAGGATTTTTGGCACCTTGAAGGTAAGAGCATTGAGGTGTTTTACAATATGCCTGCTTTCAGATTGTGAAGCTACTTTCCAAGGGAGCTAAAAAAGGTAAATTCTATTTCAGCTTCAGTAAAACATCAAAAATATTTTCAAATCTTTGTTTAACAATGTATCCTCCATACCTACTAACAAAATCACAGACTCATAGAGAACCTAGAAGAGGTATAAAAAGATCTTAGTCCAGCCTTTCCTCCAAGCTAATGTTAACTGTATCCAGATTTGCAGAAACAGGCTGTCTGTCATTGTGTTCAGGTATCCCTTTTTCACTTGACTTTTTTTCCTAGTCCTTTTGTTGGCAAAAAGAAAGGTCAATATCATTGAACATCTGCATCAGAAGACAAACACATGAGCAGTATTGCTGCTGCATCTCATAAGCCTGTATTCAGTGCTTCTGTAGAGTTAATCTTCACATGTCCAGATCCCAATCACATAATCCCTAGACAGAATGATGGGGGGGTCTAAAATATGGCTTTTCACATGACCTGACTGTCATTGCAAAAATACAGCATCCTTCTTCCTTCCTACTTAAATGAGGTCTGCATCTGCCTTTGTCAGACATCCTTAGACTATTCCCATAAGACACTCGCCTGAGACGCTCTCAAAGCCCCTGTTACAGAGGCAGATCCTCTACCACTAAAATCTTTTCCCTTGTGTAAACCTCCCTTGTACTTTAACCCAGAAAGTGCTGTTGTAGGACAATGATACAGATCTAAAATTTCAGTAAATGAACTGAAACTTAAAGGCTATTCCTAGTTCACAGTACTTTTTAAGGAGAAAACCAGAGAGAACAGTCATCACTTGACAGGACAATTGTTACAGCTCTGATAACAGTTGCTGCTCTTCACGTGGCATGCCCCAACTTTCTTTTGCTCAAATCACACTAACTTTCACATTATGAACATGCAGTTATTAAACGAGTCATAAGGTTGTTCTGCTTTTTGACAAAACTGATAGATTTACATCTAGAAGTCTTTTTCAACAGAACAAAGATGAAGAATTGCAAATGCATTTCCACAGATGATAAGTGTTATGGAACTCTTACATCCTGCTGTGTACTAAGATCAGGTTTAGCATGCAGTCCATGAGGTAGGTATGATTGTGCTGTGTGAAAGCTCTCAATAAAGAGCATCTTCAAGAGCATTTATTTATGAGTGAGACATATTACTACTCTCCTCTGGGATGAGGATCGAGTGTCCTATTTATTTCACTGGCCTTTCACATAAGAGTGGAAAGCATGGGAATTATTATTTTTTTTAAATGGACATGGTTAATCACATTTCCTCTTGGGTTTCATGATCATGTTTCTTTGGTGTACTCTCTTCTGTTTCAAGTACTTTTATTCTCGTAATTGCCTACTTGCGTTTAATACAGGTACTGCAAACTTTTGACATTCATCCAATTTCCAGGCATTAAGTACTTAAGGAATGTTTGCAGTTTCTATCTTTTCCTTCTGGTAAGAGGAGGAGGACTTTGCCAGATAAGCCCTAGAAACTCTTGACCATGCTGTCTCCTATGCTGTGACAGTCACAGAAGGGAAGAAGCAGCTGCTGCACAATGTTTCAGGTTAAGCAGCTACCAACAGTAAGTCTAAGCGGAGACAACAGCATTAGGAGTTCCAATGACTAAAGCACAAGCACTCATGTTTCAGGACCAGTAATTCCAAGCAGAATGGCAGGACAGGTTCTCCTTAGCACTAAACCCACTAAAACTTCTGAGCCAGAGCATCGCATTTTCTTTCCACAATTGTGCTGGAGGCTGAGTTATGTTAGAAATGTATCTATGCACAGAGAAAGTCACAGAAACCAAGCTAAAATCATAAAAAATGTATTAATCAGATCTAAGCTGCACGATGAAAAATTTATATCTACAGGATGATTTTCAACCTTCTTTCAAACTAGCTAGGCTTAAAAGAAAAGGCTAGGTAATTGTAGTCTTGTGTTACCTTAATTCCAAGAAAAATAACTCTAGTCATTTGTTACAACGTTTTTCTTGTTAAAAAACAGAAAAACCCTTTAGATGGAATATTTTAAGAAAATATTATTAGTCAAAAATCTCATTTGCACAAAGATATTGTGAGTTTATTAAGTGGTTCCAGAAATTAGTTAGAGGTGCTGATCACAAGGACCTGGAGAGAGAAAGGTGACAACAAAGTCAAAATACCCACACCAAGAGTAATTTCTGAGTCACCTGAATTTATCACTCTCGCTTCCCCCAACCAGATTCCTGCTGGTCTGATACTACCAAGAAGTCTGGGAATAAATATGATTAATACACATTTTATCCCTCCTCTCTTTTTTTTATATATTTTCTTTTACACCAAGAATATGCTTCTCAAACAGTTAAACCATCTGTACGCTTCCTATCTTGCTATGCTAGTCCCGATGATTCATCCGGAGGAACAGAAGAAGAAAACTACACTTCCCTATTTATATGTATGATAAACTTTATTTATTTATCTGCACTGGAACTACCATCACTAACACTTCTAGAGACAGAGCAGTCAACGCCACAAAAAAATATATGGATGTTTCCTGCAATCTAAGACAAGTTTCACATCAGCAGTGCTGATTTTAAAGCTGCTCCATTGATTTATCCCATCAGCTGCAGAGACTGCAAGTGTTTTCCACAGCTACTAGATGATTTTCAGGTTGCCAACTGAAAGGTGATCAATCAGGGAAACTCATTAACGGCAGCCAGAGATTTCAAGGGAGCATTTGATCAAGCTTCATTGAGCAGCAGCCTCTAAGGCTGCTCATCTGTTCTACAGTTACCCAAACTAATAGAGGATTATTAATCTAATGACGTTGCAGTTCCTGCTTTCAAACTATCGTTCAAGATGTCAAATAGGTTTTCCCTATGCAAGATGAGCATATGGCAAAACCGTAATTTTGATTACAAACATAATTCTATAAATGTAATTTTAATTATAAAAGAGAAAATACTTCTCAGCAGACTTTTCTCTCTCAGGTACAAATCAGAACTGCTAAAACCTTGGCGACTTCATTCACAGTTCAAAATGTAGCTCCTACACTCAGAGGGGTAGAATATTTCAGGGTCTGTGTGTATGTTCCCTCCTATTAACTGGCACAGTAAATAGCCTGCCAACACAATACCATGGGTGCCATCACCAACAACAGCCTTAAACTTCTTTATTCTCCACTGGAAGTCATGGTTTAATTTATATACCTGTTAGTTAATGAAGGTCTTCAACTCGCAAGAGCAGCCCAAGGGGGCAAAATCATGGACAGGCACTGACAAGCTAATAGATGATGAGAACAGCAGAAGGCCTTGAGGCAGGTTGGTTATTGAAGGTTAATGGGCTCCTCCATCTTCCTCTTGCCCACCCGATCTAGCTGGAAAACAGCACCAAGCCACAGAAGCCCATTTAAATTAGTGGATCCAGCTATTTTCTATCTAAAAATATTCACTGCCCAAGTTTGAGACAGATTGGGGATGTTGTAAATTTTACATTTCCAATACAGAACATCTTTTCCTTTTTATTTATAATCCTCTACCTATTTTAAGACACAACCTCAATGGGAGGGGAGGTTAATGAAAAACATAACTAAAAATAAATATTCTGACACATAAAGCACAGTGACTGGAGGGAAAAGAAGTGTTTTCTCTGCAGATTAGTGGGGTTTGTTTCAGAAGTTTTACAGTAGTTTTTACAGAACCTGCTGTGCCTTTTGGTGCCATTTATATTTGGACCAAAATTGGGCTGAATTTGGTCCAGGGCACAAAACAAGGAATTACAGCCCCAAGGATCCTGCATCTGTAAACAATCAAGATATAAAAAGGATGCGCTTAGACACCCTGAGGAAGGAATACGTCAGTTTTTAGCTAAGGAGCAACAAAATTTAAATGACTCTTTGAATACCAAAAAGAGGTGAAGGCATTTAAATGAAGAGAGAAAAGTGGCATGATATGTGTGAAATGAGAAGAGAGGATCCTTAAAGCAGCACTGGCACAAAAAAAAGACAGTCTAGCTTCACTGCCAGTGAAAACCATCAAGGGGCTCTTGCAATGTGAGCCTACATCCTCTGATTTACAGTAACCATTCACATATGCTATGAATAATCAAGAATTATTGTTATGAATAATCATATTCATTATGAATAATCGATTGAAAAAACCCTGCACTTCGGAGTTGATGTTTAAATTTGTTAATGTTTGTTATCCTTTCATACATGGTGGCACTCAAATCATACAACTGAGTTCAGCTGTTTAATTCACCTACCTAGAAACCTTTTCAGTGAGCAGATAAGATCAATAATGAAAGACAGAGAGCATGTGCACCAACCCTGCTATCAAGGGGAGGCACATCTTTCTGGATAACCAACCCCAGTATTTAACAGGAGAGTGGTAAAAAATACCTCTCCTCACCTACTGGGAAGCAAAGTAGAACATTCTTGTTCTAAGGATATCTGGAAACTGGTTCTAACTAGTTGTCTGAGGCAGGTCCACAAAAACAGTATAAATACAACCCATTTTTAAATTACACTGACGTTTCTCTAGTATGAAAGAGAAATAATCTATGTAATTAGATATGTTAACAGGAAAAACTGGAGAAAAAAAATGAAAAACTTTATTTTAGTATAGATGTTGGATAATCGTAA
The DNA here is from genome assembly GCA_013399075.1 of Chloroceryle aenea. Classification (NCBI taxonomy): domain Eukaryota; kingdom Metazoa; phylum Chordata; class Aves; order Coraciiformes; family Cerylidae; genus Chloroceryle; species Chloroceryle aenea. Next base: position 1,368,340 of record VWZY01005707.1, on the reverse strand, counting down.
TATGGAAAAAGATTATTTTCTGTCTGTTACAAATGATTCATGTATTGTTATCTATGAACTTGAATTTGACTAATAAATGATGACCACTGACCACCTTTTTGTGTTTAGTGAAGACTGCAGCAGGTTCTTGAAACCAAAAGAAGAAAAAGCCCCCTCCACCAGAAACTGCCCTAGTTAAAAGATGCTAAATTTTACACACAAGATCCAACAGAGTTACAATAAGACTTGACTGTTTACGTATCGTGATGATGAGTAATTATTAGGAAACAACAAAAATTATTTGTACTTTGTGAGCATTTCACTCTTGGCACAACTAATACTTATCTATATATTTCCTGAAAAGAGGTAATAAACTGGTTTATAATTAGTAATTCTGCTTTCTACAATAAACAGACAATTCATACAAACAAAGAGTATTTCCACACCTTCCTGGAACTGACCTGTTGCTTTCAATCAACCAATTTATTTCATTAACAGCTCTTGTGCTTAACTGTGCATTAACAACTCTCGTTCTTTACACTACTCTTTTACATAGCAGGTTGTCACAGACACTTGCAACACATAGACTTCTTCTGGACATAAAAATTACTTTGGAAGTAGATACTGTGCCTAATATTTTAATACAAAATAGCTGATGCCAATGAAATCTCATGTTGACCTTTTTTATATGTGTTCCATTTTATGTTTTACAGGTTATTAAAATGACTGTACATTCTATACTTGAAATTTCCAGGTGTTTCTCTAACCAAGCCATAAAAGCTCCTGGAAAAGCTAGTTCTTATAGCAACTTCCTAAGCAACACTGACTTTGTCACAGTATTATGTGAACAGGAGAAAAAGTGCTGATTTTTATATCTCACAATACTCTACATCTAACGTCTTGAACAAATATTGTTAAAACCCAAACACAATGTCCTTCTAAAAATGGTAATTCCATTTTGAATGCAAATAATCCACAAAAGCTGTTATTCTTTTTCCAGAGGCTGGACTACAGCTGATGGCCACGTGGGGGTAGTAGCGTGATGGTAAATGCTCAGGTACAGTCTTGTGCCCAGCAGCACAAGTGGAGTAGCTGTGTGAACTAAGTGCATTTTGGCAGCAGGCTTTTGATTCTTTATGGCAAACATACTTTTACACACATGGGGCCAATTGTCTATCAAAACCTGAAGTTTTGGAGCCTCAGGTACGAAGCGTTGTCAGTTATCCTTTCATTCTATAAATGGTTTCTTGTGGAAAAACAGAAGAGTCACTAATTAACATTTTGTGAGAAAATACATAGAAGAGTTTTCTCAGTTGTTTACTGGCATTGTGAGTGTAATGACATTTGCAATCCCTAAATTACAGAGGAGTAAACATTTTTGCTAAGGCATAGTGGTAAATTATCAGTGGTTAGTCACTTCTGGCCTTAAATATAGATTTGAATTTTCTATACGTAAAAAGGGATATGCAGGCTTTACTCTTATGAAAAGAAAGGTTCATGCCTATTCTCTTTTTAGTGTAAAATAGGGTCAATCTTTTTTTCTCTTAGTTACATCAGCCAGTATCATAAATAAATCACAAGAGTTGGTCTTGTGAAAGTCACTTGCCTTTTTTAAGCGAAGTATATAAATATTTATTAGATTTGTACTGCACGCAACCATAATAGAGGAGAAAAAAGAGGAAAGTGCTTACTTGCTATACAAATAGCTATAAATACATAGAAGATCATACAGCACAGCTCAGCTTTACACTACACTGGTTGTGCCATATGATTTATTCTCATTCAGCTATGCTGACTTGCAGGCTTTTTATTATTTTACTCACACAGATTCTATTTTTGATCTATAGTAACATATAAGACAAACATCTATTCTTTTTACACATACAGGAGACCCAAATGCATTTGATAGCATTGTTACACATAGGCAGGGATGGCCAAGAGAACAGTCAGAAAAAGAAGTCTTGAAGTTGGCAAGCCAAGCTGAGCTACAGGCCAATTAGTTCCTCTCCCATCTTTTTTCCCCCAATGCTTTTGCAAGCAATATGTTGCAAAGTCAATAAACTCCAGCCTTCCTACAATCTGTGTACAGGCAGCATTTGTGCTCACATCAAAAGAAGTATTGCAAAGGGCTTGCCCAGACTTGAAAGCTGATGCAGATTATGGGAGTGTTTGACACTAAAGCGTAATAGCCGGTCCATAACCCAATGTGCAGTCACTTTTACCCTCAGGAGAAAGCATCACATTCCTGTTTTGGTTAATACCCAGCTAAAGAACTTTGCTCTCCAGATGATTCATTAAATCAACAGCTATGTCTGAAATCATTCTTCAACAGAGCAAACTCAGCTCTGACAACCCAAGAAAAACACCGGAAGGAAAAAAAAAAGGTCAGAATGGGGCAAGACATCTCATGATGCCTACCTCATGATAAAGTTGGGGGAGACAAGTAAGGGCAGCAGCATCTTCAGCGGTTTCCATTAAACACAACAGAATTTAAGAGTAGGAAACTTATTTGACACATCAACTCTTAAGAATAGATGGTTGCTTTTAAACAGGAATTTCTACTGCCTGGGGTCACATATGATGTCATCTTGCTTTATTTAAGTAATGATACTGATTGATACTATAATATTAATAATTAATTAATTAATATAATATTACCACTGTTAATACCTAAGGGCTTCATTAATACCCTTTTTCCTAATCCAGACAAAGCCAAGCATTTTGTGCTGGCACAACTATGGTGGTAACTAAAATGCCTGTGTTAAACAGGCTTAAAATGACCGTAATCAAAGCGGATTACAAAAGCTATTCTTGTTTTTACTTTGTGTATTTACTAAATCTTTTACAGAATAGTTGCTTTAATTGCAAAATATGGTCGAGCCAATTCTTCCCCTTTGTCAATCTCTTAACAGTGCAGCTAGGAAAGACACTGCAAAATGGTAATGAAAGAGGAAAATGCAACTGTAAAATAACCACACCTAGTGTTTTAAGAACATGACAAGTACTGAAAACTTCTCAGATTCTTTTAACTACTTCTGCCCTTTCATATGCAACAGTTAAAGTTTAAAGAGAAGGTAAGAGGAATAGTGTATTTTTAGGCTGAGCTGTTGATAAGTAGAAAACTTCACTGACTTGCGTAAGGTCACAGTGAGTCAGCACCAACAGAAGAGTGAATCAAAATCCTAATCCCATTCTCAAACTATGGGATTGACTCATTTCCCACATCCAGTTACCCTGCTTGTACTTTATGCAATACCTCACTCAAACCATGAAGTTGCTTCTGCGAATGGAACTTTTCATGTTAGAGCCCACTCTTGTCATTCAATCAAGGAAGCATTTCATTACTTTCTAACGATTTTGGGTGATCTCACTTCCGTGTCATACTGTATATCTTTGATTAATTCTAGATAAATAAGTTAAATGGGGCATTTCAGATGACTGATATAAAGTAGTTTTAATGCATCTTCTTAGAAATGTTTCTAAAAAAAATCCCTGATAAATAAATAAAATAAATAAGCTAAAATAAATAAGCTAAAATAAATAAGGTAGGTATCATCCTATCTGTAAATCAATGCACAGTATTCCTCAGGAATCAGCTGCTCTGCCTTAAAGAATAAAACAACATACCTTGTATTTTTTTTCATACAAAATGACCTGACCATTTCAAAAAGCCAAAAGGTATTAATAAATGATGCCAAAGATCCCAAGAAAGTTCTCTCTCCCAATTTCAGGAAAGGTCCCCTGCAGAAAGCACACTGAAGAATTCTGAAAGGAAACCAGCTAAGCCTGGATCTGATCACTGAAAGGTCCACAGCATTATCTGCTGAAAAGAGGGCAGTGCCTTAGTCTGCTTCCAGCTGCTATGGACAGCACAGGGCAAGCGACTACACAAGTACCAAGAGCTTCCCTTCTGTACTTCATATCAATCTGTAAACATTCGTGTTTCAAAATTACCTGACAGGAGTTAAGAGCTGCTTCCTTTGTCAATGTTAAAAGCTTTGAGGGAGTCAAGAACAGTGCCATAAATGCAGCAAACCCATTCCTGTCCAGCAGAAGCCGTATGTGTCTCAGGGCTGGGTGAAGGCAGCTCCATTTGGCTGATGTGCCCAGCCAGGTTAAGGAAGAACCCACACCAGGAGTCTGATAGCCTTTTCTGGCATTGCCTCAAATGCTGTCTCTTGCCAGCCACACTCTAATCTCAAAATTCTCTTACATCTCTTCATTCACCAATCAACCAAAAGGAAGGGACAGAAAACTCAGCTGTTAATATATTAAACTGTTGCATACAGGAAATAGTTGTATTTCTTATCATTCTGCTGTCATTTCCTTCTATCTCCCAAGGCTGGGACAGCACAGACAATCAGTTGCAATATGGGAAGTAGGAAAGATGTGAAATTCCAACCAGAGACAGTCACCAAGTCATCATACAAAGACCTCCTAAACCATCTGTGACATTTCTAGAACAAAAATCAGATGCATGGTACACCTGGTTCTGTTAAGCAGACAGCAGGCTATGAAATGGTTAGCTCACTGTTTAAAGAACACCCTCATGAATGGGAAGCCCTCTAAAATACCTGAAAGACTATAATAACATAATTAATATTTTATATTTAGATAATATATTTAAAAATATTTAAAGCGGATGTAGTACATGAAAAAATTCAAACACAGAAAAAGAAATAAAGGTAAAGGACACAAAATTTGGAATGGAAAAGAGCAGACAGTGGTTATGGGGCCACTGGCTGCCCTTCCTACACATCACCTCTTCACTCCTCTAGAGATACCAACATGGAACTTTCCCCTACCAATTGCCCAGAGCTGGAAAATTAGCTCTTACCTGGAGCACATCAGGTGCATTGGGCTACTCCTTGAAAAAAGCTGTGAACTCATGGGTGCTATAGCAGAAAATACTTAAAGCCCAGAAGAAAGAAGAGAAACAGAAGAAAAATCTACTGACAGTTTCCACCCAAGTTTTTAAGACAGCAATCTCACAACCACTGCATTTCAGTTGCAGTGGAAAGTGGCAGAGACACAGTGACACGTGTCTGTATGACAACAGACTTTCACAGATGCTGTGAAAGTCAGACAGATACATTATCAAACTGAATTTTTGCTATCCTAAGTTTTATCAGTTATCCAATGACAGCTATACTAGGAAAGAATTTTAACAAACTATACTAGAAAACTTGTGGTGCTTTTGTTTGGTTGGTTGGTTTTATATAGTTTGTTTAGATTGCTGATGAAAAAAATACGAGTAATCACACTCTGAACCACACTCACAATGACACAAGTCTCTTGGTTTCACAGATCCCAGACTTCTGTACAGATGCACAAACACCAGCTGAACGAATTCACAAGAGCTCTTTCTAACCCTAACTCTGAAGGAATTGATTCCAAACAGGTTTTCTGAAGTGTGAAAGATGACAAATTAATGTAAAGTCTACGTTAAAGAGATTATCAGACTGCATACTCTACTCACATCGTATTTATAAAGCTGGATAGAATGAAAGGCTTCAGTTACTTTGAGCTAGTATCCAAATTCAAGATGCAGTGGATATAAACCAAATTATCAAAACTCATAGAGAAACCACAACTTTTTGCTTACTAGAAGACCCAGCTTTACAGCCATGACCTCCAGAAGTGGAAGTATTATCCTCATACCTTCTCCTTCTATGTTTTCCTAACACAGAACACTACCATATGTTTAAAAATGAATGTTAAGATCCACAGTTTACCAAAATACATCCATTAGCCATTGCTGGTTCAAAACATTTATGAACGAGTGTTCGAAATACGGGACTGTTCATACCTCAAGCCTGGACTGTTTCACAAAGTCTACTGGAAGATTAAGTAGAAAAGAATCTGAAAACATTGTTAGACATGATGGATTTTTTCTAACTGAAATGTAATTTCAGGAGGATGTAGTGGTGTAATACAGTGAACCAGTTTCTTTGTTCAATTGCTCCCTCCAGCTCTGCTCAATCCAGAATAGAGCTAGGTGTATCTTTCAGTGCTGGAAGAGTAGACTCTGAGGATATCCATCTTCCCCCTCTGCAAATAAAAGAAATACAGACTGGAAGGGAAGGACTCAGGACAACTCTTAAGTACATCCCTTTAGAGGACATTGAATGAAGTTTGCTGAGAGTGTTTTTCAGCAAAGAATAAAAGGAACTACATTTGAAGTAGTATCACTGTGTCAAATTGCCACGTTACTCATAACGATAATGTGGAACAGCAGGTCCCTAACACTGCCTTTGTGAATTTGATAAATCTATGTGCCTGTGGCACTTCAGGAACCTAAAGACAGGTATTACAGCTGCCTATAAATTAAAGTCATATTGCCACGCAAAAGGCACTCAATAATCACATTCTCTGAGCCTTCTCTCATTGTAGGTGGAAGTAGTTCCTCTCCTCATGCAAAAGCTAACACAGAACCACTCCCTGCTTTACAAACATTTTTTTTTTTCTTATTAGTTAAGTCAGAGCACACCCAAACTGAAGCCATGCTCTCCCTGGCAGAATGACCTCTTGCAGCCCTCCTGGTAGGCTTATGCAATTGGGAAACCAAAAGTAATACTGTGTAATTTGGCTAATTTCAAAACATCAGGCCATTTTAAATTAAAAAACAAATAACTGGCCTCAAATTTAGAATCAGAAGGAAAAAGTGATTTGGAAAATGAGTACAAAAGCACAAAAAAAAATTCTGAAGCCTCTGATATTTCCTCCTATTTTTCAAACAAATTCATAGAAGTGAATTTTACTTGAACTAATTGCTTCCTTCCAGTTGTGAATTAAGTAACATTAGAATTCAGTAACCTGTTAAAAATGGAACAGTCTGTATGCTAAGTACACATTTCTGTCACAATGTCATGAAACTTTCACCCTGTACTTCCATTAATCAGATGCTTTACACCAAATTATTACCTCAACAAATCTTCAGAAATTGCATTTCATTGGTTTTCTTTCAACTTCACAATATCCTTCATCAGAAGACCATTTAAAAATTAATGTTTATAGTAGGTTCCTTAGGCAATACAGTCATTCTGAACATCTACACATAGACTAATAGGCTTAATAAAATTTTTACTTATACGTGAGGTGAACATAGTTTCCAGTGTCACTGAATTATCTAAGAAAGGGTTTTCATATCAATATGTGAGCACGAGCTTGTGAGCACCAGTGATACACATAATGCTTATAAATCCCTCTGTGCTGCAAGCATATCTGCACACAGAGAGGCCACATCTCCATCTCCTCCTCCACAGGTGTCCTTGCCACAGGAGATCAGAATTTTTCTGTCCTGTCAAAAGACTATCTTCTCTTTGTGGCACCTGTCTTCATCTGAGATCAGCAGGTTCAAAACATCCAACAAAAAAGCCTAAGTGGGAGCTGGGACAAAAATAATCATTTCTGGACAACTTCATGGGAAGTTTGAGGAACTTTCTGGAAGTCTGAGGAACTTGTAGACAACTTTGCAGTAAGTCTGAAGAACTGTGTACCACATACATACTACTGCTACAAAAAGCAGGGAATTATGTTTTCAGGGACAAGATAAATGTTCCACACTGATCCCTCCTCCAAAAAGGCAGAGGAACAGGAGAGGACAGTGAGTTTTCTACACAGCCTAGGAGGGGAAGCATGAAAAGAAAATGCAAGGCCATCATATAACTGATTCTTTCTAAGTCATCTTATCATGGGAAGAGACAACAACTCTGTCAAAAAGCTAAATTTCGCTTTTGTGTCAAAAATAGCAGCTCATGAAGCACTGGACAGATGAAAATTTAAAATGTACTGGCTTTTTAAGTGGAGGTGACTCCAGATAAAAGAAATACGGCTTCACCACAGTCTGGTTTACTTTCTGTCTCCACCTGCTGGTACATCAGCCTGCCATGTTAGATAATTTGACATTTTAAAACTCTGTTAAAATGGATTTAAAATAGACATTTTAAATGTCTTTAAAACAGCTGCATTCAACATCGCTTCAAGTAGAACAGTCAACGATGGACACCTGAAGCTGAAACAAATACACAGTCTCCAAATGGTTCATTTTTATCACATTTAAGTAATGATTTACTTTAATAAGAATAATGAATACGATTTCCTTTGACCTTAAGAAAAGCTTTCACTTCTGTCATCATTTCTAGTCTACTCCTATTTTCTCACATAGCTAAAAATGATTTAAAGAAAATCCTCAAGTTTATACATCGAATTATCAAATAATAACAAACCTGAAACTTTTATACACACATACAAAGTAATCGTTTGAAGAGTGACCATAAAGCACCACAGGTCACCACTCTGATGTTACTTTCGTATTCAAAGACAAATAGAAATCCCTGGCTGGTCCCCAAATTGCTTCGTACTCCCACTTAAGCTTTGCAAGATAAAACCTATGTCATAAACCCGTTCATAAGCAAGTTCCTAGTGATGTAAAACTGACCTTAGATTCATTGCATCCAAATTTATTGAGCACCTATTTTTATCATGACTACATTTGTAATAATCATACCGGGTTATGGGAGGACAATACAGCAGGGAAAAAAATGAAAAAGAAATCAATACACTCAATACATACACATTAATATATTCAAGGTAGTCACTGGAAGAGATGCCAGCTTGCCATAAGCTTTCAGTTGAAGCTGCAACTCTGAAGTCACTAAAAGTAATGCTTTCCTTTGGAAAAATTGATTTTCATTTACAAGGCAGTCATGGTTTTGCATCAATTCAATTATTTCACTTCAAATTACTGAAAGACAATATAGAACAATAATTATTTAGAAATAGATAGGAAGCTAGGCAATTTGTGTTTAATATAGTGAAATAATTGCAAATTAAAAATGTAATTTATCACATTTTGCCTTATCTGTATTCAGCTTCTTGTCAGGGTGCATGGTTTAGTTCAATAGTCTTCCTACTACAAGAGAGGAAAGGGTTTTTAAAAGGCTCCATCCTTTAAATATAGGAAGAAAAAAAATGTGGTTACAGTAATTATGCCTACTAATTTCCATCCTCACCGAGTGATAAAAATATTAGCAAATACCGACTCTCTGATCCTGACAGACAAGAAAACCACCTATTTTTATATTTTAAAATAAAGCATCTCATTTTAGTTACTCTCCAACTACCTGACAAACAGCTGGTTCATGACAGTTAGCCAAACATATGCTTCTCAAAGCACAGCCCAGGGCCAGAGGAAAGGATGTGAAAAACCTGGGGTTTTTTTTGTCACTTAGAGGTATTTTACAAGAAACTGAGGCAGGAGGCAGCTTTAAAATCTGGATCAATCGCTCCTTTGGTGAGCTATGAGTTACCAAAGCAAAAGCCTGTTTCTCAGACAGCACATAATTTGGCCGTGCCACTTTACCATCCAGACCCAGCTCACACAAGTAGTGATGTACCCTTCTTTGATCACAAGAAAGTATTTATTATGTTCAGAAAGAAAAATATTTCTTAGTTTCTCCCATCCCTTCCCCAACACTTCTGCAAGGGTGTACACCAAGGTAGGGACGCTGTTGGTGGCCACCGCTGACCAACATCCCAGTTTCTGACTCGGAGGAAAAGAGGCTTCTGAAGGCTAAATATCCTTCTTATAAAAGAAGGGTTAGAATAGAAAGCCAGGCAAAACCACTTCTTCCATCAAACAGAAAGCAGTTTACTGAATTTTTGCAATGAAAATTTCTTACTTCCATCCCACCTACCCAGGAAAAACACCTGTATGGAAACTGTCTCTGTCACATTGCTAGAGCTTTCAGTAGTCAAATCTGAGCAGCAGTGGGCAGCCCTCCACCTTCCGGTAACGGAAAGCTCCAAAACTGCCTAGTGCTACCCATGTCTAAATTCAGACTTTGCTTAGCATTAGCTGTCTGCTGTAGAAAAGTTAAAACAAAAAGAACTGTAATTTTGTCAATATCTACTCCAGCACAATGTGTACCCATTGGCAGCTCTACGTTAAAAACCTGTTACTCCAAAGCACCAGAACGCTGGCTGTAGACCTGACTTTCCCTTCCACAGATACACCTGAGAACGTATCACATCCACGTTCTCCATTTATGTTTGCAATATTAGGGATACAAAGGAAAACAGCAAGTTCCCTCTTGGTGTTCATGCATCAGATTCTTGGTGGCTTGGGGGAAAAATGCAAAAATTTCTAAGTCATCTCTAAAGAGATTCTCACAAGTAATAACCCTGGCAAATAAAGTCCTATTCCCAAGTATGCATAATGACTTGGTAAAATTAATTACTTTCCTTTTTAACCCATTAATCATCTGGTTTTCATTCCGGAGGCAGCCCAGAGTTTCATCTTCCTTTGTACTGCAACAGTAAACCAAGAAAATTGCCAGTGGCAAAACAAACATCATAATGCTTCATGTAAGGTTTCCAAGATTCTGGTGGGAGCTCTGTACAGAAGTATTTCTGTACTCTGGGTTACGACATTCTGTTATTTAAATATTAATAAAACAGTGATGCAAACCACATTAGAAAAGAAAACAAATCTTTTCAATTAGGTTTATTTTTAGAACAAGTCCTAGGATTCCGAATACAGCAGCGTTTTCTCAACACAGTGTTTTTCCCTTAAGATTTCTCACTGGCAAGACTCCATAATCTGCTCGGTTTGGTGGTGGGAGGTGAACTTTAGAGAGAACAGAGGCAGTTTAAAGGGCACCTCAGAACACTTCTAAATGGACAGTCAACACACTCAATAGCGGCTACAAATGTTTAACACAACAAAAATTGAGATTAGGAGTAAAATTCAGAATATTTCATGGCATGAAACACCGAGTTATTAGGAGCTTTTTTTTTTTTCATTTAGTAAACTAAATTCTGAGGCATACAACAAAACATACTATCTTGCAGCATAAGAGAAGTGGGGCTAAGCAGTACTATACCAGATCTGATTTATTCACCAGATTGATTCAGTGTGGGCTTGACCAGTTTCAATTATCACATCTCTACATAAAAAAA
>VWZY01005707.1:1306975-1353471 GCA_013399075.1 Chloroceryle aenea | reverse complement strand
ATAGTACAGAAGGATATGAGTCCACTGTATGGGTCTGCCCTGCTGCCCACCCTGATGATGTCTGGTTGCACAAGGGCAATTCATGGGGACAAGGAAAATCAGCAGTTTTGTGACAAAATAGGGAACCGTGCTGGAAGGTAAAAAGGTTAAGTTCCAGAAGTTTTATTTGTTTATTTTTCTTATTAGACTAGCAGGATTGCAAGAGGTAAAGGAATAGACTTTTACAGCTGTTGAAAGTGCATTTCCTACCTTAATGTATCTATAAATAGCACAACTGATGCAGGTACTGTTCCATACTTCTGAAAGTAGAGTGCCTGCTTGCAGTTCACCCCATCAACCAGCACTGAGGATAAATAAGAAAATCCCTACTGATTTTAAATCCCCTTACTCTAAACACCACACATTTCTAATACCTAGTGCCTTCCCTCGGCTCTCCTCAGCTCCACCAAGCACAGCGAGGGTCATACAGAAGGAAACCTGTCTCAACAGAAATTGTGTCTTTAGGTGAAAAGTACCCAAAAAGTGAAAGCTCTTCTCCCAAGAAAACCAAAACCAAACCAGAGCATGATCCCTGCAGAGACTTTTAAGCTGATGGAGAAAGCAATTGAATTCTCTTGTTTGGGACAAAACAATTTCTACAAAGTATTTAAGCTCCAAAACATGACTGCAAAAAGATGCCAGTGGATTCTGCAGGCTCCCCAGTTTCCAAAGAGTAAAGTATTCTATAGGTGGCTAAACCTTTGCTTCTTCACGTGTCCAGACTGAGCCCCATTTTGGCAGCAGTGAGCGGTCCAGACACTCCCTCGTACTGAAATGTGCTTGGGATTCTCTTACCACCCCAGAAGAATCTGACCTGGCAGGTGTTCTCAGCCGAAACACACACAAAGCCTACACCATACCACCATGAAAGAAGTTTTCACACAAAAAAATAAAGACCTCAAAATCACTTCTATTGAGTACCATAAAAAAGGGTTCATGGTCCAACAGGTTACAGTTTAACACACTTCTGACTGTACCCCAAACTTCAGGTGGGGGTCCCAAACCCGTATGTCCCTTTAGAATGCAGTAACTTCACTACAAGCAGTTTAGCTGTGAAGCAATTTGCCTCCATCGAAGCTGAAGATGCACCACTTGGGAAAAATACTTAGCAACGTTTAAAGGGCTTCCAAAAAATCACCGTGACTCCATATGCCAACACACACTTCCTCAGAAAGCATCAGAACTAGGTTCTGACCTCTGCTCTGCCGACCGTTTATGCAGTAAACACAGCTATGTATTCTTTTTTTTTGCATTGGATGCATCACTTTGCGGATATAATCTTATGATTTTCAGGCTGTAACATCATAATTATGTCTTTTCCCATGGAACTCTTGAGGGAAGTGAGCTCAATCCTAAACCATAACCAGAGAAAACTTTTAAACCAAAACCTGCAAATCTGAAGTTATAAGAAAGCCCATAATTTCTTCTGGCTTTGTCCTTATTTTCCTTCTATTTCTGCATAAAGATGACCTCAGAGTTCATTGCCTATCTAGAATTTGTAGGGAGGTGCTGTAGTACCTCCAGAAATGCTATTCAACATCTACTGAATCCATAAACTTTGACTGAGTCAACCAGGAAAAATAAAAATAAAAAAATCCCCTTCTGCCAGGTTAACACTGTAATGTCTAGGCTGCAGATAATCCCAAATAGATGCTCTCCTGAGTTCCTGAGTCATTCAGCGCCAAGGCAAGGGAGAGGATTACATTTATTTAAGACACAACAAAAGCAGTGATATCCTGTGCTATACATCCGGATAATACTGTCATGAACAGGGAAGCAATTTTGAGTACAGCTGCCAAGTGACATTTTTTCCAGCATGAGCTCCCAACAGGGAACGCAGCTTCTTCCTTTTCTGCACTGACACACCAGTCCCAAAGGCAGACGCAGCAACCTGTTATGCTCGGATCTGTTTCAAGGTCCCCTCCGAGTCAACAGCAAATATCCCTTTGTTTTCAGTGAGGAGGATTAGGTTTTCAGAGAACTTCCAGTTCAGCTTCCCTTGTAAGTGCCTTTTCACCACAGGACCTACACGGCTTTTCTGAGCATCCGATCTCATCTTTCCCCTCCCCATCCTCAGCTCCACTGTTACCAACACAAAAATCTCCCTGCGTGCTTGTAATCAAATGGGGTGCCTACTCCATTTAGGTGCAAACTTGGGATCACTCCAGAACTTTATGCTAACTCAGACACGTATGAAGAATTAACCATCTGTGTTACCCCATCTGCTGCCTACCGTACTTCCGAGCCGCCCGGGACAGTTTTGGCACATCTCCTTTTCTTGCCGCCTAAAGTCAGAATGATTTTTTTTTGTTCCAACAAACAATGCGAGAGACTAAAATCGCACGGATTTCTATACTTTGGGATAAGGACGGCTGTTTCAGACAACGTTACAAACATGTTTTCTCTGGCAACTTACTGGTTTGCAAATGGTGTTTGTTAAATTATTTGTACTCTGCAAGAACCAAATGAAACGGAAGTTTTATGCATTAGACCGACGAAGAAACGTAAAAATAACTGTATTTAAAAAGAACTCTTTTCTTTCTTAACTCTTTCCTTCAGTAACTGGAGACAACAGACCTAAACCACTGCATATTTAACAGCAGTTTACATGTATTAACTCTTAAGAAGTCAAGTACCATCTATCTCAAATACATTTTCTCAAATCTTCCTTCTAAACGGTAAGCAACCAAAGCCAAAATGTCAGTCATAAATAATTAGGAAACAAAATTACCCATTACATTGCTAGTAAATTAACATTTCTGTCAGAAAAAAAAAAGTAATTAGCACCAAAATCTAGTGATATCATTTAGAACAGTGGCATCTTTCTTTCACTTACATTGTAGATAGAAAAATGTTGATATATTTATGGAAAAGTTATCCTCAGTAGCATCAGACCAGATCCAAGAATCCATAAAAGTGTCAACTGCTGTTATTCTAAGGCACTGGCTCTTAAACAATAAAAATTTGAAAAACTGCCTGTGCATTCTAGATTAAGGTTTCAAATCCTGCATTCATTGACTGAAAGTGCAAATAAGGTTTCTTCATTTCATGCCTATTTTTTTAGCTTGTATTAATCACAGTATTTCTAAAAACACCACTTCTTAGAAATGCTCACATGAGCAACTGCATTAGAGTCACTCTAGAGGCTTCACTGACTCTTTACTAATGTCACCTCACAAAAGAGCATCCTGAAAGATACAGTGAATGGAAATGCAATTTATATCCTGCCCAACATTATATCAAAACTGAAAGTAAATTAGTGAGTACAGACTTCTTAGGGAACATAGAGAACACGGAAAAATTCTGAATTTTACAAAGCACTGTAAGAAACCCTGGAAAAAGTGTGGCAAAGGCATGACTTGTGAATCAGGGACAGGGACTCAATTCCCACCTTGCTGATTGCATTCAGCAACTTTGCGCTTTTCTTTTTTCCCTTCATTTCACAGTTGGAAAGAGCAAAAATTGGGTTTTATTCATACAAGAGGGGAAAGATAAATTTAGTTATTTTGATGATTCATTCAGATACAATAGCCATGGGAATCAGCCTAATATCCAGAATAAGTTAGATAGACAGGCGCTACCGGCAGAAGTTTCAAATGATCCTTACGCAGGATCAAATTATGCTGTAGTCTATCGAACAATCAGAAAGGAACCATCCATTCTTTTCAAGAACAATCTTACAGGATTCTAGAGAAGGGAAAAGACTGCAGGGCATGATGAATTTAACACAGTTAAATAGTATATTGTCTTGTTAAACGTTTTGAATATACATCTTTCTAAATAATTTACAAAAGTGGTTTTATACTTACATTTTCTGGAAGCATCTAGAGTCAGTTCAATGCCTGCACAGATGACAACAGCTTCTTAATTTACTTCACTAGCATACCAATGTGGGAGTATTGCTTACCTTTACAGAAGGGAGAGAGTATAACTCCAATTGGGGACTTTCTAGAGTAGAATACACAGTTTATTTCTAAATATAAAACCTCGCCCTGTGTATGTTTAAAAAACTTTACACAAAGCAGACAATTTTCATCTGAACTGTTTAGATGAAGAGCATGATTTTAGCTGCAGGAAGCTTAGAAAGAATGTTTTGAGCCTGTTCAGACTAATACCTGCAAAGTCTAATCAGAAAATAAAATGCATAACAAAGCCAGATACTCTAACCTAGGTAATAGGAGGAAAGAAGCTCAGATAGACAGAATCTCAGAATAGTTTTAATTCAGAGCATACCATCAAAAATCAAATACCTGACGTCGGGATGCTCCCTGTAGTACTTAAGATTTTAAATTAAAGTGTTATCTATACTTCCATAGTACAATCACTCAAGTTAATCTGCAACACAGGCATTTGAATTTTCTTTTTTTTTTTTTTTACTACAGCATCTGACTCTTTACATTCATTATATCAATTTTGAAAGCTTATTTTGACACTGAAGCACCTTCACTGACAACTTCAGCAAAGTGTATGTCTAACTGTCTTAAAGTAATAGTTGGTCACCTGCCAAGTCCTCCAATTATTAGTGCTTATGCTCGTCTGGCTACGTAAACAGTGTGGACAGTCCCACTTTTCATCTGAATATCATAAAAGCTGGAGAATTTATGCATCTTCCGTATATGGTCATCATCGACCCAACACTGGTTTGCAATTTAAGTGCAAGCACACAGTTGGTGGCTCTTTAAAATGCAGAATTCATATTCATTGTTGTATCTTTTACTATTTGAGCATCAACACGACCTCTTGACCACCATGCCAGTGGGAAGAAGTGTCTGAAAGTCCATCTGTACTCTGTCTTGCTTTGTTGATAAACCTCCAGATCACTGTTAGGACCAGAGTACTCAAGTGCAGCTCCATGTCAGTGCTTTTGACCTTTTTTTTTTTTTCCCCTTAAGGCCCCCTAAGAAAATGGTATAGACCTTTGAATATCAGGTTTACACTATCTGCCAACAGGCGTGCCCTTCTGCAAGACTTTTTGGAAGCCTGTGTCCCTAGACAAAGAGTAAGAAATTCTGTTTTTTGAGAAACACACTCCCAACAAGCTAGAAGATAACAGCCCAGTTTTCAACATTGTTCTTGAGGCTGCAGTATCTATGAGACTATTTACTGTAAAAACAACTCACTGCTCAACCAGTGCATTTTCTGAGAAATTCCCCATCAGTGACAAAAACAACGATAAAATGTTTGACTCTTATTACCAAGAAAAACAAGAGTCATAAATCCATGAAAGCCACGAATCTGAATGCAAATGCTGGATGATACAATGCAATGTTGAAGGGATGAGACCGTGAGGCAAACCATTCATAAAGTTTTCACATCTGGCCAAGCATACTTCTTAAGGGTCACCAGACCTTTTTTATTAAATAGTAGATATATTAAATTATTATTTTACTAAATAAGTGGTTTTATTCAATCAACTCCAAGTTCTGATGTCAGACACTCTCCCTAGAGTAAGCATTCCTGTTGTCATAATACAGGTGAATGCAAGTAGAATTGGTTTCCCAGTCTACAGCTGGAGGTACTTTCTTAATATCAGGTAAATCCTATATGAAGAATCAAACATGTTGAAAGATATCTTGGGCTCTCCAGAGGAGAGAAATTTTGAAGGGATGGGTTCCCAAAGGAGAGAACAGATGAGAGACAAATTAAAGGGAGACAAAAGAACAGATAATTCTCACAGGCATGATTTGGGGAAACGGAGGAATTTGACTGGATGATGATAAGATCATATGGTTAATGATTGTCTCATATTTTACATGTGCTCTTGCTGTCTTCAGTCCTTCAACACTTCTGAGGCACCTTCTTCTACAGCTGTGGACAGTAAGAGATTCCCTTTCCTCCCTTAATCCATTCCTGCATTGCTTTAGTACTTCTCCCTTTCAAAGAAGGCTCTGACATCATAGATCTTAAAAGGCACTACATTAGTATGTTGACTGTGTGTTGTGGGTTCGTGCAGCAAGGTTTTGGTATTGGGGAGGGGCTGCAGAGGGGGCTTCTGTGAGAAGCTGCTAAAAGCTTCCCTGTGTTCCATAGACCAATGCCAGCCAGATCCAAGACAGACCCACCATGAGCAGGGTGAAGCCCATGAGCAGTAGTGGTAGTGCCTCTGTGACAACATATTTAAGAAGGGAAAAAAAAAATGTGCAACGGCAGCTACAGTCAGAGAGAAGAGTGAGAATAGGTGAGAGAACCTTGTAGACACCAAGATCAGTCAAGAAGGAGGGGGAGAAGTTGCTCCAGGTGCTGGATCAGAGATTCCCCTGAAGCCATGGTAAAGACCATGGTGAGGCCAGTTGTTCCCCTGCAGCTCATGGAGGCCCACTGTGGAGCAGATATCCACCTGCAGCCCAAGGAGCTGGAGCAGGTGGATGCCTGAAGGAGGCTGTGAACACTGCAGGAAGCCCACACTGGCAGGACCTGTGAACCCATGGAGAGAGAAGCCCATGCTGGAGCATCTTTGCTGGCACACCTTGTAATCCCATGAGAGACCCACACTGGAGCAGCCTGTTCCTGAAGGACTGCACCCCATCAAAGGGGCCCACACTGGAGCAGTTCATGAAGAACAGTCTACAACTCTCAGAAAGCATTCTAATGTTACACAATGCACACACCAGCACAAGCAGTGTTTCCAGGAAGGCTTCCCACACAAGCAAAGCAGGATGTTTACTGGCATGTGAGCCTCAGAAAGAGTCCCTCCAGCTGCTGAAAACATTAATTAAACAGCTCATTATGCTACCCATCTCTCCCAATATCCACAGGCTTGGACTCCTTGCTCTCAGGAAAGCCTTACCAAAAAAAGAACAAACCCCAAGGTATCCAGTGAAATGGAGACTCGTCTCCTTAGAGCAAGGTCATCAGGTATCTCAGTTCACCTTTTAGTTTTGCAAATGCACATTCTCTTCTGATTCCATACCTACTCAAAAAATAGCTACGGCAAACCTTCCTCCCACCCATGTGTCATCCCAAAAATGCTACGGCAGCAAAATTTTGTCACTACAAAAGCAATTTAAACCATTCAAAAATTTCACCTTGAGATTCCTTTCCAGGAAAGGACATGCCGATGGTGCCAATAGAATTGAAAAGCTCAGCCTTAATATCCTACCAGTAAAACTTTCCATATGGTATTCCAGCTTGTGACCAGGAAAGAAAAGCATCCTTTGATAACAGCACAGATTTCCTTAATGCAGTAGCTCTGAATTTCCACCTACCAACATCAACCTGGTCATCTATTCAGCAGAAGCACATGGGAAGTAAACTAGACGTGTCAAGGTGAAAAGTTCATACTCTTAGCCTGTCTCAGAGCACTAAGAGAGAGCCTGTTTCTGGATTTCCAAGGCAAATTCACATTTCTGGGGAAGTGTTTCTTACATCTGTGAAAGTCATCTTGCATTTTTGGGACAACCCACTCACTACTAGTAGAAAAACTCCAAAGCAGCATCCACCGCCGACGTGTGTGCTTTCTGCCAGTCCCCTGCCACTCTGGTGCTCAGTGCAGAAGTTCAGTTAGGACTTGCAGCAGCCTGGTTAAAATCAGCACTAAGGAGATTGGTGTCTGGCAATTTTTCATCCCTGAAAAAATTTTTTACCTACTCTCAGTTCTTCCTCTACCAGCCAACATACTTTACATGGATGTCCCAAGCATCTACTGGAATTTTTAAGGGCAGTTTCATTTAAAGTACAAGGGAAACCCTAATTTTGGTCTAGGCAAAGATGTGTACTAGTTTAAAACATACCCATTCTGTTCACGGGTGGTTTGTACTAAGATAAAATATATTGAAATGAACCAAATTGAAACTTAGTTGAGCGCTGTCACAAAGGACTGGTTCATCTTCAGCTAAACTCTTTTGAAATGCTGTTTTGCATTACTCTGTACAACTTGTCTGCAAGTCAAGTCATTGGGACTTTACACTTCTGCAAAGTCTTTTCCTTTTCTTCTTTCTTTATTTTTAAGCACAAAGGCACAACAAATAGGGAGTTGGATTTTACAGAATGAATCACAGCATCGGGGAATGGTTTGGATTGGATCTAGTCCAACTCCTCTGCCGTGAGCAGCGACATCTTTAACTAGGTCAGGCTGTTCAGAGACCTGTCCAACCCAACTGTGAATGTTTCCAGGGATGGGGCATCTACCACCTCTCTAGGAAACCTGCTGCAGTATTTCACCACCCTCACTGTAAAAAGTTTATTCCTCAGATCTAGTCTAAATCTACTTAAAACTATTATCCCTTGTCCTATCGCAGCAGCCTAAAAAGACTGCTTCCATCTTTCTCACAGGGCCCCCTCTACACAATCAAGAAACACGGGTTAAAGTGTGATAAATTCAGTGTTCAGCACTGCCAAGGTGAAATCAATTAAAAGACAGACATTCTATATACACACTTCGGGCTTGAAGTAATTTCTTTCAAACTTGATTTAGCTACTGGTATCTCCATTTTCAAATATTTGTCTGTCATTACCCTCTATTCATATAATTCCGAGGAAAATCTGTTTAAGTTGATATTTATCCTGGCTAAAAATAAGTGAGCACTTACTTCTCAGCTGCTTCAACCTCTAATTAAACCCAGTTCTACAGCCAGACACAGACACTACGCTAAGAAGAAACAGCCTCAAGTAACACAATTTTCATTGTTAAAGAAACTGGTTCATAAGCAATTATATCTTGTCAGCTCTAACAGTTAATCTAACCTCTTCAGTGACACCCAGTTATTTTCACACTCAACATCCTGCCATGAACCAGTAATTACAGTCCATACTTGCTATCTCCACTGACTCTTGATTTCCAGACTACAGAGACATAGGCAAATGAGCTTATAACCTTAAGATAACCAAAGGACACTGAAGAGGTTATTTTTTGCAACGTGACATTTATTCCTGAAATTGTTTGACCATTAAACAACAATCATTTCATCGTTTAATCTGATTCTAACCAAGGCTCTGCTTCAAATGGAAAGCTTTTCCACTGTCTCATTTTTTTCTATTTGCAGCAAGTCATTAAACCAAAATTAATACATGATGAAAAAACTGCAACGAAGGGGAAAAAAAAAAAAAAACAAACGAAAACACAACCCTGTAGATCTTATTTTGCCCCAGGGAGATTAAGATTTGTCTTGCTGTAGGAGAGGGAGGAGAGAAAATTAAAGCTGTCAAGCAGTGGTCACACAAGTACAAACTCCAAACTCCTTCACCCACCTTTCCAAAAATGACTGGCAAAAGACTCTCAACGTTTGGCTGCAGTCTGACAGACATCATGCCAGAACATTAGCAATAACCTTTGAGAAGTCAGGGAGTCAGGGAAATACACCTCAGGAAGATCAAAAAGAAAAATATCATCCTTGTCATTAGAAAGAGAGATTAAAGGAAGAGCCAAAGAATAATGGACAAACTATTTTTCCTGGGAAAATACTGAAAAATACAATAGGGTTACAAACCTGTGGGTACAGCAAAAGGAACATGTTTTACAACTTTCTGACAATCCCTCATGACATTCTCATCACAAGATATGAAGTTAGTCTTGTGTGGTTGTAAAAGTGGCTGGGAAACTTTACTTGGGGAAAATATAAATGGAAACACGACATTTTAAAAAGTAATATGGGTTATTTACAAACTTTATGAATTTGAAGGTCAGAACTGAAAGATGTGCTCTCACAACAGCAAGTATCAGTGGGTATTTGAACTGATTTTCTAATTAAACATTGCAATGCCAACAGTAAGGATAAGCAAAATGCACTAAATACACTATTGGGAATATAATTCTACAGAACTGGCTGAGAACACAAGGCATAAGCTGCGTCTGCAGGAACTGCAAGGGAATTTAAGGATGCTAAGCACTGGTAGAAGGAACTGAAGAGATGGCACAATCCTATACAGCTGCTATGTACAGTTGATTGTTGAGACAGAGACTTACTGTATTACCATAACAAAATGTGGTACATCATCTGTGATTTAAACTTGTTTTCTTTGGGGTCCTCTCTTATCTACAGCTGATAACTCAAGGAACAATACAGCTCACTTCAAAATGAATTACACTTTTAATAGTTAACTCAAGTGGGAAGTTGTTAGAACTAATGCTACTTTGCATGCAACATCTGGTCCAGCAATTTTGCTGGAGTAGGATACATCTGTGAAAAATTTTGCTTTAGATTATTGGCTCTTTCACGTATGTATGTCATGTATATCAACTTTAACACGTGTAGCTGTTACCAACAGAAGTCTGAACCTGTACACCGTTAAGCACCACAAGAATTTTGTGTTCTCATGAAGCAGATCTACAAGATCTCTTTGGTCATAAAACCAACTGATTTACTTCTAAAAGAGTTGAGAAATTTGAATAACGTCCATTCGATAGATTACAGTTACTTACATCTTCCTCATGCAGCCTTCAAATGGGGTTCAAATGTTTAATGGAAGAAGGAAAAAGTAGAATATTATTAAACAAAAGTAACCTCTAGGACATCACCCTACCCTAAGATATATTTCATTAATACACTTCCCTCTTTACTGTGGCTCAGTGATGTTATCAAAAGTTCAGTTCCGAAGGACCAGCTCTCTTGGTTACCCAATTACAAGAATTAAAACTTTTTTATTCCATCTTTCATTTTCTTTTCCCACAGCCACACTTTGTAGTTTGCCAACTGCCCTTCAATGCCCATATTTCCGTTGAAATAAAGTTCTAGCTCAGCCAAGAAAACCGAAAGAATTTGAAGGCTGCACAGATGGGAAATCATTACATGAAAACCGTTAAAGAGCAAGACATTAATTGCTCTCTCATTTCCTCTTACAATGAGGAACTCGTCCAATGTTCAGTTAAGGTGCCACAGGCAAGGGCCTATCTAAAGAATCAGATTTTATGTTAAATCAGATTAAAAATTATCTATCTTGTCAAGAAAATATAAAAAAAGAAGAGAAAATATCTCATGCAGGAAATCAAGAGACATAAAGGCAAAATGCTCCCCCCTCTCCATCTTCAGGGTGTTGGATCATTGTTATTATAAAATAAGTAGCCAAACTTTGAGAGGTTTATAAACAAATTTAGTCTTATCAAACAATAAACGGTGGTTCCACAGCCAGACAGGTTTGGATATCCATGCACACCTTGGAGAGCTGCCTTGGAGAACAATTCTTCATAGTGTAATGTCCCAGTCACAAAGATTTCACTGTAAAAGCAGGAAGTATATTAAATGAGAGCACGATTCAAGTGTTCAGCATCTTTTCCCTCACATAGAAAACTTCTTTTCTTTTGATAAGCAAAAGACTTATTTTCTAAAACCAAACTTATTGTAGAGAAGAGGAGGATCAATCCTACAATGCAGGGCACACTCTGGAAAATCCTGAACATCACTCACACTCTCCAGAAAACTTAAGAGTAAGGGGTCATGAGTTTATAACTGGAAGCTGCTTGTCCCTACTGGCAGCAGGACAGTGCTGAGCAGTCACCTCAAAATGGCTAAAAAGTCTGTTTAAACATTCATCACACTATATGTAGTATATTAAGCAACATGTATAGGGAAGAATTTAGTAGAGGTACGTTCCTTTGTTCTTAAAGCTCTCTAGGAACATAAGAAAAAAAAAAGGGAGTACAGAGAGCTGAGATATAAATAGAAGTTCTTCCTACTAAAATTATTACTAGAATTTCTTGGTAAACAGCTTTAGCTGAAAGAAGCCTGAGAGAAAGTTTGATACCATTCCCTTGCAACCTACAAAATATCCACTTCTAGCCAGACTTTACAGAAATCAAATAGAGAAACTACCATCTTGATGGAACAGGCCAGAAGAGACATCTAATTACAGTCTGTAACACTCTGCTATTTACACAAAAACAACAATAAACGAGTTAAAAACCACCCCCATTTTTCATACAGGAAATTAAAAGCCCTAATTATACAATCAGCCTTAGCAACACAAATGTTACTATTCAGAGCATGAGAAGCATTTTACAATCACAGGGGAAAAAGAGGAAAAAAGAAACAAATATTTATACTGGCTTTATCTTTCTTTCAAAAATATGATCACATCACATTCATTGAACACTTTCTGCAGTGATGAAGTCAAGCACTCAGAAACTAACTAAACCAGAATAGTTTGGCTGAGCATTCATAATTTAGCTCTGTAAATCACATACATATTTTTACAGACCTGTAATTACAAAATGATATGCTATTTTTTCCCACTGGAGCCTCACTCCAGGCAGGTGAGGCAGTGAGCTTGATGTAAGATGTTCAAAGAGCAAGAAAATTGTGTATTTATTTTTATCCTGCTCATTTGTTCATGCCACACCATCCAGTCTTTACGTTGGCTTCAAAACTGTTAATTTCCTTTTAATAAGACACTTTTCACCATCATGTCATTCAAGCATCAGTGCATGTCATCTTCTTATCTGCCCGGTGGACTATCATGCTACCTTTTTCCTTTTATAAATAAGGACAGTGAATCACTGATGGAGCCAAGGGCAGAACTTCAGAACTTGCCTCCAGTTACACTCAGATTGCTCATTCCTGTAGATCACACATGGACTTAGCATTTAATGTTCCTGAGGACCTCAGGAGAAATGCCAAGTCCAATTCTGCCACAAAAGGGATGACTTGCAATTTGAGTGGCCATCCATCCTAACACAACTTTAACTAACCCTTTAAAGAGGAAACAAGGCTTACAGACCACCTCCTCTTTGTATCATTCACCTAACTCTGAAAAACAGCCTACCTGTCCTTGTAATCTCTGGCTTCATTCCCTACATGCATGGTGATCTATCAGAAGAGACACGGCACCTTCAAACTACAGCCTCAGCACCTTGCCCACACCCTTGCTGAACTTCTTGAGCCCTGCTCAGCTGTTTGCCATGTAAAATTCACTAAAAAACCTGCCCTTCTTGCAGCTTCTTCTTCCCAGTGTTACTATTCCCTCCCTCCTTCTCAGTAAAGCACCGTGTGCTGCTGACTGCAGTGTGGGACCTGATTTTGATAACAATATTTGTGCTCAGGCAGTGTTTGGACAAGCTGCCAAAATTCTGCAGACAACAAAAGCACCAAGAGAAAAATAATATCTGTTTTCAATCTTTTGTAATTGAGCTAAAAAAAACCCAAAACACTCTAGGATTTCAAGCAACAAAGAAAAAGCACTTTTTTTGGCTTTGCGGTTATCTCTGCTGAATTCCAAAGACCTGCAGTGAAGAACTGATCTAATAGAATGTCCTTTAAAAAAATAACAGAGGTACAAAAATCTTTTACATTAAAAAGTGTTAGGCAACCTAGCCTAGAATAAAAGAACATCAACTGCAGACTCTTGGTGCCCTTAAAAAATAATTAGAAGTGTAGTTCATCAGACAGCAGCAGTAGCCAAAGGCCAGATAATGTGCAAATCTCAAACTCAGCTCAGTGAAACGATACTTCCACATCTGTGCAATGTTGACCTCATTTCTTCCTTTCCCATCCCACACTCTTCCTGGTCTACCAACTACGTGCAATTAAAATAACGTTGCCTGAGGCTGTACCACTTCTTTCAGAGGGTTTGGGGTTTTTTTTCAGAGATAAGGCAGAGAAACAAGAGGGAACCAGCTTGGAGCTCAAGTTCAGAAGAAGAAAGACACAATCTTTGAATTAGTAGCTACTAAAAGCGCAGCCCCTGCCACAGGAAAACATCACAATTTTGATCCTAAGTGTTGAACTACAAAGCAAACTACAAAGAAATCTCCATGGAGGTTTCTATGGAAATTATTCTACAATGCAGCTTCAAGCAGATGGGGGGCGGGGAGGGGGGGAGACAGGACAGGACACACACGGACACAGACACATTCAAAGTCCCCAAACTTTGCCATTTACACACTTAAACCTTGTTCCAGTGCTCAATATATTAAACTAGTGAAAAAGCAGCCCCACTTCTACTATAGAAAAACATCAAGAAGTGTTTTAAAAGTCTACAAATGTGGACTCTATGGGATGATGATTATTTGTATCAAAGCTGTGTGAATGTGATCCTGTCAAATCATCCACTTGGCATTCACAAAACAGCCACACAGAGGCACCTTTCTTCAAAATTTTCATTATTAAATGTATTAAACAGATTTGATTTGGCTCTGAATTGTAGAGGATTCATTGCTCTGAAACATCAACATACCCTTAGATAGTCTAAAACAGCCAGCACAGTGTTGCTAATAACTCAACAGGGAAATTTAATCTGTGTTCCTCTGCACCTCTGGTCTTGTGTTGGGATGAGGACAAAATGCACATTCTTAACCTCGAAACTCTTTGAAATTCAAGCACTTTCCCCCCAGTGTCTGTTTAACTGCTGGAATGAAATTTATTTTGCTACATAAAGAGAGAAGGCAGTCTCTGATATAGCCAATTAATTCCATTAATGTCTTTGAGAACTGCGATCAAGTTCTCAGCTGTCCCTCAAAACCAACTGGGGATGTAATAGGAGTTGCAGGGCACAGAAGTGATGCCGCTGGAGGCAGACAGAGCATGGATGTGGAGAAACGCTACAGAGCTGTTAAAAAATGGTGACCAGTGGTCCACATGCTCATGGTGGCAAAAAAAGGACTAGACTTTCCACTGTCCACCTTGTAAATCAGCATCAGTATGGGAAAGAAAAGCTACCCAACATGATGCAAGAGGAAACCGCCTCTCATCTTTCAAATCAAGCATAGGAATAATTTAGTCAATAGATTGCTCAGTCAAAAAAGGTGCAGGCTCTTTATTCTAGACTAATAATGAAGAAAAATACTGGCTGATGTTTAACTGGGCTTTCAGCATGGGCTTGATAAACACACTGAAGAGTACAGCTGGATTCTCTTTTGGAAGGATAGGATGACCTCTACTAACAAGATGAAGTTGGAAAATGTTAATTCACCCTCTGTCATCACTTCATTAGGTTTCTCTCTATTGTTGGAGGCTGCAAGACTTTTTCCTCTAATGAGTTTCATTTTGTGAGTCATTAGACTGCTTCCTTTATAATTCAGAATCCTATCTGTGATTATACCACAAGCTTGACTTTAAGCAGCAAAGCAAAAATCCTCTATGGCCGAAGCACCTTTTTTGATACCCTTCTGTTATCCTTGCAAAAGCTGATGCAAGTAGCAGGCAGTGCTGTGGGATCCATCCCAACAAGTCCCCCTAGCCTGTCCAGGCAGACAGGGGAGAAAAGGTTTTTCTGGCATTTGATGTGTTTTATTCTGAAGTAGGCATCTAAACCAGGCCAGATGTCAACCTAAAGGTGCCCATTTCTCTCTACTGATTATGAAGTGGAAGTGGCCACTCAAATTTAGGTTAAGAGGAATATTACTTCTAACTATGATTTTTCCTGGTCTAGACTCATGTCTGCTCTGCCTTTTTTTTTTTTCCTGTTACTGAAGAGCATAATCTGTACACTCCTCATTTCTATTTGCTCTTCTTTGCCAATTCTCTCTCTGAGGTACAAACTCCAGTATCACTTTTCCACCACCAGAGATTCATTTGGATTCTATGCATAAAAAATACTGTATCTTAGTTTCAAAACACAACAAACAAAAAACCTCCCAAAAACCCAACCAACCAAAATACAAACCACTATCACCACCACCCCAACCCAACTAAAGAACACAAAATATAACTGTAAATGTAACATTTGTATTCAAGGTTTTGGTTACAAGTAAACTTTGGGATTTGCTTTGATCAAGGAAGATGGAAGCCAACTCTGACACTGGAAATCCAAACAGATGACTTGTTTTTGTAGAATCCTGTCTGCATACAAATTGCCAAAGAGCTGAATGGTGCACCCAATGCAGGGATTAGAGTCACTGCAAAAGGGTGATAAATAGGTAAACACCTAGGCTTTCATTATTAATCTTCATACTGCTGGGTTTTTGCTTGTACATTACGTATGGATATCACTAAATTCATTCCCCTTTTGCTGCTGGTTTGCCTAGCTACTTCCCTCCCCTGGAGAGGAATAAGGAAAATGCTCCATAGTGAAGATCAGGCTCAAATCACCTATTTCTCACACTCTGCTTCGTTAATAAAGTGCATTAAGATTAGGACTCAAACGTCTGAAATGGTCTTTATACATATCTTAGAAGGCAGGCCTCAGCAGCTTGCTAACAACTCTAAGCTGCTGTTGTATCTGAGGTATTAGAAGTGTCGGAAGGGAGGGACTATGTCAATTCACAGCTTTAATGGTTAATGGCAAAGAGAAAGAATATCATGGCCACACTAAGAAATGCATACACAGAATTAACAGGACTAGATTAGACGTTTCTTTTGTGCTGTTCTATATAAGCTTCAGTGCTTAAATCAAATATATCTGAATCATTATTAAGGAAAAAACAAACAAACAAACAAACAAAAAAAAACCTAACCAACAACAAAACACTAGTATCAAGAATTCCGGAGAGCTTCAAATCTCAGATTAACTTGGTCAGTGATAAAAAACCCAACATATTCTCTGCTTTCTTGCACTTTTTGTTAATTAGAAATATTTCATGGCCCAAGCTGATGGATTGACTACCCAAAGCAATGTGAATTTAAACCATTTTTCAAAACACGTGTCAAATGGAGTCAGGAATGTCAAATACTCCTTCTACTGGGGACACTGAGTCTTTAATCACATTGCAGGCAGGTTTAGGAAGTGTGTCAGCCTTCACATACCCACAGAAGCTGGTAATACAGTAGTATGCTCTAAAGAGAAAGTATCTGGACATTCAGCATACAAGAGCAAGAGGAGAGGCACATAAAGAGTCTCAGTCCAGCTCATCTGGTAAAAGATGCATCTAGCAGGATGTTTAGAAATGAAGTGTTTGTTCGTCTAAGTAAATCACTGAAACATTAAAGCAGAGTTTTAAAAATAGTTTTTTCTATCATTTCAGAATTTACATTTTTATGTCACTCTCTATTTACAAGCAGCTTCTCTACCCAAACACCAATTTGACATTAAAAAACCCCACGCATATCAAAGGAATGATTTGCAGAATAATCACTGAGCATCAGTGAGCAGAAATTAATTTAAAAATAAGCCTGTTTGAATAGATTGTTCTGGCAATTTAAAAGTGCATTTTCTCTGAGAAAACAAAACCCACAATACATTAATAGTACATGGATGACTTTCCTCCAGATGATACCAGTTGTCAGGTAAAAGTACTGGTTGCTGTACACATATGAATGGAACACAGAAGACACAAAAGTAATACAGAAGGTGAGAAACAGGTAATTTATTAAATTGTTGTACCCAAAGATAGTTTTCAAATTACACAGAGTTGTTCTTATGAATTAAAACCTAAGACAGTGGGTTCCAGCACTTCCAGGGAAAACAGGAGATACAAAAAGAAAAATTGTTATTATTGAAAAATTTAACCCAAGCTTTCTCCAAGTAACAAAAAACTGTACTACATTTAATATCACTTCACAACTGACCGAGTTTGACTGAAAATACAGCTCTACATTTGAAAACATCTGAGGCTGGAGAAGGAAAAGGTGGGAGAGCAACTTAATTCCACTTGAATTAAGATGTATTAGCTACTAAAGAGTGAAACTGAAAAGGATTTTTTTAATCACTGAAAGTCTTCAACTAGATTTCAGCAGCACATTTCAATTTAAGTGAGTAAACTGCAAAACAATTCAAGAATACAAAATTCCAAAATTTATGGTTATTAAAGGCACATCTTACCTAAGACAAATATGCCTTAATTTCACTCTCAGCGTAAAAACTCCTTAAGAAGTTAAACGAAATTTAGATTAAATCTGGAAATTTAGATGCAAAATTGCAAAAACAAGGTGAATCACCTCTGACTAATGCTAAAAGTGTATCTACCATCTTACAATTCTTAATCCCGCACTACAAAAAGCAACCAAAAACATGCAGAGATTAAAAAAAGGTTTTAAAGTTTTTTTTTTCCTCAGAAAAATTATCACAGTAGATTATGATAAAAATAAATGAGCAAAGTCAAGGTAGATTATAAGCAATATTATTCAGTAGATTATGAACAAAAGAAAATTAAATGAGGTGATCAAAAATATATCACACAAATTCTGTTCTCACACCAGCCAGAACATATTGCACCACAAATTGAAGTTTAAATCTGAGCTAGAGGTCAGACCAAAGTCTGCATGTCTTTGAACTTGGCACACAACTGGTTTTGGAAAGGCCTGTGGGCTGGAGATAAAGACATTATATCAATGGAAAGCAGGTGCAATGTAAAATCTGTGAAAACCAGACAAGTTGGATGGTTTATGGTGGAACATCACACTAACAATCTGACAAGAATACTCCATTAAAGGCTTACGGTTTCTTGAATTACATGGTTTTAAATTATTTGAGATACCTCATCAAGTAGGCAAATGAAATGTCCTTTTATCAGTCTGATTACCCTACTCCAGTGATGACTTCGCTGGATCTTGTCTAGGTATTCATCAGCAGTTGGTTTAGTTCTCAGACACTCTTTAATGGTTTTAGTATTTCCTTACAACAGCCTGACAGTGCCCCAGTTAATACAGTAAGACCATTTAAAGCCATGAATCTATTTATCTTTCCCTTCCACACTCAAAGTAAAAGTTAGCCCTTCATTCTCGTATTAACATATTTGACTAGCTATAAAACCCAAAAAAAGATGGAAAATGGGTTATTCCTGAGTAGTATCTACACTTCTGTACTTACATTAAAAAAATATGCATCTACAAGCAAAATTAAGAAACTTAGGGGACAGTCACACTGCTGATAACTTGGTGGTCTTAACCACACACATACAGAGAAAGGCAAATTAAATTAAATTAAAAGAGAAGATGCTGGACAAGGATAATTAGAAAACAACCATGAACCAGATCCTGCCAGCTTGCAGTTGTAGTGACTAACAGAATATTGACAGAAAGCAGCCAACCCTATCCACCAATTACACATCTGTTTAAAAACTGCAATGAAGACATGGCCTTTCAAACCAACATTTATGTCCAAACAATTTTCTCCTCTTTGAGATAAAGCAGGGGTGCCATTACATGTTGATTCACCTTTATGGCTTTTAGGGTGAAAGAAGGAGAAAACATGAAACAAAAACCAGCACATGCTCCTCTGACAGGAAAACATTTCCAAAACCCCTAAAATTTTCCATGCATGTCTAATATACATATATAGAGTTCACAGCTATAGATCAATACACATGTGTGTGCCTGCATACAGTATGCATACAACATAAACAGAATCTCAAAAATATACAAATATATATAAATCTATGCATATATACATAGTTTTCTATATGCTGATATACATTTATGCACATATCTTTATGTGCACACGCACAGACGAACTCTCAGCTACATCTCTCTCTCAAAACTTGCATCTAAATATTTAATTTGGTGGAAGAGAGACAGATAATAAATACTTTATTTAATATATAATTCATACATTTTGGACTGTCACCTGTTTCCACAGCAGAGCACATTACCCACTTTTGTTTCCAATCTTTTTTTTAGCACTGCTGCTCGGTACCGAGAAGCCTGGAAATGAGGAGAGCTACTACACTGTATTCTGGCCTCCAAAGCCCCAAAAAGCACTAATTAATTCATAGGCCATGGCTTAGAAATTTATGAAAGTGAGTACTTGAAACTTAATTGAAGCTAAAACTCTTCCTTTTTTACTTCTAGAGATTACCCATTGGCGCCTCTACATTTCAAACTCAATTGCTATATTATATTATTTGATTAAACTTGTAAATATATTTAAAGCTTTCTAAACATATGAGAGAAATGTCAAAACTGAACGTGCTTACGAAACAAGGAACATAAGCTTTAAATACCCCTCCATCACTCTCCCCACCTGATACTTGAAAATTGCCTGTTCCTTGAAACATTGGCTTTTTACTCCACATATCAGGTGCTGAGCCCCTTCCTTTTGTCACAAGCAGGCAGTAGGTGAAATAGCAATGAGCCAAAGAAGAGCTCCAATAAGCTATTTTTTAAATAATTGAAGTAAGCAGTGGATTTGGGGAAATGGTGCCATACCAGGTTACCCCCAATTCACTAAACCATCCCATCTGATGCACTGCAGAAGCACTGCCCCCCTGCAGGGAGGTGTAAGGGTTATCACCACCATTTCACAGATGTGGAGCTTCATCCAGCTGTGGAATGCACTAAGGGAAGTCAAGCAGGGTCTGAGGGCTTCATCTGAATCCTACTCCACGGTGTCTACTAGCTGCACTGGGACTTTATTTACTTAAATTGAAGAAAAAATTCACAACAAAACTGGCAAAACATAACAATGGATTTGTTCTCATCAACTTAACATCTGGTTTCTGTATTAACATGGAAGGAGTTATAATTATTAAACCAGAGTAATCACAACAAATGGTAGGAGCTCCCTGGCTCCAGAGTGACTGACTCTATCTCTTACAAGTTACTGCTTTTTAACTTGCATCCATGGCCAATTTTTTTTTTTTTTTACAAACTGTAAATTCTCTCAAGTGATCCATGTTTCTTGGTTTTATTGACCAGCACAGTCAAGTGGCTCAGTTCTGGGTGTCAGAATTTCATATCCTGTAAAATGCCTCAGTACAATATGAATTTTAGTTACAGTTACTGTATATAAGGTCCCATGCATTCAGGTGTTCTCTTTCTGGACAAATAAGCAAACACTCCTTGGTAACCTGGTTAGGACCAGTTTTAAATGTAAAAATAAAAAATAATAAACCAAAATCTCATAAGAAATAAAATACCATTCCCCAAACACTGTCACTGCATCACAGTCATCTAATCTGCAGATATATTCTCAATTAGAGAATAAATTTCCCTCTATGTTTCATGTCATGTACCATCTGAAATTGTTCCTCTCATAAGTAGGTCAATATCCTATAAAAAATGGATAAATCAAATCTCCTCCAAAAGCACTTTTCTAAAAGAACCAAAAATATTAAAACTGTTGGCAAAAATTATTCCTTTCTTCTATCTCAACAACATTCTCATTTATAGAAGCAGAACCAAGCCTAGTGGTGAAGACTGATTATATTATCAAGAGCCCCCAAAATTAGGAGGTATGCTTATTAAACTGTGAACTAAATTACCAACAGAATTCAAGATACTGAAATCTACTCCACTGCCACAATATGCCATTACTTTGATGGAAATTTTAATCTCACCCTTGCTCGAGTGATGGAGCAGGATGCAGTTAAACCAGGCCTTTGTACAAATTTCAGCGCTTGGGTTAAATGAAGCGGAAAGATTGGACTTTATTCCCCTTCCCACACAATTCATGCTCTACAAATAACTGGTTTTCACTTCCTGGTGCACTGTAGGTCTGTCCCAACTTGCTCAGTTTTAACAGCCAACACTGGCAGGGCAGAAGATGCCTTTCCCTCTTACTCATTCCATCTAGCTTTCTCCCCTTTCAACAAAATAGATTCACTTTTTACTAACCCTTTTTTTTTCCCCCACAATCTCATTTCAAAAACTGATTGTTTCTTGTCTGTCTTACCTTTTTTATTAGACTTAATAATCCAGTAAAATACTTCTTAGCATGAGTGGGCAGAAAATGCAGTATCTAGATGAAAACATTTATTTGGACAGAAAAAAAAAATAGATTTTAAAAAAAATGTGTGTGCAAAAAGGCATAAAAAAACAGAATTAAAGTATTTGTTCTGATGGTGCAGTTTTACAGGCATCATGAAATCTCCAATTTATTTCCCAAATTCCAATCACTCAACTAGAGTTACTCTGTTTAAGTTCACTGCCAGGCTGAGATGGGATGAGAACGATAAATAGACAGACGTAGCCAAGAATCCCTAAGTGAACATTACAGCTTTTTTCTCACTTGATTCTGCTTCCCAGTTTTTTCCTTGTAACTTCTGAGCCAGATCAAGTTCACCACGCAGGCTGCACAAACCTCCCTCTTCCTTTCCCCATTTCCTTTCTAGTTTTAAACTAATAGAGTGACGTTGCTCCCCTCCTCTGTTAAAAGGCTGTGTTTATCCCCAGTTTAACATCTTTTTTTTTTCCTTTTTTTTTTTTTCAAAATTAATCTCTAGCATGCTCAACAGAAGTTTTCCACATGTTCTCCTTGGATGAGTGTGTATTAGTTACTGGGTCCTATTTTTAGCTGTTTTGCCTTACTTTACAGTTTATTTCCTTAAATAGCAATCTGGGTATCGACACAGAGCTACGCAGATGAAAAATAAAACATATTCCCTGTTCCACATACATTTAGAGCCGTGGAATTTTTTGTTTATAAATAGGATTATCTGAAGTGAGAAGGAGTGAAATTCAGCATTGTAAGGTTAAACTAAAAATTTGATCACTGTGACTTGGCAACTATATAGATTTTTTTCCATGAGAAATCAATCAACTGTATTTGAGATATTTTTTTTAAACAATGGAACTGCAGCAGCTGTTCCAGAATTTACTGGTAATCTTAATCATACTGTAAGCTTTATTCTGAATCCCCTTTAGAGTTGAGGCACATCAACTGAGGTGGACAGGATCTCCCTCTGGAGGCCTCCAGAGGCATCTTCCTCTCTCTCGACAAGGTAGGAAATTTCACATGGTTGCACAACAGACTGGCTCCTGCTTGAGTCTTAAGATGTTCATTTTCTCCTTCCCATTCCCCAGCACCCAAATACTGACCTGTATTTCAACCTCTGTCAATTATGATGATGCAGCCTGGATAAAAGAAATGACTGAGGTGAAAAAATAATAATAATTTCTTTTTAGAAGTTATTTTAAGTCCGGATCATGTCAAAAATCTCATTTACAGAATGAACAATAAAATTTTACCAGTGAAACTAAGACCAAAAATAAAACACCAAAAATAAAAGCCATAGAGAGAGAAAACTGTGGAAGGCACAAATTTCTTGATGGGGTTTCATCTCTTGAATAGTGATACCATTGGTGAACAGAACCAGTACAGCTTCACCATACTGGCAGTTTGAGTGTAAAACACTGCAATAAAGGCACAAAACACCTTGCAAAACATCACTTTAAATCAGAGAAAAGTGCAATTCCTAGTGGTTTACAAAGCAGGGGAAAATTGTAAGCTTTCTGATTCAAGTAGCCTGTTCAGCAAAGCTGAGATGAGGGAAAATCCGATGGCATTTTCAAACACGTTAGCAAGTCATGTAACCACATTAGTTAACAACACTGGAGTAACTGCTTTGGAAGTATCTGCTTTTGCAAGGTAGATGTATTAAACAAGGGACCAAGAGGAGGTTCATCATATAATGGAGCTTTCTGGTTTTCATAGCTTTCATACAAGTTTGAATTGACAGAAATCCCCTTCCACAAACGATGCAGTGCATTTACCCATGCACTTTTTAATGGGTTCATTTCAGGTTTTCCCCTTTTTACCTTATTTGCAGTTTCATTCTTCATCCTAGCAAGCTTATCTGCCATAACCACTTAAGCATCCCATTGACAACCCCTGTCACTTAATCTAATACTTTAATCTCTGAAAAAATCAGTCCTATCATCTATATGATAATATATAATAAGGTATCATAAAGTGAACTATCCCTGTTCTCCTGTGGGGATGCTTCTGCCCTACCAATAACTTCCACAACATACTCACTGACTCCAAATGGGCTTCCAATTTTTATAGTGCTTTTAATAGTACTTAAGTGGGAAATTTACTTAGTCAAGACTGAGGCTGGAAGTTTTTTCTTTGTCATGGTTTTATGCTTAGCATTTACAACTTTTTGTGTAACCATTTAATGAAATGAAGAATTTAAAGATTCTATTCTAGTCATAACTAGTGCACAATTCTGTTTCATAGCAATGCAGACAGTGAAATATGGATTACAACAGAAACATCAATAAATCAAATCTATTACATTGATTAATACTGTACACTGATAGAAGCTGCCATTTAATAGTTACATTTAAAAGTAACGTAAGAAGAAAGCAGTTGTGCGTTCAACAGGCAACTGTTATCTTTCTTCTTTGTGCTTTGAAAATAAGGCATCAGTTTATCTACTAGTACGTATAAGCAAGTATTCAACAGCACGGTATCATGCTCTCCTTGATAGGTTCTAAAGACCTGTTCCTGCAATGTCGACTACAGAGTTATTTTATTAAAGTAAGGTTTGCAAGTATCTGTCTTTTGAGTAAAATGCTTCAAGGGGAAGCTGATGATCTAGCTGCTGCCCAAATGTATTTTTTAAAATTGGCATTATAATTAAGAAAATTAGTGTGAAAGCAGTCACAAACCACTGAGCTTTTCTCTTCTAATAATTCATTATGCGATGTTTTACACTAAGTGTTCATAACTAATCATTTTCATCTTCACAGAAATAGGCATCAAAATAAAACTAGGATAATATCTTTGCACCTCCAGTATCAACAATAAATCATAAGTTTGATTCCTGCACAGCAATATTCCGGGTCTTTCCTATTGTCAGTGAATACGAGAAGTTTGAGAAAAGATATTATGAGGAATAGGGGAAGATGGTTTCAGGTAAATGACATTTATATATCTCAAATTAATGAAAATTTAAGAAGATAGGTGCTGCATGAAGTACTAGGTATCCTCTGCATGTTCTTAAAATAAAGCAGTTACAGATAACAGCATATATTACAGAGAGACAGCTGTATGTTAGTAAACAAATAAAAATAAAAATAAAATAAACAAAAGATAAAGCATAAATAGACAGAAGACCAGAAAGAGCTGAGAAATACTGAGACCAACATGATTTCCTCCAATATACTGATGGTCATAAACCAAAGCTACTTCAGAAGAAGCGCTGCTCACTGCACAAGTTTACTGAACTTATAATTCTACTGCTGAAATAAGCTCAGTTAAAATTCATCATTCTTAGACATATTTACCTTTACATAGAAATCTAGTTTTACATATATACACTTACAGTTCGCAAGCTTAGTTTTCTTACAATACTTACTGCTTCACTGATCCTCTAGAAGTATGTCTTCAACAAAACCAAAGTCTAGTCTAACTCTTATTTCCCAGGAGTTTCCTCACAAATCTGCTAAATAGAAGTTTTTGAGCATGTACTGTGGCTATTCTGCCTCTCAAGGTTTTTATATGCCACTGCCCTCAGCCAGATTTATTACTCCCCACATAATCTAATATAGAAAGAATTCACCCGATTGGCTAAACTGCACAGCGAAATGTTTCTATATAAAGCAATATTGTGAGCTTCCAGTTTGGGGTGTTCCATGAGCATGACGCTTTGAAGGAACAGAATATTTCCATCTACGAGTAAATAAAAAGCTACACTCCAAATATTTTCAGCTATTTGAGATATTTTTAAACATCACCATTTCTTATCAGCATCAGTGCAGTTCAAACCAGAGAGAAACATGAGACTGAACCAGCCAGGAGCTCAAAGGAGGGAGCAGCCACTCCTCCTGCTCCTCCTTGCTGCCTACCCAGGGTCAGGTAAGAGATGGGGACTGTTAAGAAAATAAATGAATGCTCATCTCCCAGCACCTTTCATGTTCACACAAAAGCCTTCTTGAAATGGATGACCTCTATCCTAGGGGTAATGTAAGGACTGAAATATAAAAGTCACAGGTTATACAGGTAGGAACCCAAGATACAGAATGAAGCAGCAGGGGGGGGACACACGAAAAGGTAAAAGAGAGGTGGCACAGGTGATTTCAGTCCACAAGCACTGGTGCGAAAGATGAAGTAGAAAAATCATGGAAGAAAGAGAAAGAAGTAGAAATACTGTAACCTTTAATGAACAAAACCCCCTGCCTCCCCAGGTCACCACAGCCAGTTGGCACCTGACACCTTGACTCATCTACACATCCTAAACTTCTACTAACATCTTTAACTAACACCTGTATTTTTTAAAACATAATTTTTCCTTGTCTAAAACAGCAGTTGATGCAAGCAATCTTTTAATAAAGAAAATCAGTTCTTCATATTCCAGAATCAAAGAGCTGCACTTGCCTTTGTCCTCATCAAATGCTCCTCATCTACAAATATTATCTATAAGGGAAGTGAAACAGCTTAGGCGTTCATTACAAGGTGCATTTCCCCTGTTTTGTGAGCATCAGTTTTTACTGCCTATCATCCAGCGTGTGCACTCCTGAAAAAGTCAGCAGAGCTCCTAAGTCTTGTGCAAATTCAATTCACCTACATACTTGGTGAACAAAAATACAATTCTCTTTCTCATGCTATTTTGATTCATACTTTCCACAAAGATATTAACAAAATCAATCACAGAACACTTGACACTTTGTACTTCTACACAGCAGTCTTAAACTGGTAGAACTGCCCTACTGAAAGTCATTTTCATGTAGTGGAAAAGGGCATGGAAAAGATTAGATCTGTGAGATTTGCCTTGAACTGTGAGTGAAACCATGACTGTGAGCACTCAGAGTTATTTGTGAAGGAATTGTTCTTGCTATCCAAATACAGGGCTACCTTGGTCAGGTTCTTATTCAACCTGCTCTTCTAAGGGAATTAATACAGCCTTTCACCAGGTGACCTAAATGCTAGGTGGGTTTGGTTACTCCCTTCCTACCAAGCACCAGCACAGTCACCTTTCTGGGAGCAGGGTAGATCATCTCCAACGCTCTGGAGAAATTCTCTATATTACAGCAGACGAGAATGAGCGCACCCCAGAATGGCTCATACACACCCAGAACTAAATTACAGTGAAGAGGGAGGAGAAATGAAGCAGCAATATCCTACAGAAACCCCTGGCATCCATTAGGCTCTGTGTTAGTAAGTCCCATTGCCAACTGATTGTCATGTGAATAAAGTAAAACAAAGTGATGAAAAGGAAAGGGGATGCCAAAAGATGGGGGGATCAGACAACTTGCTTTGGAGAGGCACCTTTTTCTCTTCAGTGGCTATCGAGGGAGTTTGGGTGACAAGGTAAATGACTAACGTTGGTCTCAGTGAAATGAAGCGACACAAATCTCATCTTACCTTCTATCAGACGTTATAAAAAAATATTATATTCACAATACAAAAGGTAAATCTCCTTCTTTAATCCCCTGCTAGCTGTAAGTATAGCACAATTTTTATGTAAAACAATTTGGTACAGCAAAGTAGGGTTTTTTTATTAATTTTTCATATAGCTTTTCTGACAATCTGTTTTCACCTCAGAAAGCACTACAGTTTTATATTCAGACTGATGGTTAAAAGCATTTCAGATGACAGATATCATCTATATTTATTTGCATCGTAAAGCAGTTTCTTGAAGGCAAAGCATAATAAAAGGAGTATGAGTTCTCTAATGAAAGAGGCATTCATATTTGTATTTATGAAATTATAAGCATTTAAAAGTAATTATGCAAAGATTGCTTGAGAACTGTTTAATGGACATGATCTGTGGATGAGGTGAACCTAAGTGGCAAGAAGATGTAGCTAGAAAATTATATTGATATAAAAAATTAGAGATCCCTTTCCCTCAAAAAAGCCCACAGTTTAGACTCTTTTTCCATGTTGCCTGTAACAAAGCAGATGAAGATCAGTCCATTATTACCAGACACTTTTCCAGATACATCTGCTGTACCTCAAACCCTGAAGTTTATTAGTTTGTGACTTTATTAGAGAAGCCTAGCAGTAACCAGGTAAATGGAACGTAGTTCATTAGCAGCTCTGAACAGAATACACACTAATACAGTGTTGCAACATGTAAAGTGAATGGAATTAAGGAAAGCAATTTTAGATAATGAAATTTTGAATACTTTATATTCTATTAAGTTGCTGCCAGACTCCATCAGACAGAAGACAGACAGACAGAATCAGCTACAGAGTTAATTATCCCTCTTTTAGATCTTTCTAGAGAAATAGCCTGTTCTATTGATAAATTGATTCACCAAACTAATACTGAGATTTAAAATGAATAAGTTCATTGAACTGCTGAATTATGACCGCAAAGAGGTTTTTTTTTTCTGAGAAAATTTATGGCACTGCCTTTGATAAAATTGTTGGGACACAATAACTATAAAATTAAAAAAAAAAAAAAAAGAAGGTGGTGCAACTGTTAAAAATACACATCCTATTTCAAAATCATCCATGAGATTTTATTACTATCCAGTCCATGAAACCATTGACACATTCACTAGGAAAAAATGCTGGGCGCTGCCAAGGTATATTGTTTATTGGCATAGAGACCAAGCGCTCAAATGAGTAGTTCCATCAGGTATGCATTCAGCATAAACCAAACATCACTCGCTACAAAATCATGTAACAGATAGAAAAGTAAAAAAGAAGCTGTGAAAGAGAAGCAAGTGCGCTGCTTCCGGTACCACAGGGATAGGAAGATGTTCCTGGGGACTAAACTCAGGACACAGCAACAAAATACCGCTTGTGGAGTCCACTGCTGTTTCTTGAATCATTCTTTTTATTGACACTGTTGAAGGTTGGCTGGCACCCACTGCTGACAGGTGCAAGAACGCCACAGCCCGTGCCAGTCCAG
This sequence comes from Chloroceryle aenea, assembly GCA_013399075.1. Lineage (NCBI taxonomy): Eukaryota > Metazoa > Chordata > Aves > Coraciiformes > Cerylidae > Chloroceryle > Chloroceryle aenea. Next base: position 1,325,102 of record VWZY01005707.1, on the reverse strand, counting down.
ACCTCCTGACTCACTGTGGCAGGTGTTGCCCATCAATTCCCTCCCCAGAAAAGGGAAGGTGACCCCTCCAGCCGTGCCACCCATAGCTGAGAAACAGAGAGAAACTTTAGATGCCCAGCGGAAGCCCTACCAGTGTGCTGCATCCAAAGGTCACTCTCCGGAATCACCTTCTTGGAAACTCACTGACAGTTTCTGTCCATCCTTTTCTTCTGGTTAAACACACAGGACTGCAGACCTTTCACAAGCCCCACAGTAAAGAACTACTTCAGCAACTGAGCTTTAAAAAGGGATAGCCAGTTCTTACCCCAGTACAATAAAACATTTAATTCTGCTGCCTTTGTTTGTAAAATCTCTTGGAGGCACTGTGCTTATGTAACTGAAGCAATCTTTTTTTTTAATTGGTTTTCCAATTAATTGGTTTCCAAGGCCTTCCTCACTTCCTGTAAGGATAAAAGGGCCATATTCTCTATCATACAGAGATTTTGCTCAGAAGAAGAACTTCCATTTACTTCATTGACTAAACTTAGAAGCTGTTCCTAAGAAAGGATGAAAGCTTCAGGGTTTGAATCACTGGGGCAGATCTACTGAGGTCTTTAGCTGGGAGTTTGTGAGAAGACCTCTCTATTCCACTCTAAAACCTACGTACCTTTGGCTACCTCTCCACTCCCAAGGGCTTCTATCCTGCCTCCAGCTTCTGTCACAAATCATCAGATAAGCCAGGCCTGTCAATTCTCTGATGGGAAAACAGACAGTTCTTCCATGGCATGGCTTTCTAACAGCTTCTCCAGATATGCTGTTCCCTCTTTTTGAGAATGGTTTCCCTACAGAATGGGATCCAGGTGGTCCTTCAGGATTCCCAAGTTTGTCACAGCTGCTTCCTCTTGCCTGGGAATGGAAAAGCTTTTGATCTTAGCCTAAACAGTCATAAACCGAGGTTTGGTGGCATGACAGAGCCATTAAACAGCCAGCCTCCAGCTTCTTTCCTTTTAGGTGAGGTATATACCAAAAGACAAAAAGCAACTCTGAATACTGGAACCAATACTTTATTATAATATATAATATACCCAAAAGTAGTGAAAATACAGAACTGGCAAGTGAAACATTTAAAAGCTTCAAACACAAACCTCTCCCTAAGTACCTACAGCCTTAGAGGCCAAGTCTCTGCTTTGCAGACTTCTTAGTGCTCTCCTCAGTTCAACATGTACTTTAGAAGCCCCTCTTGGGCTTCTAAGAAGTCTCTCTTTCCACCTCCTTCCATCACTTCTATGGCTCCCCTGTTCTCCTGCAAATTCCCAAAAGTTAAAGGTAACAACTCCCCCTCCCTCCCTTCTTCTTGCCAGAGAGCAAGAGGCACAAAATGGTAAGCAAGCTGTCTTCTACCCTGTTTTCCACACTCCCGTTCATTGGAAGAAAAAATAGACAACATTTGTACAGGTAACTATGAATAAATCAATTTAAATACTTCCACCATCTGTCATACTGTTTCTTGTTCCCTAAAGCAAAGAATGATCTGAAAACCTGCTATGAAGTAGAGTTGGCTCTTCTTGGAGGTCCAGAAACTACTTGTGAGAACAGAGCAGAGAGTAGCCAGAGGAGGTGTTAAGATGAATGTTAAGTCTCCCAAAGCAGTGTCTTGTACCTTCATTTTCACATCAATCAAAATCTCAGCTTCTAAGAAATCACTGCTTTTTGGCAACCTATATATTGGCAGGATGCATATATGGAATTCAGATTTCTGCTAAGGAGAAAATAAAGGTACACAAACCTTTTGTGTTACTCCACATCTTCTACTCTGTTCATGACAAAAGACTGCTTTAAACATCAATAGATTTTCAAGAGCATTCAGCATCAACAGCTTTCATTTAGGCGTGGAAATAAGTCACGTAGGATTTGTTGGGTGCCAAGTGCTCCTTAAGAGCTGCCCCAGCTACTACTACTTCATATACCACTCACTGGATTTAAAGATGACATTGCTAGACAGACAGAGCACTACTCAGGAGTAACTTTGATCATTAGGCTTAAAGGAAGAACAGTTCTGTTGTGTTACAGAAATGTTTTTCATAACAATACTCTCTTCCTCACATCTCTGAACTTAAGTCTTTCAATGACATGCTTTGTACAGATGTTAACACCAAAAATAAAATCAACTTCCCAGTTCTTCATTTCTCAAACACTTGCACAATTTACCCTAGGTTGTAGCAGGTGATCACAACACAGACTTGCTCTTCTCTCCGTGCCCATGAATACACGTGTTTTCACTTGGTTCTTTTGATACTTTCTTGAAACCAAACACTTGGGAGATGCCATTATCGAATGGCTAAAGGGAATATGCCATGACTAAAACTGCACAGCTTTTGCTTCCAGGCCTTTCATTAGGAAGGTAAGAATTCATATTCTTCTGAAAACTGAAGAGGAGGCACGGACATTCCCAGTTGTTGTCATGGATACAGCTGCTGAGAAAAATGTCACTGTATCCCCGCCGATAAACGCATGTGCCAACTGGCTGGTATACGTGGTGGTAAAACCACCACAGATGTTAAACATTCTCATATGGCCATCATGCTCCCCTTGAAATGGGCAATAAACATACACACACACACACAAGTTATTTTTAAACATAAAGGCATGAAGGAAGAAAAGGCTAGGCGGTTAAAAAAAAATTGTTGGCACTTTCATAGTTCATGATGTCATGGAGGAAAAAATATTATGGAACAATAGTATGAGTAAAAGGATCAAGTGTCAGCCCAACTTCAAGTTATCTGGATTTTGTCAGTGTGTGTTTTAACAGCATTGTTAGCTACAATAACTGTATTTCTTAGGTCAATGGATGATTGGGGGAAAAAAAAAAAAGAAAAAAAACCCTTGCCAACCCAAATAACTGGAGGAAACAAAATATTAAATATTTCCTGGGGACATAGACCACAAAAAAAAATGAAGAGGTTGAAAACTTGAGACAGTTCTTCATACTAAAAACCATATCCACTGCTCTTAGTTCTTGAATGAAGTCAGGCAATTACCAGAATGCTTCTGGAGTTTCACTGCACACTGCTTACTGGTATTTCACTGCACAACGTAGGTGAGAAAAAGCAAATACTGGCCCTACAGAAAGCAGGCAAGGTTTTCGATTCTCCTATCCTGATGAAGTGGAAGCTCACAACTCCTTCTCCCTCCTCATATCATCGTTCAGATACCATGCTCCTAAATAAGCACAGAGAGAAGTGATGGAAGCAGGCTCCTTGGGCAATCATTACCTGAGTGAGCAAGCAAAGCACTGAGGGCTGGTCAGGATGCCAAAAGGTGAGTTTGGTGATGAGGCCCATGAAGACAAATAAGAAAAGAGGAGGTGCAAGAACAGGCCTTCGGCAGCATAGAAGAAATCATGCCAAACTGAGAAGCTAATTCACCACTGTGCAAAGACCAAAGAAATAAGAAAACAGAACTGAGCACCCTGTTATAAATCTCTCCTCGTAAGTATTTTGGGACAGTCCTAAACAATACATTGCCATGTTTTGCAGAGATATGTGAGCTATCGCTGAATGAAGCCCGTCGGAACTGGAAGCAAGATAACCACTTTAGCATGATGTAACACCCCAGCTAATTAGCTCCGTTAGGAACAAAGCCTGAGAAGGCTGTACTGGATCCAGAAGGCAAGTTCATTTAGGGCCAGCTAAGGGCACCTCAGTACGGTGCTGCTGCCCTCCACACAGAAAACTCTTCGATGTATCAGCTGATCTCTCAATAAAAATAATAACAATCATCACTGTCGTCATCATCACTACCAGAGGCAGAGGCAGTTTCACTGGAGAATCAGTTGTGAAACACATGCTGTAAAAAAGAAAGGTGAGAACATCCAATTGGATTCCAAAATGTTGGTTGTTTTACCAAAGCTGGAAGGAAGCTCCTCCATTTGAGGAGCAGGCAGAGGGCAGATCCTGCCTTAGCAAAGATTCCAACACTAGTGCTTTCACAACAGGTCACAATGCTTATCCCAGCCAAGAAAATAGCTGTTGATGGGCGTTCTGCCATATCTGATCATCACTACGGCCCAGCAAACTACCCTGGTCTGTGAAACACAAAAGTCCATTGAAGCTATCCAGTTGTTTTAGAAAAGAAAAGCCACAAGAACACAAAACAACTTTAAACAGCTCACTCATGGTAGCCACACACCCTCCCCGCCATGGCACGAGGGTTGGAACTAGATGATCTTTAAGGTTCCTTCCAACCCAAACCATTCTCTGATTGCCACCACTATAACCAACAGACCTCACAGGCTTTTGTCATAATGGCTAAGTGGTACACAATTCAACTAAAGAAAAAAATTAAAAAGCATTTTAAACAAGTGTTCAGTAGATTCTGTAGTAAACGGTAACTTCCTCCTCAGAAATTAAAATGGTTTCTGAAGAAACCACAAGCTCATTTGAGAGTGGAAACAATAAGGAAGAACTAAGAAAAAAAAAAAGATTCTGGGCCTTTTAAGTTCAACAGATAGACTTTGAAATAGAAGTTCATGCCATAGCTACAGATAATTATGGCATGAGAATACACAATTCAGAACACACATGCCTTGCAAAACAAAAAATTCTTAATAGTTTCAGAAGGACTTCAAGTACTTGCACCCCAGCCCTTTAATCCCACTCCACCAGCCTACTACACCTTCCACATCTGGATAGCAGACGAATAGGAAAATACATGTTTTTAAATTAAAGTAAGTTCTTATCCTCAGAAGACAGAAGGCTTAGAACATCATCATTTCACTCCTGGAAGATGGAAAAGGTTAGCTGGATTTTTATGAAGTCAGGCTCATGTTTTACAATTTGGATTCCAATAGCAACAATTAAACTCTTATCTGAAACAACATCATGAAGTCATGGGTAGGGACCCACCTGAGAAGAAGTAAGGAAGACAAAATATGGAGTGTCTCAGGAACTACAGATTGAAGGAAAATAATGAAACATTTCATAGGCTGAATGCTGTATGGGCAAGATCCTCACTTTTAAGATCTACCCGCAGAATAAGCATGTCCCATAAACATCACCAGCTTCCAGGAGAAAAGCTGTTACAGAGCCATTATAGCAGGCAACATCTGAGACAGTGCTAGAGATGGAACAACCACAGGTCACCTTCCTGACCAAACTGCCCCACAGTATTTCTCAGCACACACGTGCAGCCAGCACAATCTACAGACACTTCAATACTGTTTTCTTGTTTGCTATCAATTTCCTTAGTGTCATCTGCTTACTATGAGCACAGAAGGTTAGGAGCATACTAAGCACACTGCATAGAGCACTAAAAACATCACACAGGTGCTCTCACTCTTACTCCAGAGATACTCCTTATTTCTCTCTATCTGGTTCTCTGTCCAGAGCAGCTTACACGCCAGTGGATCAAGTACTACATCCTTCCTTGCTGATGTATTGAACACTTTTTCCTCCACCTGAGCCTTCATTTAAGCCTGTGTTGGCTCTGATGACACATAAAGACACCCTTAGAAGCTACAACAGTCCTATTCATTGGCAACATTATGCCCATGTCCAGGCCAAAACAAAAGCTGAGACCATCAAGTTAAGCATTTACTGGGATGTGCTGTAATGCTGTGTTAATAATGTTCCAGATCTCCAAGACATTGCCCAAAAAGCTGTTCCCAAGTTACTTTGCTGTTTGCAAACAATCTTCTACCTCTGCTTTGATCTAGCTTCAGAAGGAAGCTGTCCCACACATTACACTCCATTTAAACTGCACTGGTGAAATGTGCTGGCTGCCCTCTCCATCCTTCACTCTCTCACACAGAAGCTTTTAGGAACACTACGCGTATCCATCCCCATTGTCCAAATCCCAGGATGCTGACATTTCAAATTGTGCTCTACTCTATGCAACTCGTGAAAATAACAAAGGAGACAGAAACCTCCCAGCAGTGCTCAGGCAGCTGCTTGCCTATAGGCAATGAACCCAGCACGGGTTGCCAAGAGACTGCAATGATGAGCAGCATTTATTCCTGAACACTCTCAAATGGGCTTTCACTACATATTAACTCTAAGTAATAAAACCTCAAGACCACATTCTTATTTCAGTTTAGAATTAGTTTTTATAGCCGATATATAAAAGGAGGTGGTTGTAAAAGACATGCTATGATGTTCTTAACTGGAACTATATAAACAGTGCTTCTATAATAGGCACTACTCTGTCAGGGAACTGCCTGAACTTCAGGCATCACTCCTGGCACTGCTTTCTGAATTTTAAACCTGAAAGAAACATCCATAAAGATGAGAACAACCAAGTTATATGCAATGGTTAAGAAAAATAATATAATTTTTAAAAAAATATTCTGAGAATAAGCATTTTTCTGGTACTATGAATAGAAATTGCCCCTGTAAGCTCCATTCCCTAAGGTAAAAATTAAGTGCAGATTCAGACAAATTTAGGAGGCTCTAAAGAACAGAAAAACTCAGCCTACTATATCACTTAACAGGAAACTGCTAGTGATTTTCAGCCTTTCCATCTAAAAATAAGGTAATTTTGCAATTAAAACAAAAGCCATCATTAAACCTTAGATGATAGAACATTTTTCCTTATTTATACCTATCAAGATGAATAATAATTTATACAGTGTGTAGCTACGTAAAGAACAAAGGTTCTGTTATACAAGTTTCTAATACTACCTTGCACATATTCTTAGGCTTTCATAATTATCAAATTTTTCAAGCAAAATTCAGCACTACCAATTTTTTTTTTCCTGTGGATACTGCATTATTTCTGTTATACATCTTAGTATATATTTCTTTGTGTTTGAAGTTACATGACATAGAACCTCAATGAAAAAATAAAAACAAACAAAAACCACAGAAGTGCTTTTTCATACACCACAAAATGCTGCACACATCAAGAATCAGAAGTTTAACAGTGGAGAGAAGAGTTGGAATTAGTATTTCTCCATCACTATATGCTGTGGTAAAACTGGTTAGTGCTATTACCATCAGCTGACAAAGTTTAAGTGGTCCAAAAAAGTAAAATAGGAGACATACAAATCTTTCAACTAAACTGCACAGTTTGACAAGTTTTATAATTACTTCCAGGACAAACAATTTACCAGAAGGAAAGCATTAAAAATATATCCAGGACAGGAACAGCCAAGAAGTCTACATTTTATCAAGTCCCTGTGCCAAAGATTTACTTGTTGCATTTAAATGGAGCTTTTTCTGTACCACACATGACCTCACAGTCATGTTACCACCTGCAAGAGGTGCAGAAGCCTCTCCCCTGGCTAGACCCAGTGATGTGGGAAGAACAGTGAAGATGGTGCAGCGCTATCCAGGCACACTCAACTGCACCTCAACCAACTGCACCTCAGTCAAATCTCTGGTCATCATATATAATGCAGAGTGACACCAGAAACAAAAGAAAATGGGTAAAAAATGTAAGATCTTGCAATTTCCTTTTGTGGGAAATTTTAGCTTAGTTTATCTCCCGGTTCCCCTGAGTGCCTCTTAAAATTCTAGCTTCCAAATTTTAACTAAAGCTGCACACAAACAGTCCATGGTAAATAAATCATGGCTCTAGTAGGGAGACTATCTGAAAATAGCAATCAGTCCAGGGAAGTTTAATTTAGAGAGGAGAAAGACTTTAGACCTTGATAAGGTGTGACATGATTCCATGCCATTGATCTGCAATCACACAGGTTTATCTGTAATGCAAACAAAAAGTTATTTAGAATACTCCTAATTAGGTATAATAAGTGTACACTGGCACATTACTGAATCTATAAATAGACAGCAACCACATCATTTCACTCCTGCTCCATGTTATAAAGTATGAGGGGGGGGAGAAGAAAGGCACTTCCCTTTCTTTAAGGCCTTGCTTACAGTTGTACCATTGAAAAGAAGCAATTTTTTTTTTGCTTCTGAAAAGAAACCGCTAAATCCTGACAAATCCTCCTCAGAAGACACAAGTTATCCTCAACACTTGTGTAAAAGGAGGAGAGAGAATATTACACTGACGTAAATCAGTAACCATATTATAGTAATCTAAGACATTGAGAGACACAGCTCTGGACAACCCCATGTCGCTTTAAAAATGTCCCTTCTCCCAGCACAGAGTTGGGACCAGATGACCTACCACAGTGTCTTCCAACCCAAATTATTACGATTCTCTAACAACCCCCATAAATATTTTTTTCTAGAAAAAAAAAAAATCCCTCTCTATAAACTCTCACACCTACACACAGTAATTTAAACTGCGGATCAGCTAGAAATAACCTTGGTGTATGTTTCAAAGAAAAGGTATAATCAACCTTTGCATAAAATTCAGCAGAAGCTCATTTGCCTCTTGCCCCGACTGTGACTTTTTTTTCTTTACTCAGATAGGAAAATATAAGATTTCCCAGTTATTTCCAACTCCTCACTGTGAGACAGCCTCACAGGGACGCAGGTTTATCACAGGCTCAAAGGGTAATTTGAAATAGGAGCCCTTTATAAAACTGTTGGCAGCAGATCCAGGGCTGACAAAGGGTGCGGAAGGAGTAGAACCTGTGATGTTAACTCTTTTTATCTCCTCCTCAGTGGTGTACAGAGTGACAAAGGGAAGCACTTATTTTTAAATTTATTTTTTATTTTTTATTTTTTACTCTAATCAATGTAAACAAAAAATATTGACTACAAGCTCACATGCACGCACACACGTGCACAGAATTGCTGGTCTCTGTGCAAGAAGTAAGAAGTTTACATGTAATCAGAGCTATGGAAGAATGCAAAGCTTACAGAAACTGGAATAAAGATTAAGTATTCCTAAAAAAAAAATAAATAAATAAGCTATTCACTGCAGTTGCATTTACCTGGCAACGCCAGGTAACATGAGATAATACATAAAAGCACTGATGGGTTTTTAAGCATACAGCTTCACATTGCCAGCACATTTAATAGACTGCTTTTGACAAGAGCACATCAGAAGTTCTGTACTTGGTAGGATCTTCCTTTTCTTTGAAATGCTGAATAAGCAGCAGAACAGAGCTGTCCAATGCAGCATCAGGGGCACAGATAGAAATCTGACAACCTTCTGAAGCCCAGAATATTTTTTTAATGTATTTCATGAAGCTACTAAGTAGGACAGGGGAAAAAGCCTGTCATCGGGTAGACAGGCTACAAGAACAGACCCTAGATTGTGTATTTTTGGAAGTTTATTGCCAGCGGAGCAAGGACTGTTGGAGACCACCTGCCTAAGCAGTGAAGTGTCTCAGGTATAAATTTTATCTTGCCTGCACAGTTTTGAGGCATATGGACCAAAATGTTCTTTCTACAATTATTTTTAAATTTAACACAGGAAGTAAATGTCCTTTCTTCACTTCTAATTCTTGCCTGCTTCCAGAAGTAGGCAAGAAGCAGCATACAAACATGTGCATTAGCCCAGCATTTCTTTGTAACTCCCCAAAAACCCAAGATGCTGCCAGCTGAGCTACATGAAGTTTTCTGTTTTCCCCCATAAAGCATTATAATGCAGAACAATGCAGACTTCTACATTATTTGCAAAGTTTTCTTAAATAAGTTCACTCAGGGAAAAGAAAATCAAAGTTTTACAACATCAGATACATGGCTCTGAAGGTTACTCCTGTTTATTTTGTCTGTAATGAGCAGCTGTGTAACTGATAACTTTTTATTTCCTTAAAAGCTTGGGTTTAATCAGAAACATGGGCTCTTCATCTCACACCCAAATAACTCACATTCGCTGCCCATTCCATCCTTGAGTCCTCTCAGCATCCTTCCCAAGCAAAAGCCACATATTATAAATATACCAGGTTAATACACAATAGCAATAATCACTATTTACACCATGAACATCCCCATATTCTTTCAGTGATGGGATCTTTTACTCACTATCCCCCTTTTACCCTTCGTGCTCTTTTTTATCACTTTAACAGACATCTGATACTGAGGCAAATCAATGTTTGGCTATAGGGTAACTCGTGTGAAGCTGCCTGAGATACCAGGCAAAAAATTACAATAGCTGAAAAATTGGCAAAGAGGACTCATTAGTTTTCAATTCAATAGCTCCCCAATCAACCATAAGCTCCCAAGATTGATCAGTACCACTGAAGGAGAAGGCAGTGCAGAGTAAAAACTATCCAGAGGAGCAACCTCATTTATCTAAGACTCAATGCACAACAAACCTTTTTCGTCTTGAGCAGTTCCTCTCTTTATGGGGATTATTGGGAAAATCCTTGCAGAGGCAGGGGCTGGATGGAAAGGGGATGTCACCCTTTCTCTCTGTTCAAATTCCTGAAGAAACCATGACAGCAGCAGGCAGGAAAGGAGGGAGAGAACAAGAAGCAAGATGTCTCTATGGGAGCATTAAAACAAACACAGAAGTATGTGCCCATCCTCACAATTGACTGAGCGTGAGCACAGGGAGGGAAGAAGTCTCTGCCCAACAGGCAGCCAGGACAGCTGGTTAGCCATGCTGATCCTTTCTGACACCCTAAGCTGAACCAGAACAAGCCACTTATCCCACCAAGAGCTGGGAAGACAATGACCTCCTTCTTGCTCTGGAGCATTGCAGCAGCACTAAGGACTACCAGCTGTCAAACTGAAGCCAGTTCAAACTCTGTTGCTAAATTTAAGCAACCACACAATAGGACATAACTGACCAGAGCAGCATGAGAGCTCTTTAGATCCACTTAAATCTCCACAGGCTTGAAAAACCTCGGTAGATCTTCCCAGCATGAAACTATGCCAAAGTGCAAAATGAGACCGAGTGCACAGACAGCTCTCCTGAGTGAACACATCTAGAAAGACACTGGCGTGGGCTGGACACACATCCTCCCAGTGGCTGCCCCCAGAGGGGCTCATGTTGCTTCCCACCTGGCAAATACACGGGGAGACTCACCACCCACAAGCTACTACTCCGCTTCAAAACTATTAAGGTTGCTAAGTGACAATAAAGTAGCGTGATCTTGCACCATTTGCAAACCCAAAATGTTTAAAGGCAAGGAAATGAGTTGTTCAGATCATCATAAATCTCATGCCACCCATCTAATAAACAAATAAATTCTCATCAAGTGTAAAATCTTGATGAATTCATTACAGTAACATTAAATCTCCCAGGAGTACAGCTCAGGTTTTGTAATTGTGTTTTCAGTATCTAAGCGGTGAAATATTCCTAAACAGGAACATTAGTCAAACACAAATCACTTAGCTGGAAAAAAAAAATAAAAATTATTTGCTCTTTCTTCATAATTGTGCAATATATCAGGATAATTCCTACACGATAAAAGTTTTATAAGTCAACTACGTTCTGACTTGGTGTACAAAATTTTTATGGCCCACATCCAATGAGCACTTAAGCGCTGGCTTAATTTTAAGAAGTAATTAATCATATAAAAGTGTACAGGACAAGTGTTTCAGTATGTGCTTAAATGTTTTACTAGAATAAATCTCTTATTTGATTTTAAATAGCATTTAATGCAGTGGTCTTATTTTTAGCATATCAATGAAATATTTATTTTGGGTCAGCATTAAGCTTGTTTGCTGTAATAAATGCAATGTTTACATTAAGAAAGAATGAGGTTTCCTTTTATTACTACATGAAGGATGGAAGTTATGGATGGCCCCAAGCTAGGTTGGGGGTTTTTTTGCCATTACTAGCAAATTGAGAGCTGTGGTTTGAACTTGGTATAATAAAGCTACAGTTACCACAGTGTTATTTAGTAGCCTCTTCCTAGGTTTTTTAAAAGATTTTGGAGAACAGAACTTATGTTTTGGAGGCGGGAGGGGAAAGGATAGAATAGTAATGTAAGGTGGAAAGTACAAAGGTGAAAGAGTTCTCTCACTTCATAAAAGATACAGTCCAGGTACCAAAGTACCAAACTGAACAAACAGAACCAAGCTAACCCTGCTGTCTGTAGCATCACATCCACCTACATTACAAATAATTACAAAGAACCTCAAAAATTTAATGGTAAACCAGAACAAAATATTGGTCCCACGGTTCCTCTGCAAGTGAGCTACTGAACTACATTCACAAGACACTGAACTATGTCTGAATTATCCCTACCAGAGGAAAGCATCCAAAACATCAGAATGACTACAGAAGTCTGATACCCACAACTCCATATTCTAGCTTCAATGAATCCACACACAGCCACATGACCTTCTTGCTGTGCTTATACTTTGAGGTCTCCAGACTATGTATGTTGTTCTATAGATCTCTTACCAGAAGCATGGTTGGTCAAATGAAATGAGAGTAACAGTGGTTTGGGTTTTTTAAAAAATAACCTTTTGGACCTTTCTAGAGGGAAAACATTGGTCTAAGCTGCTTTTTATCATCTTCAGCTAGTCAAGTGGATTCAGAGCTTCCCTTCAGATAAAGGCTTTGTGACAGACAGACAGAACTATTCTTTTGACCACTACTTCAATTACAAAATCAGTATAATTCTACATATTCTGCTACAGGTATCTAAACTAACCTGGCTAGTCCCGCTAGTCCTACAGTAGTCACACAGCAGTCATACATACAGCAGCTTTGTATCTTGGATTATGATATAAGTACTGGAAACAATTAAAAATGTTCACAAATTATCTGTAGAGCCTTACATGGATAGAGACTCATCTATAGCATAGACCTTTCTTGAGCTCTGGCACAGCTGTTAGGTATCTTCAGGACTGTGCACATGAAGTTCACAAGATAAGGAATCTCAGAAAGGGATTCCCAGTTGTCATTTATTCTTGATTAGTCTCTCCTTGTGCTTGTTAAGAAAGAAACACAAAAACTCTGTAAACTACACAATGAGATCAGCGTGTTTCACCTGGTAAACTACACAATGAGATCAAGGTGTTTCACCTGATCTTTGTGGCAGAAAAGCGTTTCTCAGCTCTTGGAACAAAGAACAAAACAATCAAAATCTCTTATATTAAAGATCAGAGTGTGATTATCTTGACTTTTTTTCACAGCTCACCAGCTATCAAGGGGGAAGGGAGGAGAAGGTGTAATTCACTTTCTCTTAGAACACAAAACAGAATTAACCCTTTAAAGATTAGAGAAATAAAAATTAAAAAAAAAAAACAAAACACACCAAACAAGTAACATTTTCTCTGAAGAGCTGCTTGTAAATATCTACTGAAAAAAGTTACAAGCTCCTCCTTTCTGGTTCTTAGCAAGCAATGTAAACTCTGCCAACACATGCATCACTAAAATGCCTTAGCAGATTTCATTGCAGTATTCCACAAACATACCAGAATTTGGAGTGGTAATGACCACTGTGCCTCAAGTCGTGTAACTCTTCCCATTCTAACCCTGCTCACTTCTACGCAGTGCGTTCAGTCCTTTTTAACTTCCCCAAACTATCGAGTCTTTGGCAGAAATTTTCCATTAATTGACCCTTTTTTGAAAGCTTATGTAGAGATACAGCAAGTATGAGAAGCAATAAATGCTTCACATGATATTGTGCTAAAAACTGGTTTGCTTCATCTAGGCATACTCTAGAACTGAATACTGTATCTATATAGGCATGTGAAACCATAACTATATTGCCCTGTGTATGTGTGTCTGCATCTATCAGGAACATACAGCGATGAAGAAATTCTGAATATTTCACTTGAAAAAACAGATTCAAGTGCCCAGGATGCAGGGAGGGAGTCAAATTCACCAATTTTTACAACAGATGTTAAAAAAACATTGGCAAAATATTTTACTCAGAATGGATTAACAGTACAACTAATTTAATTGCTGCATAAAAATGATGGAAAACACAAATAGTGAAGACAGATATCCTGCAGCAGCCTTCAATCTCTTCTGTGGACACTGCCAGGACAGTTACTATGCACTTGGTCACTTTAATTCTGGCCCATGTTGTGTAAACACAACGGCAAAGTTTAGTGACACTATGGGTGCTATGGCAGTTGCAGAATAAATCGCAGATGACAACATGTTTTGAAGCTGTGCAGTTTCAGACAATCCTAATGCACATACAGGATCCCCATGAGGGTTAACTTTGCTACTGGGGCATTTTTCTGAGAACTTCTGTTGCATAAAAAATTTGTTTCCTTAATCAGAAAGGAATCGGCCACTATGTAGCTGAGTAAATCTGGAAGTACCAAAGCTAGAAAAAGCAGATGACATTGCAGAGAATGACGTTCATGAAGTCTAATGCCACCATCGACCACAGTACTTTATATTTAGGTGAATTAACAAGTTATGGTAATCGGAGAGAAATGTATACCAGAAACAAACAGGAAGTGACTACTGGGACTTGGCACTGTCAAATGTCACCATATGGAAGAGGTTAGAAACTTTTTGAAGGCTGAGTTCCTAAATGGCTGGTGTTATCCACTAAAGCCAATAAAAACACCACGGGGAACTTAATTAATTTGCTTTTATTACTCCATAATGATTTAGGATCTCTAAAAAAATATATTAAGACCTTGAATAATTCTTGCCATTTAACTAAACAACACTGTATCATTTCCACTAATTATAACACACTCGTGTTTCTGAACATCTCCCACGTTACAGCAATTTCCTTATTAACAAAAAACCACTGGGGGTCAAGGAGTGGAAGAAAGAATTCTCCCAGATACATTACAAGTGTATTTATCTCACTCCATAAGAACCGTATTTTCTTGCCTTTCCTGATTTATACTTTCTGCTCCTGAATTTCTGCTTCATCCAAAACTAAAAACAGGCCAGATACCGAATCGCAGGTTTGAGAGCAAAACACGTATCCAGCAGAGCTTTCCCACTAACTCAGCATGGACCTGTTAAAGTAGTAATCCAAGTCAGCAATGAAAGTGCTCTTCTTCATATCCACTTTTTAGCAGAGAGTACTTAAGACAAGAGCAGGATCTAAAACTGTGCTTATCTGACAACTCCACTTCCTAGTATCCAGGGACTAAGTCATTAATTAGTTTGTGTTCATCCCCAAGATGAGCAGAATGCAAAGACAGAAGTGTCAGCTCTAATTTGAACCTTGCCTTCTCAACAAGTTCCAGTTAAAAAGATGGTCTTGCTTCAATTCTTTATAAGGAATGTACTTTGCACTACAGCGATGAACTTTACAGAAGCTAGAAGCCTGACAGGCAGAGTTTTTGGGCTATAGCCCAAAGAACTGAAGTAATCTGTTTCATTTAAAGAAGGCACTGATGGTGCCTATCATAAGGAGCATCTTTAGGAGTTAAGAAGCCAAGTTCAATGCAGATGCACTGAGAACTTCCCACAATTTCAATTCCCAATACAGCACTGTAACAATATAACAGCATCATATAGCACTGTAACAATATAACAGCATCATATATACTGCTTCAAAACTGTCTGACTACAGTTTTCCAAAGTACTCACAAAACTAAAATGTATATTCCAAAAAGCCTTCTTAACCGAGACACTTTTGAGGTTCTAAATATTTAGGTGTCCTGGAGTGGAGGGAGACAGTGGGGAGACACCATGAAATCCAGAATTGTTTCAACATGTTGGGGATTTGGGCTCAAAACTTCTTCAAATTCACAGGGTACCTACCACCTGTTTATTCCCCTGCATTTCCTCCAGGGAACATACACAAGTCCCACAAATAACATAGCTCCCAGGATGATGTTTTAAAATGCTGGCTTTAATCTCACAAAAGTGCTAATTAGTTTTAGTCCTGAGTCTCCTAAAGACACCTGCTGCTGCAGTGTTGCTCCATAACCAAGTATGGGGCTTAAGCAAACAGCTCCTAGCTACAAACAAGGTGTTGGCCTAAAAAATAGCTTAGTCCTTTGTGCCACAATTTCATCTCTTGCTCCTCAGGTTTGCAGACACCAAAACATGTTGATCTTCAAGTTTTCTATTTGGGGAAATTAATAATGGCCATATTTTGACACAGACATGCCTTTGAAGTACTCTAAAAATGTGACTAATACATATGCATAAACTAAAAATACACCCATAATAGCAGCTACATAAATGCCCTATCACCCATACATTTCTCATAGCAATTTACTGCAAAAGTAGTTCCACAGAAATCAAGAGAGCAGTTTGCAGAGGAAGTTGCTATTCAACGTGGGCAAGCTATGGTAAAACTGGAAACAGACTTTTTAAGTAGAACCATGGAATAGGATTGGAATGAGCAATAAACTTCAGTGTAATTACATCTGCCTATACAGCATTTTTTCTTTTCATTCTCCCATTCTGCTTTTCACACCCTGCCCTTGGCCAATTAATTGTTTTTATTTAGGAAGAAGAGGGCAAAGCTTTAAAAGCTCCCTTTGAGTGCTACATGTGTTAGAAACGTTTAGACTTACGTGTATGCTAGCAAAAGCAGTTTGCTCTTGTACATATATTTGCTAAATCTTATTATACACACGTTAAAAAAAAAAAAAAAAAATCCACTCCTGAATGATTCTATCTGCAAAGTATCACCATATGGTAGCTTTCACAAATGATCAACTGTACCAAAACATCTAAAAATAACATCTTCCTTAAGTAAAATAAAAATAATTACCAGCAGAGACTTTTGGGTATAGTTCTGAGCTAAGGAATCAATACCACATCACTGAAATACTTCAATTAAGTATATAAGCAACATCCAGAGAAAAACAACACACTGTTAAATGGGCCCACAAGCATCAATGATAAATGTAATATACATGTTTTGGGTTTTTTCAAAAGTCTATTCTTAGCTGTAAGACAAACCTAATCCATTTAATTAAAACTTTAGCTTACACACAAATTCACCAAGTAAGTGAAGCTTAACAAATCTAATTTGAATGAAAGGGACTAGCTGGGTAAAAGAGCAGCTCCCTGATGTTCCTTGCTCTAGTGGTTTCGTGTAACCACTGATCACCAACTACTACAACAGCAAACATACAACACCCTTAACTAAATGGGAGTTGTCTGTCTAAATATAGGTACTTTTAAATAATGCATTGTGAGTTATAAAATAAAGTGCTACTGAATTATTCAACATGGGTCTCATCTTTAACAAAGATATATCACTTTTAATTAAATGGAAAGAAAGATGTTTATATTTGGGGTTGCACATTATTGTAAGTTGCAACCAGCAAAGCATCATTTTATGACTCCTGTTAGGTCAGCAGTCAGTTTTTCCTTTATGTATCTGATTCACAGAAACATAACTGATGAACTAAGACAAGCAAAAGCATCACTTGGAGAGCTGTCTTAGGACTTCAGGCAATCCCAGCTTTGCATTCATTCACAGCCCTCAGATATAGAATATCCCATCAACCTGTAACAGTTGGTAAGAACTGGCTGGGATCTCATGCTCACAAATCTGTTTCAATATCATTCATAATCCACACATTCTCCTTACACAGGTATCAGCCTCTGTGAGAGCAAACCTGCAAATACACTTACCACCACTACAGCTATTAAAGCATCACGTTCCATCACTTTGAAAACATTCCGAAGGCTGCCACATAGAAGCAGTGTTGAAGCCAAAAGTTTGTGTAGGACTGTGTTCTCAGTGCGATGCAATAGTTGCATATTATTTACTGTACTAACCCTTTGGCCAGGCCTAATATTTGGAAATGCAAAATTAACATTTAGCAGTAAAATGGGATGCCATGTTGTGTTTAGGTTTCAGGTAAACATTGCTTTCTACCTCTCATAGTGGAATAACACTACTCTTTAACAAGCAACCTTTCTGTTTAAAAGGTGGCTGCCTTTTGGATATTGTACGTGAAGTAGAAGCTCAAGGGAAGAACAGCACCAATCTGACTCCACAAACAGTTCCTTACTAACTTTAATGGGTGCTCTTGACAAGAAACACCACCGCATGACATACTGTGCAGAAATCAAACTGTGTGATCTGCCTGGGCCTGCATGGGGTCCCTCTGCCCCTCAAACCAGACACTTATGTGTCTTAATGTCACTGCACCCACAAGCTCTCCCCAATGGGGTTCTGTGCAGATCCCATCACTGAAAGTTGACCACGCTTTGTAGAAAGTCATGTGATGCTTCTAATCAGAAAGTAAGTCAGGTCTCATTATTTTTATACTTTTAAATGCATGCTTGTTCAAGTTCATTTTACAGGAAAGAATGTGATGTAAACACACCATCCATCAAAAGGTTAATTCCACTAGAATGACTTCGGCAGCCCGAGCCAGTCGAAAGAGCTGCATTAACCTGAAATTTTGACAGCTGCTTTAGGTATCCA
>VWZY01005707.1:1267458-1299408 GCA_013399075.1 Chloroceryle aenea | reverse complement strand
GTGCGGAGGCGGAGAGCGGGGTCTAGGGCCCCGACGGGCCCGTCTGGTTGTCCCGGGGCGCCTCGGGGGGAGAGCGCAGCGCTGCCTCTTGCACCGCTCTGCTGCGAGCCCTTTCTGGGGACTAGGAGGCATCAAGGTTGGGGTCGTTGTGGCGTGGCAAAGGGCTGACCCCGTTTCTGAAAGCGCATTTCAACGTGCTTTGGGCAGCATCTTTCCCTCAGAGAGGTGCTGGGTGGTCCTACACATCCCTTCGGACAAACAGGAGCTGGGAGCCAGCACAGCCACCGCAGAAAAGATAGCACAGACATGTAGGCCATGTCTGAACATGGGGTGCCTTTCATTTCCAGAGCCACCGCGTTTGCCTTATGGAGTTGCAGGAATCTCTGCCCTCCATCACGCCTTTTATTAATACACAGTGTGTATACTTCAGTCTTCTCAGTTTACCAGTTACCAGCATAACCTTGAAGACCAGCCAATGTATTATGATTCTTCAAGTGGATGTTGCATCTCCTACAAACTCAATGCTTTGACTCATTTGTTTCTCTCTGATGTTGTGAGTAGAGGGATACGTGAAACGCTAGGACTGGGAGAGAGAGTGAGAAAATGAAGCTCAGTCACTATCCAAAATAATGGTGTTCTTCACCCTGGTTTCTCTGTATTTATTTTAACTTTTTTTTTTTGCCCTTTTGATTTGCAGCTATCGTGCTTGATTACAAAAAGTAATCTCTGGGTCATCCACTTGGTAAGTGCAAACATCAGAAAAGGAGTTGGATTTCATAAGAAAGAAGAACGGAATTTGTATTTAGAATAGTTTTATTTAAAGATATAGTAATTTTCTTCTAGTTTTTTCATACAAAAACATGAAACATTTCTACATTAGCTCTAACTTTTGCAAAACACATTGGCAATTTACAAAAAGTACCACTGTTGCAGAAAAAAAAAAGGTGAAGTCTTAACCTATGCATTTAACAAGACTGTAGAAAAAACCCTGTAAGATGTTGTAGCCCTAAACCATGCCCAGCAGTGCCACAGCAGTACAGCACATTTGAGGAACTGAAATTGCTGCATTTATTCCAGCAGTAGAAAAAGGAACTATTTTTGTTTGTAGTAAGTTTATCAGTGGTCTGTTGATGAACTGATGTCCTGGTAAGAGTGTAACCTCAGAAGGAAGCAAACATGACTTAGAACATTTTGCTTTTTGAAAGGCAGCTTTCTAAAGCTGATGGTGAGCAACAGTTGTCCAAGGATATCTGGTCTCCTTCTCTTCGTCCCCTGAGTGTGAGATACTGCTGGGGAATATCATACTATAAAGGGCTTTACACTAAGACAAGTGTCAGAGTAAGATTAGTCAGCTCCTCTCCTTTCCTCATGATACACTGGAGGATCTCACATGATGGTTGTTTATACCTCTCGATATCTGGCCTCTTTAGCCTTGGCCATGTTGGAGCTTTGTGGCAAAAGTCACCTGCTATGAAATATATGTCATGCTAGTGCCTCGCATTTCCTTGCTTGCTGAACCACAAAATCTGAAAACTCTTATGCAGGAGCACCAAGCAACTTGAAATTACATCTTCAGCTCAAGTGCTATATATACCCTTTTGCCCTGAAATTCAGATTTTTGTTGTGCCTTCAGCCCTATTTTCTCTATCACGTGTCCTGAATCTTATACCTGTGGCTAGCTACGCAATTACATTCACGTCATTTCATCCTCTGGAGTTCAAAGTTTGATTTCCATAAATGGAAAGCTAGTATAGGCCCCAGAAGATTACAACAACCTAGTTAGGCTGAAGGTACGTTTCAAGGTCCTGTTGGATAAGGAGGACAGACATCAGTCTCTGCACAGGTCCTTCTAGGTCTAAATGAAACGTGTACAATGCAGCTGTAGCTCAGCCCTACCCTTTCAGGCTCCTAAAGGTCATATTTGACTTTTTACTTCTTTGTGTGGAGACAGATTTCAGCCCTTGCCCCATATGATTTTCCTGAATGTGACTTCTGCTTACCAGGTCAAAGAGCAGATTTTCTGCTGAGACCAAGGTCTCTGTACTGCTTTGCTGAACTGGCTGAAAATCATGGGCATTTTGCTAAGAAAAGGTAATTCTGTCAACACCGACATGGAATTTGAGGGTGTATGTCAGAATCACAGGACTTTTCTGTTATTGTCCTGGGGTATGTTACCACATTTACAGAGGGGCAAGGGAACTGAAGTCAGGCCCAAGGCAAGGATAAGCTTCGTTAGCAAGGGGTAGAGGAGCTACCTGCTAAGATGAGGAGTGACCAACTGTCCCCTTGAGCAGAGGGGGATGTTGGGTTGGGAGAAGAGCTCACTGGAGGAAGGTCTTTGCAAGTGGCTTGGGAAAGGACAGCCATTCTCCTAGCTGGTCTACCAAACTGCATCAAAACATGCCCAACACAGCCTGAGGGTTGGTTTCATTTCATTCTGATTTTTTGATTTTGTTCCAAGTCGTGTTCTCAGTTTGGGTTGTTTGGTTAGTTTTTGGGTTGGTTTTTTTTTTCTTTTTTTTTATTCTTTTCAAGTTTTTCCAATTAGTCTAGACATTTGGGGTTGAATTTCTTGGTAGTCTGCTCTATCTACTGTGTTCAAAGATGCCTCCTCTCCCCCTGTCTCTTCTGTTCCCCGCCCTTAATGACTCAGTGAAAACTGAAGCAACAAAGCGAGTGTTTCATTACTGACATTTTTTTTTACATGAAGCACTTTGAAAATAGTCCTGCATGTGTGCCTTTTCTAAGTGAAATAGTTTGGATATATTGAACACGCTGAAACCTACAGATTTTGATTCCAGTGCTGTGCTTAGACATTCACAAGGAAGTCCCCACCTCTTTAAGTATTTCCACTCCCTGAGTGGAATATATAAAATATATATATAAATACCTAATTTGAGGTAGAAAGACATTAAAGGAATAAGCTTTTTTACCTTTTTCTGTATTTTTCCACCAGCATGGCCTCTAGCATGTATCACGTGAAGAGTGTACACTAATTTTCATCAATTTATGCTAACATGAAACTTCCTTCTTGTCCTGGCACATAGTATGCAAGACTAATTTGAGTAAATTCTTCAAGGAAATGTTTTTCTTTGGTTTCTTCATTGTAACCATACCATTTGGCTTTTTTATTTTTTTTCCCTGTAAAATAATTTTGTACAATATTTGAAGGTAAGATTTCATCAACACGGTATTTGGGCATTTCCTGCCAGACAAACAGGTAGTAACAACCCACAGTGGGTTATTAAAATGATAAATGTATTAAAAGCAGGGAAAAATGCACATACTTCTCAGTCTGGTAATCCTTCAGATAGAACTGAAGTAACAGAATGAGTTAAGCAAAAGCATTTAAAAATAAAGGTGTATTTTTTAGTAGAATTTATGGGCAAAATCCTGAAAGCTGCCTTGAAACTTGCTGTTTGTGAGAGCATCCAAACTATGGTAGAAGTTCAGGCATAAACATCTGAGTTTACAGTGCCTGCTGCTTGCAACTGTCTCACGTGTGGCACCTGAGAAATGTTTTTAGCTTACAGTTTTCATTCATAGTCTTTCTCCACCATGTGCATTCTCTCTTCATTATTCTCTCTCCTCACTCTAATAGCTGCTTCTGCACAAATCTGTGCTCTTAAACAATTCCCTGGAGCTTTGGGTTTCACAAGGGGAAAGTATTCATATAGCTGGCAGAAATTTGCCTGTTGCTGGTGTCTCATTCAGAGACACCTGGGCAGGGCGCATTTATCATCCCACCCCTTTGTCCACCCTGACCTGCTGCTGAAGCTGCAACAAATACCGTGGAAGTCAGCAGAAAAATCATGTGAAGGCACAGATGGCTGCAAGTGGGAATTTCATAAACTGCTGCTAACCTTCACTAATGACCTCTGACAGTGATCCTGGCTGAGGACATGTTCACTTACGGATATTGCTGAACCAGATGTAAGGCATTCTAGCTTGCCAGGGATGGTTTCATAAAGATACCTTTGCAGAGTATTCACTCCAATCTCTTGGCCCAAGGCAGCTGTAACCAAACCATCCTCAACAGCCATTGCCTGTTCAAACCCTGATGACCAGGGCTTTGTGTCCTTCCTAGAAGATGTAGTTAGTGAAATGACCTAAATCTGCTGTGCTGCCATTTTTGTCTCCTCCCCCATTGGAGAACCCATGCCATGTCTCTTCAGAGGTAACTTTGGGTGCATTTGGAGACAGCTGACACATATTTCTCTAAGCTGACCTAATTTCATTCTCATCATTGAACCTCTCATCTCACACCTTCAAAGCTGTTGCCTGTGCTTCCCTTCACATAAAGACTTCACTGGGGACCATGTTCCAGCTGAGGCCTCACCTTAAATTATATCAGCCTGGGTTTCTCCAGGTGTGATGAACATGCTTCTTGGTTGATCATCCTGACCATTAATGAGGATATTGAAACATTCTTCCAGCTTGTATGTGAACAAGGATTCCTCCCGATGGCACGTTGCTGGATCTGTGAGCTCCAGGGAATATTTCAGTCAAAACAAGGTTTCTTAGGAAAATGTCACATCAGTGTCAAAAGCTTTAGCAAATGAATGTACATGGCATCTACCCATCCACAGGCCTAATTTATTTGACATTATTTGTCCTTGAAAAACCTGCACTTGTTACACCCTTCCCTGTTATGTTCTAAATACTTATAAAAGGTTTATTATTATTTTGGGGAGAATTGAAGTTTATGTGATGGATCAGTAATTCCTGAGTTCCTCCTTTTTTCTCCTTTTTTAAAGTTTCACTTCATAATACAAGAACTGAACCGATTAAACACAGGATGTATCTTCACCTCATTTTTACATATGAGCCAAATACCTCTGATAGAGTTTTGAATTTGTGGTTACAGACTATGGAGAGTTTGGCACAAACTTAAGTATCTGCTGCTTTGAATTCATTCTGACCTTGCAGATGCAAAGTTTTGATGAACATTTATTCTAAAAGAGAAAGAGAAACAAATAGTAAACCATAAGAGTTACTAATGAGATACTTTAAACCCACATACAAATTAATAAATGTATGACTTCTGAAATGCTCAGAAGAAAAGTAAACTTTTTATTTAAACAATGTCTAAATCACTAAAGGTTAATAATGTCAAAACTGGGGTCGAGGAAAAGAACTTTGCCTCCCACCCAATACTTAAAAAGGATAAAACAGGTAGCAAAATTATTTGTATGGAAAATGGAAACAATTCAGCCCACCCAACAGCTTGGCACTGAGATGAAGCTGTTCCTTTATATTTGTACATGTTCTACTAAGCACAGTATTTGGGAGCTTTCCAGTTACAGCAAATCAATGCACAAAATTCCTATTGTGGTCAATATTCTTGCAGTCTATCACACTACGTGTTCAAATAAAAACTAAAGCAGGTCTTTTTTTTTTTTTTTTTCTTAAAAAGATCATGCTTAGTAGACGAAAGAGAAAAAGAGACTTATCCCAGTGGAGTTTTTATTGCTTGCAAAAGTGAAAGGAAGACGCAGTGTGTGTGAATTTGTGGGGGAGTATAAATGCAGCCATCTGGTCATCCCAGATAAGTAAGGTGGCCATGGTCCTGATCTTCCAGAAGATGAGCTGGAGAATACAGAACCAAATATTGTTGGCATAGTGAAAAAAACCAACCAACCAACCAGCCAAAACAACACCAAACCCAACAAAAAAAAAACCCTAGTCTTCACAAGAGCTAGTGGATGTAGTGCTGAAAACCACATTTTTGTGGGTAAGCCAGTGAGGTATATGTTTACTCTTTCAAGCACACAGTTTGTCCCATTTATTTTATTTCCAGTACATACCGAAAGCACATACTCTCAGGGGGGAGCCGTGCAAATTGACAGATCTGATGAGAGAAATGTTTGATCTATAGAGAAAGCATGAAAGGAAGGAAGAGAGATGGCTGTAAGAAAGGGCAGACAATGAAGGATGTCTGTTTTCTAACATGATACATTTTCTGACAGTAGCAAATAAAATAAGTAACTCCACAAATACCAATATTAAGTAAAACTGATGCTTTTAGTAATTGAGCCAAGTATAACAGGATTAAATTGACTCTTACTATAATTCCTGTGATTTAAATTCAATTATCTCAGGGACAAATTGCTCCGCAAAGTTTTTCATAGGTTCTATTAACTTAATGTGGAATTGAAATTCTGGCACTGTTCTAATAGTGTTCCCATGTTACTTTCCTAGGATCCCATCAGATGGTTTGCATAGCTATTTTTACTTTTTTAATAAAGAGAGGATGGCATGTGACCTACCAAGAAAGAAAATAAATTTTTGCAATTTAACCTTGTTTAAATTGTATTTCTAATTTCAAGAAAGAGTCTTAATCCATGATCAGCCATCGTGTGAGAGCTCCAAATTAACATTGAGTAGGCATAGTCAAGCTTAATTTAGATAAATGATAAAGTAAGTAAAAGGGACATTTCTGTGTGTTTTAGATTAATAAGGCTGAACTGTACAGAGATGAATATTATAAATAATCTTATTGAAGACTTATGTTAAAAATAATATGTTCTGAAGTTGACCATCATCTTGTCATTTACCATGGATGTCATATGTGAATAACATTTATCTTTGGTTTTAAGGAAAAATATTTCATCATCTTACTGAAGATTTGCACATTTTAGATTTTTATATTATTAGTACTACAACAAGGTGTAATGAACAAGTATGTATTGCCACTAGGGCTCAGAGACGTAAGCAGTTTATTAATAGAATATACCAATATTTATTACTGCTGCCATATAGAACTATCTCCAGGCATATATATTCTCCCTCCTCCTTGGTGTTTTGGGACCAGTCAAGTTATAGGGAATTTGGTTCATCTTAAAATCTTACTTCACAGGGATGTCAAGTAAGACCTGTCAGATTTTTCTTACAATAATGGAAATCTTTTGTCACTGGATGGAAGAAGAAGTGTGCCTGCTGGTGGGTCCTGCCAGCCCTGTGCACAGAGGGAGTGAGATGGTGGGGAAAGCGTGTTAGACCTCCCTGTTTGCTGGAGTGCGGCACAACCGGGATGCTGCACAGGGTGGGAGATGGGTTTGTTTGCTTGTGTCACTGTGAATGGATCCACCAGGCTGTGAAATACCTGAGGAGCTAATGCTTCCTTCTCCAGGAAGGGTGGAGCATTGGTGTCTAGCAAATACATTTTTGGCCAAGTGAATGGCAAAAGGGTAAATTAAGGACAAAGTTTGGAGGTGCCTCTTGCCTTATGTTTTTCTGCACTCATACAGTGTAAGAACAAGGATATGATTTACAACCAACCTTTTTTTTTCCTGTGTGAGGTTTATGAAACATAGAGGGGGTTTCATGTTTGTGTCCTGCCAGTGAAGCTATGCCAGGAGAAAAGGTTTGTGGTTTGAATGGAAAAGTACTAACCTCACGAATTTAAAAGAGACTGAGCAGCTCCTGGTCAAACAGAGTTATTAGGCACTAATTTTGAAGATGAAAGCATCTGAATCCCATGGAAACAAGCAGAAAAGGAATCAGAGACAGGCAACCTTTAAGTGATAATATTTGCAGATGTCATGAAGACTGAGGGGATGGCAAATCATTGAAATAAATTATTTGGCTTGGCTCATGAGATGAACATAAGCAAATGTGTTTCTAAACATCCAAATGCAAAGCTATGCACTTAAAACCAGTCTGTAGGAAACACTTCTCTTCATGAGGTATTTTTTAGGGGATGCCTTGATTTTGGAAAGGTCTGAGGGGTCGTGGTGATTCATCAGCTGTGTCAGTTCTACAGACAAAATCAAACCCTGAATCGCATTGCTGAGCAGAATTGGATCCATGAACAGAAGAATTCCTGGTACTTGAAAGTGAAGATATTGCCTCTGTGCTTGGTTCTGAGGTAGACACAGCTGTGGTATGGCATCTGGGGCTGATGTCCACAGTCCAAGACAGATGATTATTGTTTAGGAACGGTACAAGGAAGAGCCTGCAAAGCACCCGAAAGACCACAAAACATTCTTTGTAGTTAAAGACTCAAGGAGTTTGTTCTGATCAACAAGAGAAGTTGAAAGCTTAAGCAAAGCTTAGATAGGAAATAGGTCAAGGGGATTCTTTACCCTACATATGAGCTATTACAAATTCTACCTAGTATAAGCTTAAAATTAGGGCTAGAAAAAAAAGACAGATTTTAAAGCAAGGATAAGTTAATCGTTGAAATAATATACCAGGGTCTGAGGTTCGAAGTCTTTTAACAAAAAACCAGATGCTATTTTAAAAGAAGTTCTCATTCAAACTCAGCTATATCTTATAATTTGCTCTAAAACAACTACTAAAATACTACTATTCTGTGTGTGTAAAATCTTTTATAGTATATATAGTGTATTGTCTCTACTGACTAGGTAATCACCAGGGAATCCCCTGAGATTAAAATTATAGAAATCTGATACATTTTCTGTAGATTAGGAAAAAAAAAAAATCTATTTTCTTAGAGCAAATAGGGACATACAAATATTCTTATCCTGCCCATAAAGCAGTATCTTTTGTCATAGGACATCTGTATCACTATAAAAAAAAGAGCATTAAGAGTCCTATAGCTGAGGCACATTTTTTGCATCTTCTATCTTATGCACCTGATGACATCCTAGATGGTAATGATTGAAGCTGTCTATTTATTAGGTATGACAGCTTCCACTGATGAGGGTGTCTGTAATACTAAGTGAAGAGCAGATGCTAAGATCAAATGTCTTTAATTTTCAAACCACAGAGTTGCTTTGGTAGACTACTGAGACAGCAGTTCTGTGATCATTTAATACCAGCTTTACGTGGTTGTACATCATGTAGCAGTACAAATTTGATCCAAATCAGGCAAGAGCATGATTCCATTTCGTTGGGTTAGCCAGAGCACAGAGCACAGTGTTTACATGCACTTTATAATTTTATGTTGATTTTATGCTGGCTGCAGGAAGACAGTGTGAAGTTAGAGTGGCCTAGACAGAGGGTACTTGCTCTACACTAAATCTGCAGTGACAAAATTGTCTTTTCAATATATTAACAAATCTGAACCAGGGGAGTGACTCTGTAGCAGCATAATGCACTCTGATGATTTCAGTGGCTTTGAGATCTGACACTGGGTGCCCCAAAAACCAGATTCTTAGTTTAGTGAAACCACAGTTTGAGGGCCAAGCTGAATTGAGAGCAAAAAACAGAGACACTGAGGAGTAATCCTATTGCTCTCCAACCACAAATGGTAGTGCTGCCAAGCTCTGGGATACCTTTGAGATTGCCAGTGATTCCTGAAAAGAAAAAAAACCAAGCAAACATAAAACTCCAGCCAAAACAGGAACACTTTCAGGAAAACAGCCAGAGGGAAGGACGGTTTACTTTGAACTTACTTTTCAAATTCAAGTCGTATCTCTTTAGATGCACACCACTATTTGAAAGAGGTTAAATTCATTCGTGCTTGACCTACATGAGTTCTGGGGTTTGGGAGGGTGCTGTGTGAGCTGGGCACGCCAGTTAATTTGAAGGATGCTAGTAGTCATAGTTAATGAATAATCTGCAAGAATTAATAACTTCTTTGTCAACTGGCTGAACAATTTTAGAAACCATAAAGGTGAGTTGGTTGGAGGTTGGGCCGCAATGGTTATATTATTTTTGAAAGCCAGAAGGAGGCACAGTGACTAAAATGCATTTTGAAATTAGCTTGGAAGGGCATATTCCATAAACCCCAGTGATACAGGGATCAGTATTGTCAGTATAGGAATGAATTCTGATGAACTGCTTTTTAAGGATGAATGCCTTAGACAGTCTGGAATTGCAATATCAGAGTTTACAACATAGGGCACATGAGAAATAAGGATTTCAAGAAGTCTGGACAGATGGTAAGCACAGTCTTTGTGGTGGAGATCTGGAATGAGACTGCTGATCTTTATGGCTGTAGATGAAATTGCACCTCTGAAAGCCCTATCTTATTCTATCTCATTTCTCTACATTTTGAAAATGAATTTTAAAAAAAGTGTTTCAGGGCATGGAACAGTCTCAGACAGGAGAGTGTCACCTTCTGATCGGCTGAATTTCACATGGCTTTTATCATGTGAATCCACAAAGGCTGAAGTCTTTATGAAGAGTCATTAACCTCCATGTAAATAGAACAGTTGTGTGCCAAGTCGTCAAAGCAAAATCACCAATGTTACTGGGTAGTTTTTGGACTATCATTTCATTGATCTCTGAAATTGCCACTTAATAAAAACATGCAGTAAGTCTGAAGGTCTTTTTCTTCTTTCACTAGGAGGTCCAAGGGATGCCATTCTCATGTGGTTTCAGAATGCAGAGGCTCCCACAGAGTCATAGAGTACATAGGATACATCTTGCCTCTTTTTTTTTTTTTTCTTATTTTGATCCCACATTGAGAAAAGACATATCCAAAAATACTTCAGGATGCTTTCCAGGGAATACCAGCCATGTGTCCCTCAAGAGACTCTTCTTTAACATTCCTTAACCCACATGGTATTCAATGTTTCCAGTGACAGACTGTGCCTCCATAAATAAGCTGCACAAGTTCCTAATATGAGCTGTGCATTGCATACAGTGGAATTAGTGCCTTAGAAGAATGTTGAGGCTACAAAAGGAACCAGTCACAGTGGTAAGAAATGCCAAAATTAAGGCAGCCTGTGCAAACTCAATATGGTCCTGTTGTGCAAATGCCCAGTCTGAGACAGTCTCTCATTATTGCCTATTTTTTCCTCCTGATTCATTCCAACTGCAGGTACTTCCTATTCACTGGATGGGCAGCTATTTGATATTTATTTATAGTCTTCATTTGTAGTAACCCTTAGGGACTTGACACATTACCCTTTACTACCGATCCATGTGGACTAAAAGTAGAGAGGTTAGTCATCATGAAGGAGGATTCACTGACAAACCATGTTGACCCTGATCCTCTCTGCATACCTCTGCTCTCTGGTGTGGCAAAGTGGCGTGCAGATCTGCATGGGACAAGCAAAATAACTCATCTGTATTTTATGGAATTTCCCTGCTATGCTTCCAACGTTTCCTTTCAAACAAGGCCCTGGTATCCCTAAGAGGGGAAAGCATTACATAAGCCAAACCCAGAGGTGCTAACCGCTCTTCTTCTGCCTCACGTGGCATCAACTTCACATCTACCATAGGACAGAAAATTTGATCCACACATCAGCAGCATCTGTTCATGAGCCATGCACCTTTGAACTACTAGATGGAGTTATTTTTGTGGAGGAAGTATAAAATCCTGCTTCTTGACGCAGCAAGGCTCTTCAGTGAGTATCCCTCCTTCTAGCATCCTTCTTGATTTCAGAGAACTGAGTCATACATCATGGATCCCAGGAAGAAGCAGACTTTTGTCCAAATGCCAGGTCTGCATTTTCTCCATGAGTAGGCACCTATCAGTTCCAGGCTGCAGAAAAAATTCCACCACACAAGCCCTGTGAACAGGGAAGAAAAATGCATTCTGTTGGAGAAATCATTGGAAAAGCAGAAGTCTGAAGGTGTGCTAAGCATTGCTGCTGCTATTAGCGATGCAATAAGTAATGATTCCAAGTATCTGGGATACAGTTAACCCCTTCCATCAATTCGTCTAGGTGTATAAATAGAATTTGAAGGATTTGACTTCTTCCCAAGAGCCACACACATAGCCTATTTTGCTCTGGGTTGCAATTTGTTAGGGATAAATATGAGACTGACATGCAGAACTTTGCAGAATCTCCCTTACCATTAAAACAGGCAAAAAAAAACCCTCCAAAACCCTGCTAGGCTAATGGGGAAAAAAAATAGCATCATAGCTCCAAGAAGCCCTATGGAACTCTGCTCTGGTTGTGGAAATCCTCTGTTTGGCCTCTGCAAGGCTGGAGGAGCCCTTACTCACACTTTTCAGGGTGTGGGGGTTGAGCCCTACCACACTTCTCTAAGTTCAGTGCTTTTGAGAGGGGGGAGGCTTCTCAGAGCAGGGAAGGAGAGGTGCCAGCTTTGCCTCGAGCCTTTGTTTTCTGTAAGATGATTATGATATTTTATTATTTTTTTTTACTATTTTCGTAAGCTGCTTGTATGCTATGAGATCAAACATGTTGTTTACTTGCATCTTCCTATCTCAGACATGACTCCTTTGCAGAGGACCTGTCTAAAAAGGTTATCCACATGTGTCTGTAGCGTCCATTTTCTTGGAGAGCCTTAGTAATCTGCAGTTGCAGGGATAAGATCATCTCCCTCTGAGATCATGGGGTAAAAGCACACAGAGCCTGCCTAGTGCTGATATCAGTTTTACATGTTGAATCGTTGAAGCTAAGGAAGCTGCAGCTGCCAAAAAAATGGGAACATTGTTAAATTAAGGCACCACATGGACCCAGAAAAATTCTTGCTTAGCAAATGAAGTGAGGACATAAAAGAGAAGAGAGGTACTTCATTACTGGTTTTATCAGCTAACTTTCCCTCAAGGGTGTATCAAGCTTCCTTTTATTTTTTTATTTCATCAACTCTCCTGATGAGCATAGAGGGAAGGAGAAGTCCAAGAGCTCAGACATCTGCGCAAAGCTGGTTCATGCCATAGGTGTGCATGGGAAGAATATCAGCCTCATCACACCAACCCCTGTTCTGACGTAAGAATGCAGACTTTAGCATTCTTCACCTTCTGTACTTGGGCAGAGGGGCCATGTCCTTTCATTTGTCCTTCTGCTTCCATGTAGCCAGTGGTTTAGAATACTCCAGGGCAAAGTCGATGCCCGAGCTGGTGAGAGTTATCACAGGGCACTGTGACTACAGGGTAGAAGTGGCCAGGGCATGCAGTTATTCAGCTATATTTATCCCCTATGGGAAGGGAAGTGGCAGTAATGAGGAGAGAGGTATGTTGGTGGAACTGAGCAGCAGGAAGGAGATGACATTTCAAAGGAGGGAAAAAGCAAATGGGAATCTACTAAAGCTAGTTATAGAGAAGGGAAGACAGGAGCTGAACAGAGGAGGAGAGTACGTATCCAACAGCAATCGTGCTGTCTATATATATATGTTACAGCTGGTGTTGTGCTCTATGTGCCTCTGCGTAGCCTTCCTCTCAGCAAAGAAGTGAAAAGAGTATATAGGTTTCTTTTTCACATACAGCTTTCTAATTCGCTCAGCCAGATCGATTCCTTTCCACCGCCAGTAAGCAAGTGGATACAAGAAGCCAGAAATAAATGAGTATGTAAGAAAGGCACACTCTTTCACACTCACAATCGTCAGACTAAATGTATCATTTCTGCAGCTCCATGGAAGGCAATGAAACTGAAATTAGTTCTTCATGCATGGATTATGGTATTGCACAGTAATTTTTAGGCATCCATAAAATGCAGTATGAATAGTTTAGTCAGTCCTAAGTTTACTCAGTCCTAAGGGTGAGGTGTTTCATTTGTTTCCTTCTGTTAGATCATGGTTATTCTGCATGCTCAAGGGAATATCTGATTTAAAATTTTAGTACAAAGGGAAGAATTATTTTGAAAAATAATAATTAAAAAAAAAGGTGGAAAAGAGATGTACAATGATAAAATGAAAGTTAAAAAGTACCTCCATTTGAAGAAAGCTGGAAAAAAATAGTTTAGAAAAATACAGTAGAGGTGTGTAAGCCCAGAAACTACAGAAAAACCAAGCAGTTATTATACCAATTTGTATTTGCTCAGGACAGAAGAAAATCAAAGAAACATGAAAGGCAGCAGAGGCATCATGCCAGACAACTTTCTGTTGGGTAATGGTCAGTCCAATCTTATTACTTTCTGTTTTTTAATTTGCCTTTACCTAGGTTTTGCTGTACATCACATCTACATCTTGAACACAACCTCAGGTGTACCCAATTCTTAGGTCTTTTCCACAAAGGAAAGAGGTGAAGAAGAATTGCAAGTCAGTACCTTTTAATATAGAACACATTCTGAATTCGATTTTTTTTCATAAAAATTAATTAAAAGAAAATAAAATTGCAAAATATATCATCATCAGGGTAGAAACATAAACAATGAACCCAATAGTAACTGCTTTAAATTAAAGTAAGTACATAAGGAGGCTAAACCTTTCAGTTAGAATCTGCTGCATTAGTGCACAGATCCACAGACTAGTGAATTCACTGCAGCTGGAGAATAAATCATATGAGGACCGTTTGAAGGAGCTCGGTCTGTTTAGTTTGAGGAAGAGGAGGCTGAGGGGAGACCTCATCACTCTCTACAACTCCCTGAAAGGACATTGTAGAGATATTGGCGCTGGTCTCTTCTCTGAGGTAATTAATGACAGAACCAGAGGGAATGGCCTCAAGCTGAAACAAGTTAGGTTTAGACTGGACACTAGGAAAAAATTCTTCACAGAAAGAGTGGTGGGATATTGGAATAGGCTGCCCAGGGAGGTGGTTGAGTCGCCATCCCTGGATGTGTTTAAGAATCACTGAGATGTAGTGTTGGTGGGTATGGTCAGGGGTGAACTTGTAGAGTAGGGTGAAAGGTTGGACATGATGGTCCCATGGGTCTTTTCCAGCCTAGATGATTCTATGATTCTATGAATTCTGTTGTTTCTGATTCTTGAGGAATAAATGTCACTTTGTGTCTCCTGACTGCATCCGAAGTCAATAAATCCATCTGTTGCCTTTCACGCATGCAGAATGCATTTTCATCCCCTCCAAGCCACGGTCATTGGCCAGATTGATATAATTAAATGGCCTGTAATGACACACTCAGATCCTTGAATTTAAGCCATTAATTTAAGGATGAATATTGCAGTCTCTCCTGGGTACAGGAGGATAGGGGAGCACAAATAGCAATAGTCCTAATGTGCGTCCCCTGCCATTATAGGTTGTCAAATGTGATGTTAAGATATTTGACAAATAATAAATAAAGTTAGCAGCTAATTTCAAGTGCAGTCTATTTTAATTTCTTTTTGTAAAACCCTCTCTTAGTGGCAGTATCTCTGTAGACTGAGGGAAGCGTAGAGAATAACGTGTATCTCTTTCCATTAATTGAATATAATGCCTTTATTCAATGGCGGTATGCTATCAAAACCCATCATCTTCATGCCAATCAAACATTCCTTAGTGCAACACAGTACTATGTTGTCATCTAGCTCACCTAGAAGAAAAATTCCACATAAACTATTTTGTGCCATCTGTTGCTTTGCTTAAGCAAGTTTCCCCTTTAGAAGATAAGCCTGAGAGATAACACCTTGTTTGGAAAAAATCTGAAAAAAACATTTGCACTGAGCCATTCTTAAAATACTTAAATTATTTTTTATTCTTCTCTGTCTACATATTTCTTTTGACCCAAAGTATATTTTGTCCTTCTTTTAGAGAAGATGGAATTCCATTCCAATTTTGGGAGAAATGCAAGCCAACCAGTTGTCAATAAAGATTGTCCTATCTTAGTAAAGAGTAAAACTAAACAGAATTAGTGGCCTTTGATATTGTTCCCACAAATACTATGGTTGCTTTTCATCAGTTCATGTTGGCAGGTTTTCTTTTTTAGAATAACACCATTGCTAAGGTACCCACACAACTCCACTCCTGACTTGCTGAACGTATTATGTATCAGGTTGTTTGACACAGAAGTAGAATGAAAACCCTTTGGAAGAGAGCATGTTTTTAGGAGAGAAAGTTGTTTTTCTCAGTCAGGAGAATAAAAGCAATCTAGATACATTTGTGCTGCATGACTGAAGTTTTGTCTCTTTGTTCATATTTTTGGCTAGGGCTGACATCCCCCCGGGAAACTGTGGATCTCGAGGGAGAGAGGAAGGGAAGAAACTGCAACCTATTATGCACCAGGATGTTACAAAAATATCTTTCATGTGTCAAGTGGTACAATGTAGGTGGTATAATTTTGCATTATTGTTCATTGCTACTTGTCTATGACCACACTTTTTAAAACTCCCCCTGTCACTGGTATGGTGTCTACACACAAAATGATTGAACTTTTTACTGCAGGAAAAATCCCCACCCCAGATTTCAAAATACAAAAAGCAGCTCAGAATAGGATGGACTAGTCTTTACTAAAATTTATATACCTATATAGAAATATCCATATAAAATTTGATTTCCAAGTTTTTATGTTATAGGCATTTATAGAAAGAGAGGGTTTATTTTATGGTTTATTTTATTAACTAAAAGAATGAGTTTACAAATCTTTACAGCAAGGATTTAAAGCAAACCCATGCAGTAGGATGGAAATGAATTCTGAGATTTTAAAATATTATCAGAACTGAGTATTTTGCAATCTACTTGGGAAAGTACAAGGCAAAAAGCTTTCATGGCACTTCACCTTTCCATGACCAATCTAAGAATCTTGTTACTTGGGCAACTGATCAACAACTTCACCTTGGCTGTAAATGCAGTGCTGGGAATAGATTAAGAAAATGAAGCACAAATGGAAAAAGGATATGCAGATCACGTGGATCATGAGCAGGCAAGTAGTTTTAATTTTTCATAAATAGAATAAAAGGGGTGATTCTTAAAACAGTATGACAGTGTAAAGTTAGGTGGAATTCAAAGAAGAGGTGCCAAGAGAATTTCAGGACCCTTACCTACCAAGTTTTACTGCAAATGCTAGATTCTAGTTACATAGAGGATGAAGAATGAAGGGAATATTTTGTTCAAGTACAATATAAACCATGCAGACATTATCCTCTTCTGTCAGTATGGAAACCTTGACCTTGAGAAGGTCTAGGTGGCATATCTGCGGCATACCTTACTATTGTGAAAATACATAGTATTAATTCTAAAACTACTTGATAGCACTGGCCTAAAACCTGCTTTTTTTTCCACCTTAGTGACTATATGATTCAAAGAGATTGGATAGAGATATGTTATGTATTTAACTTGAATATTAACAAAATTACATAGATTAGGGATTCATTCTATTTCCATTTCTCTTTCTATCTTGTCTCCAGTCCACAGAGTCTGAACTCTTTTTAATTTTAATTTCTTTAAAACTGCTTTTCATCAGCAAAGTCCATAGGAAACTGCTTTTAACTTGCATCATAGAGAACCTTTTACCAGGAGGGCACAGAGACAGTGTCTTAGGAAGAATCAGGTCAGTATGAATCCAATTCTCTAGTACTCTCACGTATTTCTGGGAGATTACAATAGGAAACAAGACAGTGGCTAGAAGTAGTGTGGGATGCAGTCTTTAAACCAGAAGCTCACAGAGTAAGTGTAGATATCTGTGTGTATTCTGTAAGGCATCTCATCTGGTACCTCTTGGCAAGGTAACTGAGAATGTGGAGCAATCAGAAATGAAGCTAATAATCAGTGGTTTAAGAATCCACTAATTGGAAGGTGACTTATTGTCATTAAAGGGTTGCTTTATTAGGTCCTAAAGGGATTTGCTTTTTATTCTGCAATGTTATCAGTAGTAATGCCAAAGCAAACAAGCATACTAGGCTCTGTTTCCAGATGATACAAGGTTTGCAGGAATGGCAAATAATGCAGCATGCAGATGACACTGATCCTTCTCCATCATTTGATAAGCAAACTATGAAAGTCTTAGGGCAGCCATGTACAAAAGAATACTTTGAAGAACAAAGCAAAGCATCTGAGGTCATGGAAGCTAGCGACTGAACATATGCTCGTAGCCTGATCCTCTTAGCAAGGGTGAACACAATCTTTACCGTGTAATAGGAAACTATTATCTCTGACATTGGGGCAGCTGCCACAGTAGTATAGTGGCCAGCCTTGACATTGTAAGTGTCACAAAAAACTGATCTAGAAGTTGCAAAGTTTACAAAACAATCTGAATAAATTGTTCCACCCTCTGAGTTAGCCTTAATTTCTGATCATTGGAATTTCTTACACCTTTCTCTGTTGGAAGACTTCTCTGTCACTAAATTGATGTTCCATGTAATGGGAACTAGAAATTATGATCAATCTAAATCAAACTTTTCCTTAGACAAGCTAAGAAGATTGAGCCCACTGTTTTATTTTACTGAATTGCCTATTTTTTAATCTTGATCAGTCCTGGGCTCGTGCTACATGCTCTTCCTTTCTGTAGGAAGCAGAAAGGTGGAAGGGCTCTTTTCTGATATTTGTGTTCTGGCTACATTTAGTGCAAAAGGATCTCCTTGTGCCCTGAGCAAGGAGGAAAATTGTCACAGAAAGGTGGAGTCTGTTGCTGAAAATACTACTTATGTGTTTCTTTCCACCCTTATTAATCCAATTATTTTAGTGAGTGAGCTCACAGACATAGTCAGACGTATGACCTCAGATTATTCTGAGAAGGTTTACGTGCAAATTTGACTTCATGCACTGCAAGTTCAGAGACAAGATGCTCCTACTGAGTAACACCGAGTCAATGTCGGGCCAAACCTTCCCGCCGTCTCTCTGCAGAAGCTAGAATGCAATTGCAAATGCTGGCATTAACTTAATCAAAAGCTTGCAATATCTCAAAGTGAGCTCTGTCCTTCCTGTGAAGATTAGTTAGGAAGTTGTTCCTGTGGTTTTGTTTTGTGGGGGTTTTATCCAAAACAACACTGAGGGCAAAACTCAGTCCTTCAAGGATTCCAAAGCAATCCAAAGAGGATTCTAAGAGTTGACTTCTGTGGATTGCCTGCTCCAAATCTGAGAAAACTTCAGTGCATGGCATTGCCAGTTGAGAGCTCATATGCAGGATCCTCTCTTCTTTTTAACTCTGCTTAATTCTATGACTGAAATAAGGACAACAGGGTCTATTTTTGGTTTCAAATGTAATTTATTATGTAATTGTTGCTCGGTAAACAAGTTTACGTGGGCTACAATAATACATAATTTCAACCTTACTTTCAAATCAGTCTTACCAATCAGTGTCCTGTTGTTACTGGTTTAAGATCAGTGCTGTCAAATATTAACAAAATACAGGAAATATGTCCTTCTTTTTCAGGAAATGCTTGTATCACTGGCTCAGTAACACTGTTTCAGCTTAAGAGAATCAGATTTAAATACTACTTACAGACATGCCTACCATCTTATAACAGAAATAAATATTACTGGTATATTAACTGCTTAAACTCGGAAGCTAGCAGAAGAACTAACTCTGTGTTAGTTTTTCTCTTCCTGTATCTAAGAAGATATAACAGCTTGATGAAACATTTGCTATTAAAACTTCTCTGAAAATATTGTCAGGAAATGTACTTTCTGTAAGGTACACCAACATTGGGTCTTATGCAGTATTGCACATAATGTATAGATCTTCATTATGTATTACAGGTTCATTGAAAGCTGAAGGGAGGAAAACAGAGAAAACTGTGCTTCATTTTTAATAGGGATGAAATGTTTCACCAGCAGAATTGATGTTATTTGGTTTTGAATCCTAAAACATTTTATTTTAAATTTAAATTTATGTAGATTTAAGTGGAAATATATGTGGTAAACTGATGAAACGTCTGATCATAAGCCTATACTTCAAGTTTTCCTCTCTTTTCCTGTCTTGTAACTGGAGAGAGGTTATAAGATACGGGCTGGATTCTTCAGGGCAGCTCGGCTTTGTGAATGGGAATTGTCACACTTTTGTTCCCATCATTAAGTCCACAAGTTATTGACTCTAACTGCTCTTCTGCTTTGTCCTTCTTGCTGTGGCTTAAAGGATGATTCTGATCCCACTTCCCACTGCCAACTTCAGTCTATTTATGCCTAGAAAACAGTAAGAAAAAGAAATAAAGAACAGTTCTAGAATCATAGAATGTCTTGGGTTGGAAGAGACCTCTGAAGGCCATCCAGTCCAACCCCCCTGCAGTGAGCAAGGACATCCTCAACCAGATCAGGTTTCTCAGAGCCTCATCAAGCCAGACCTTGAATTTCTGCAGGGATGGTGCCTCCACCACCTCTCCAGGCAACCTGTTCCAGTGCTTGATCTATGGCAGCCAGGGAGCTTTCTTTGTGCTCTAGCCACTTTCTGGTGATCAGAGCAATCACCTGTATTGCCCCCGCAGGTCTTTTTCAGACCTAACAAAAACATTTCATATCCTTCTCATGCTTTGTAGAATCTCAACAGTAAATTTCCAAACATTATTTCCCACTTGCATCTGTCTGTCATTTTGCCTCTCTCTCTTCCAGTTTATTTCACGTTTTCTGATATGATCCAAGAAAACAACAGATGGCAACTTCATCTAAGTGGGTGTTATCCATGAGGGACTGCAAAACAAGAGCTTGTTTTCCAGTAACTTCCTGCCTTTCAGGTTAAAAGTTTCAGAATCTACCGCAATTCTCTAATGTGAGTCTCAAAAGTGAGTTAGGACAGAGTGGCTCCTTAGGCAGGGAAAGATCTGCTGTTGATGTCAGTAAATTGGGATTGAGACCTGCCCTCAAGCAAAATTTTGAATCTAACTTCTATTGATAGATTTGGATGTAGGATTTCTCATGTGCAATGCATAAGTAGCAATGATAATACACTCCAGAGGAGAAACAGAGTCAGTATAAATAAAGAAAAGTAGGAGAATGAGAAGTTAGGTGCTTGTGCGTGAAACATCTGTTAAAAATGATGACAGATTAAAAGGCTTGGGAGAGAAGGGAAAAAGGAAAGGATGAAGGAGAGAAGGAATGAAGAAGGAAAGGGGGATGGGACAAAGGAAGGAAGGATCAAAGAGAGAAGGAAGACAGAATGATGGGTATAAGATATAGGAGAACATATTTATTCATGCAGTGGTTTTGCCAAACTCCTTCTCCTGAGAACAGTTACAGTTCTTCAGAATTTAAGGACTTCAAGTTGTACCAAAAAACGCAATGAAAATAAATGGTGTAAAAGAATTACAAACAGCAAGACAGAGTTTTTTATTAGATTTCCTTCAGTAGAAGCGGGACAGTATATGTATCTTGTCCTGATAAGAAAGGGAAAGTTTTCCTTCCTTTTCTCAAGAAAATACATCCTTTTGATCAGCAAAGAAAAGGACTGCAAATACTTTGGGTTACATATGGTGATTAGCAATGAAATGGGGAAGTAAACATAGGAAGAATGAGAAAATTTAGCTCAGGTCACAGATGAAGTTTTAGCTGCTGCTACTCTTGCTCATCTTGCTCAGCCTACAGCTT
This sequence comes from Chloroceryle aenea, assembly GCA_013399075.1. Classification (NCBI taxonomy): domain Eukaryota; kingdom Metazoa; phylum Chordata; class Aves; order Coraciiformes; family Cerylidae; genus Chloroceryle; species Chloroceryle aenea. The sequence goes on along the minus strand of VWZY01005707.1, from coordinate 1,278,419 downwards.
AATCAGTACAGCAGCCTACAACCAATATAATTAATACCTGTTAGAGAAGAAAGGGATACATCTTATTTTAAATAGTGTCAGAACACAGGAAAAAAGTGAGAATATGAAAGAAAAAGTAGGGGATAATCTTTATTTCTGGAATAAAGGGTGATAAAACTGAAGTAGAATATAGGACATGTCTACTGATACCACCAAAGAGGTTTCAAAAGGCATACAAAAAGGAGCAATTAAAATGAAAGACGTAAGTAGTTAGTTGGCTTCGTCTCACCTGCCTTTGGGTGTCTGAAGTAACCCATTCAGAACTGAGCTAGGGAGGCAAAGTTCCTATTAGAAAGAAACAGGTGTTTCAAGAGAACAATTCATCTGAGCACTGATAATCTGCCTTAGGTAAAGATGATTTGCCCTCTCAGGGTATCTGCTTTTTTTCTCTAAGGTGGACTTGTTAACTGCACAAACTTAGATGACTAATTTCTATTTGCTCAGGTTAGAGCAATCTGAGATACAAACTGTCACCAAATAAAGCGTCAAGATCTTTTTTGAGATGAGGAAGATGTTTGTGCTGGGTCTGAAAAGACTGTGGTGGGTTGCTGCCAGCCAACAGCCAAACACCCACACAGCCGCTCACTTACCCCATTCTTGCATGACAGAGGCAATTTATTTTTGCCTATTTGTTAGAAAGAATCTGTATGTTGGTCAATCTTGTTGAATTAGAATATTGCTGTATGATTGTTTACAAACTCCCGGAGCTATAAAAGCAACCTGAAATACTGCTATCATTAAACAGATTTTGTACTACACATTCCGTCTGTCAAGAAACAGTAGGAATCCAGACGATGGCTCTTTCACATAGACTTGCTAATTATCTTTACAGTACCAAGAAATAGGGTTTGTAAAATACAGATGTCATATTTTTAGTGGCAACGTTTTGCCTGAGCTAACACGCTTAGCAAGAAATAAAAATTTAAATCTATATTTCCTGATACTGACAAGAAAGTAAGAGAAGAATGCTGAGTAAATTACTCATTATTAAAAAGTATGGATTACTCTGTCTAATTGAAGACACTTTTACTTCTTCCACTTCCAGTTTTTTTGGTGATTTCAGTGCAATGGTTTCTTCAGTTTGTCTCCCTCTAGTGGGTTACCCCTTCTGTGTGTCAGCAGAATCTTTTTTCTTTCTGTTTTCTTCAGCTGTACTGTATGGCTGCAATGTTATAATATAATTGAACAATCTATACAGGGCAATGCCTCTAGTCCATCCCCCAGTGACTGCATCTTTCCAGCTTATATTTATTCCTATTGCCCCAGGTGTCAGCTGTCTGGGCTACAATTTATGCAAAGTATTCTGGATCCTTTTCTCACTTTAAAAAAATAGAATTATACCATACTGGTTTTCGGTCATTCTTCTGCCTCCCAAATCAGTTCAGGGACTGGCTCAGAATGGAGGTCTGTGTCAAGCAGCCTCTTCAGTGGTCTAAATTAGGACCCGGTGAAAAATAAAGCTAAGCACAGTTAAATCATGTCACAAATATGGAATGTTTTTTACTAAGCCTCCAGCAAGTATAATCTTTCAGCAGCATAGATATATTCTAGTGTTTGATGGCGAAAGGTAACATAGCCTACTGTATTTTTTTCAAAGGAACACTCTGTAATTTGGGGAAAAAAATATCTAATTATAACAAGCATAGAATCCATCTTGGGTTTATTTGTATTAACTGTATTACAATCTTAAGAATTTCTTTGGTGGATCAGAGTGCTTCTGTGTTTAACACCTATAAACCACAACAAAAAGGCTATTTCCTGCCCCAGAGACCTTATGCTACAAAAGGCAGAGCAGCCAAAGTGGACTCAGCAAGCAGAAGGTGGGAACGGAAGGAGGTAATAAGAACTGACAGCAGTTGCTGAGTATTATTAGTATTAGCATGGGCTGCCAAAAGTCTTTCTGACTGCAGTATTTTATAGGCAGAGGAAAGGTTTCAGGTTTACAAATGCAGATCTGAAGAAGGAAAAGCTCATGACCACTGGCACTGCTGTGTCTGCAAGGGCACACCTCTTACAGATCACAAGTTTTTTCCTGCGAATACATTCATACTGTACTGTTAATTTTCTTGCCTTTCCTGCTCATTCCAGATGGAAATACTGTTCAAGTACGACATTAAGTAGATTCTGTTGTAATTAAGCAATTAGCTGCACAATTAAATCTGAAGTTAGATAAATGCTTTGAGCTGCATTTCATAACTGTTTGGAAAGTGACACCCAGGCCTTTTGGTCCCCGTTCACTGGACTCCCACCTTCTCTTCTTCAAACCCCTTTTAGTACTAATGGGAATGATAATCAAGAGCGTTAACAATAAAACTCATTTTTAAGTTTCTGCGTTGCAGGTTCCTGAGCCAGCCTGCTTGTACTGTGTGTGTTGCCTTTCACGGCAGTCTATTGATTCATCTTGCACTGGCTCAGAGAGTGGAGAGAAGAGCTCACATCTATCCCCACCTCCCTTTCATATGTCTACCTAAGAACAAATTTCAGGTGTTGATTTAGCATGACAAATAGTGTAAGAGGGCACTGGTACCTCCCCCTTGTTACCTACTGTACTACCTGCTTCCATACCATGTAACATAACAGTGGTTTGGCTGCGAGCAACTCTTCATGCACTATAAATCAAAGCCAAGCACACTCAAGTCTTAGAGAAAAAAAAAAATCCTCCCTCCCATGAACTCATTTATTGTTCTGCATGGACCAATTCTGCTAACGCCTACCCACTTGAATAACTGCACTCGTTCTTTGAAATCAAAGTGTGACTGACTAGTTGCATGCAAACTGGGTTAAGCCCTTAAATTCTGAGCTTTTGAAGACAAAACTGCATCTGACATGCTTTGCAGTGCTCTTGATCTACTTCAGCATACTATAAGAAAACACAAGCAGAAAGGAAGGTGAGGTTTTAAGATGTCCTTAAATTGACATTCAGACAAAACCAATGCTGAAAACTGAGAAAGGAATTGTGAATGAAGAATAATAGTGTCCAAAGTGTAAACAAAAGCTCCACAATCCCATTTAAGCATTCTTAGACGATTAATCCATTTAAGATAATAGGACAGCAGAGGACCATTGTTCAGGACAGCAAGTGAAAGTTGAGATGGGCTTGGTAACTCCTTCCAATGCAGAGAGCTACTGTATTTCAATTCTGAAAATATGTTCAGATGAATCTGAGATCTTTTATTATTTAAAGAGCTCCACTGGGGGCTTTAAAAGCAGAATTTATTTCAAAAAGCAAAAACCCTACAGCCACTCAAAAAGAACAACAGAAAAAAATCCACCTCCTAATGTACGAGCTAAACATGTACTGCATTAATCTCCTCATAATTTCCATTTTCACATTTCTTTCACTTGTCATAAAGTTGAATCTTCCCAGGCAGATTTTATCTGCCTGATAAAATTACATAATTAGATACAGTATGTCAAAGAGAGCAGGTGAAAGTAAGCTGCATATTCACACATGCTGAAATTCTGGTTGACCTAAAAAGAAAGACGTTTTCATATCTCCCACCTCTCCTCTTGAAGTCTATCCTCAGTAAGTTAACGTTTCTAATTTTCAGTTTGAACTGTTTCATCTTAACATAACAGAAAAGCAAACAAATAGCTGAAGCAGCAATCAGGTTGTATTAAGGTTTGTCTTTCTCTAGTTTGTAAAAGACAAAGCTGCTGTACTGAAAACACGGAAAGAATTCTAATCAAGTTGGAGTTTCCCCAGAGGACTTGTGTTAAATCTTCTGGTCCTGAGGAAGTAAAGATTGTACTTCACTTCAGATATGGACTTTAGGAGATATGAATATCAAACATTTTCAAGGTCTTTTCTTTTAGAAAGAAAATCCCATCATGGCTTCATGACAGCTGGTTTGGTTCTTTTTTAATTCTTAAATGATCTTAAAATGTTATCTCATCTTAAATTTCTTAAAAGATCACTCTTTAAATACAGATTTAATCAATTTTCAGTTTAGAATTCCTAGAAAAAAAAAACAACCCTCATTCATTCTAATTTATATTAAACATAATCCCAACTCTGTGGGGGATTTCAAATCTCGGACTGGGTCATTTTAAAGCTATTTTACCTCTGCACTTTCATGAATGCATAGCCTGTGAAGGTTTCCATTTGGTGTTCATGCAATGCTACTGCAGTCGTGATGTGCAGGCCATAGCTCCTCTTCCCACAGACGACAGCACAGAAGGCACAATTTGGTGCATTTTATTCACATTGACAAGGTCAAGGGGTCAGGCTGCTGCTGATGAACTCTCCTGTTAGGTGGACCCAGAACATATGCCAGCAGGGGATTCACTGGCAGCTCCCTTGAGCAAGGATTTAGGATATTAGTGTCTCAATGGAACATGGGTGCTCACCTCAGCCTTCCTTCTGGGCTAAGTCTTTCACCATGTGTCACTCACAGCTCTACCCCATGGCCAGCCAGGCAGGTTGATGATTTTTTTTTTTGTGAAAGTAATGCCTACAGAGAGTTCAAAAGTTCAGGAATGAGGCAATAAGTATTTTTCAACTTTTGGGATTGTGCAAGCCCCAAAAATGGCCTCAGGCCCTAGTGACCTAATGTTGCAAGTTCCGCAGATAAAGGAAAGTTAAATTTTGTTTGTTAACTGCAAACATGAGCTTGTACTCATGATTTACTGAAATTTAAATAACCTTTGTGATACATGGAATTAGCCTGCACTTAACAGGGGTGACAACGAATTATAAGGGGGTTGGATTAATCAAGAACTTTGGCATTTTACTGATGATGGTTGTGTCACCAACACGTGCTGCCAGTGACCCTTTATTCTAGACAATATTCTGTAGATAGCAAAATGCAATCCATCAAGACATGTACGTTAGGAAATGCCAAGGTGTTTATAGCTTAAGAAAAAAGGAAACCTACCATTTCAACAAGAAAATGGATAAAGATTCCAGATAAGCTTTAATCAGATACTTTGCTTAGCTTTTAATGTAATAGCTCTGCTAAAATTTTGTGGCTGCCTTTGAGTTGTGGGCTGAGTCTGGAAAAGCTTTAGGGTATGGGCACAAGACTGGAGTGGAACTGCTACGTTTTACCCAGATGCTACCCACCCACTCTACTAACCAGCTTTGTGTACAGTTGTAGCTCACCCCAGTTATAAAATAAAACAGTAAATATGAACCAGTTAAGTTTATTTACCAGATAGTTTACATCAATGTTGGGGTGGGTGAAGAGCGAACAGTTGTTTTAGAGAATCATGACAACCATGAAGGACACAGGGAAGGACATCAGAAGTCTTTGCCAATGAGCATATGTTTAATGCAACTACAGTTAAATCAAATAAGCCACAAATGAGCTGATACCCTACACTGGTGAGTCATTTCTATCGGAAACAGTGTGGCCAGCAGGACTAGGGAAGTGATTGCCCCCTGTACTCGGCATTGGTGAGGCTGCACTTCAAATAATGTGTTCAGGTTTGGGCCCTTCACTACAAGAAGGACATTATGGTGCTGGAGTGTGTCCAAAGGGCAATGAAGCTGGTGAAGGGTCTAGAGCACAAATCTGAGGAGCAGCTGAGGGAGCTGGGGTCATTTAGCCTGGAGCAAAGGATGCTCACAGCAGACCTTGTAACTCTCTACAACTACCTAAAAACAGCGAGGTGGGGGTCTGTATCTTCTCCCATGTAACAAGTGATAGGACAAGAGGAAACAACCTGAAGTTGTGCCAGGGGAGGTTTAGGTTGGGCATAAGGAAAAATGTCTTCTTTGAAAGGTTTGTCAAGCGTTGGAATAGGCTGCCCAGGGATGTGGTTGGTTCAAACTCCCTGCAGGTATTTAAAAAGTGCTTCAGATGTGGTGCACAGGGACATGGTTTAGTGGTGGACTTAGCAGTTCTGGGTTAATGGTTGGACTTGATGAACTTAAAGGTCTTTTCCAACCTAAACAATTCTATGATTTTAAAACACACATTCCTTAGCTCTTCAAATTGAAGTAGTCACATCCTCTTTGGCAAGAGGAACAGGACCTCGATGTGTGGATTTTCTCTCTCTCTTCTTGAAGGGGTCACTGTCTTTTCAAGTGTTAATGCCATGCTACATATTTCCTAATTCCATTAGCTCCTACACAATGTTAATGCACATTAGGCTTTATCAGACTATGATTATCTGTGAAACCAATGAAATCAATTTCTGATAATCTCATTAATTTTGTATGAAATTTTTCACATCAAAAGCAGTTTAATTTTAATAACCTAACAATAACATTTTTTGCATTTAAGGCTTGAATATTTGACTTCATGCTGTTCTGAAATCACTAATCATATTAGTTCATTGTAGTTTTATTTTGTAGTTTTCTAGAGTTAAAAGAAATCAAAATTACAGAAATCAAATAGAAATAACCCTTCTGCCCCAGAGTCCAATAATGCATCAGCAAGATAGCAGAGATCTCCCTGCCACTCAGACTCTAACAGCATGAGTGAACCAGGTCAGTGTATTTTCAATGGGTTTCACAACTGTTTTTGTCAGCAGCAGAATATTAGGGGTTCCAGTGGTGTCCAGGACTTGCAAAACATTGTGGTAATGGTGCTTTCATTAATGGTGCTGTCTTAACCCGATTCTTCATTACTTTAGTTCATGAAGCTTTTTACCCTCAGCCCACATCCATCTGGTGGCTTCCCCACCACCCCGTTCCCCTTTGGTCTCCTTGTGCTTAATTTACCATTTTCTAACTGTCCCTTCAGGCTGAACTCCTCATCCCTCTGTTTCCTCACCCTGGGGAGGCACTGAAAGCACATAAGAGAGTAGGTCTTTGTCTGTAGGGCTCCCTGACCTTGAAGGAAAAGTAAGAGTGGGAAGTCTGGCTCAACTGGTGCAGTTCTATCCTAGATGATACTTCATACAAACAGAATAGGATGAATGATTAAACTACAGTACATTTCCCCAGCTTCCAGAAGCTTGTGATTTGAAAAAAAAAAATTAGGCTCATCATAAAGCACCTTTCTGAAACCAGAATGAGTCTCTTAGCAGAATTCTAGCCCTGGTTCTGAAGCTCAGGAACAGTGAAGCTCCTAGTTTAAGAACTGGTTTCATGTGGATAAAAGCAGATGCAGATTTATTAGGCAACATGGAGGTTCAGTCTTCTTTGTCTCCCCTCAGCATTTGCCTCATGTGATGTGGCTGCTCAGTTGTGCAGCCTTCCTAGTCACATAAGGGTTATAGCTGCTCCTGAGTAAACCACTTTTTTTTTCTTTTCTGAAAAGTGGCTAAGCTATTTTTGTTCAAGTTTTCAAAAGAAATTTTCAGCCTGAGGCAGAAATTCAGCATGAGAAATTTCTGCCCAAATTATTAAAGAATGGTGGAGTTACAAAGTACTGAAAACAGATGGAGTTTGCCATAAGAAATTACAGATGCCATCGCTTAGAGCCTTTATACTCCCTGAGCATTTACATTGTAACACATATACAAATGTGAATATGCAGCACCACTCTGCAGAGTACTTGTTTTTCTTACCTTTTCTATTTCTTTCTTTAAAAATAACCTACCTATACCAGTTTTATGGCTACAGCAAAAACTGCACTTCCAAGCAGCTAGAGGCTATTAGGTCAAACTGCCAGTGAGCAATCAGATGGCAAGAACCTCCTTACCTCCATGTCATTATTTCTTACAAAAATCAGTAATGACTTTATCCTCACTTGTTTTAGTTCAGTGTAACAATGCAAAAGCATAGACTAGCACAGAGGCAGAGGGGTCTGAACAGCTACTAAGAAAGCTAATGGAGTCAATGTTTAATTTCTTGCAAGAAGTTGTCATACAAGCAGAGAACAAAAACCTTTCAACTCTTAGCTAAAAAGGCAGTAATTATACATTCTTCTGGGGTGAAAAATCTATTTTAAACACAGTTTGTTGAACAAAATCTAGCTTTGGTACTTGCCTATTTTATAATAGTGCAGAAGGAAGAAGTGGCTATTCCAATAATCATTAGATGCAAAGAAAGAAATAATGAAGAAAGCCAGTTTAGCAAGAACAGGCAGATAAGACAGTTCACATTAGAACTTTGGCATCTTATTGGTGGATCCCTTTTTTTAAATCAACTTTGATTAAAATAGGGGACAAATTTAGGGTTTGAGTCAACAGAGGAGGAACAGCTGCACATTTCCATTTTTATTTGATTTACATTGTTTCCAGTTGATTCCATACAAGAGAAGCACCTTCTGGTATTACAAAGACTCATTACAGTGAATTAGGGTGGCTCCATGGCAATCAGTACTTAAATTTGTTCCAAACTGATACACAGAAGACGAAAACAAGCTGGCTGGAGTCTCTCTACACCTAGTCTATAAAGCAAGCCATCAGTGGCTACCAATAATTTGAAAAAAACCCACAACGACATAAATTAAACCAATAAAACCAATTTTACCTAAAGGAAAAAAGACCCAAATGTAACCTCTCGATCTCGGCAATGAAAATTACTAGTAAGCAAGGCCTGCCTCTATGGCTTGACTTTCTCTGTTAGGATTGCCAGATGGAACCCACACCACTAGGGAATTGCATGATTTCCTAATAGACTTCCTCTTCTGCCTCTTCACATTTTCTGGATATAGTTTCAAAGGATTTTAATGTTAGACCTACCCTTTAGACACAGATTTAACAGTAAATGAAGACTGACTTACTTCTATTACTATAATTCAGCCAGAACATTTGGGTAAAATTCAGGCCTCGATGCATTCAGTAGGAGATCTCCTACAAACTTGAGACGAAGCCAGGATTTCATCTCAGCTGTCTGCTCTGTTCTTGTGCAGAAGAACTGACTACAAGGAGGCAGAGATGCTGCATTGTTCTTTTGAGGCTGCACCTGTATCTAATTTAGTCCTGCAGCTACAGCTACCCAGTAAAGTAGTTGACAGCTACTAGCGAGAACAGTCTGGAATCTGTCAACTCGCAGAGATGCTTTTTTGAGCTCGTACTCTTTGGAATAAGTTCTTCTCTGTTTAATCAAAGGAAAAGTCTTTTTGTTAAGAAACTTAACGTTCCAAATAAGAATGCTGTTAAGCCAGGGAATGAAAATATGAAATAGCTGTTTGTTACCAGAGCTGTAAATCATCTGTGAAAGCCTTCACAAACACACCAGATGCAGACTGCTAAATCTTTCCACTTCATGACAGCGCTGAACAACTGATGGAATCATGCTTTCCACACAGAGGGGTGAGCAAGTACCAGATATGTAAAGCATATCTACGTGTTTGCATTATTAAATTATACTCCATTTTGAGTAGTGTCATGACTGACAGTATAGCACAAAACCAATGCAACACTCAGGTTGTGCATCTAGTTGTGTATGTCTGTATACATTCACCAAAATTTTGCTCCCCATAATTATGCACAGAGATAACAATGTTTCCATTATAACTTTCCCAGCAATGGTTTGAAAATCAGTGAAAATAGCTTCCTTTTGCTGCAAATGGAAACTTGGAGGCTGAATTGAAAGTTATGGAAAAGTTGACTAATTCAGAATTTTAAGACAATGCTTCAAAAAGCAAAACATTTTATAGCTACATGACTCAGAAAGGACTGAAATGTAAAGCATTTAACTTGACAGATACATATATAAATATACACACACAGAGGTAAAAGGAGGTTTGTACATTCACAGTGTGAAATTGCTGTGAATCTTAAGAAATTTTGAAATGTCTCATTATTTCCAGCATAGCATAGTATCTATTCAGTTTTCAGGTTATCCATTTAATTGTTTGCATATCAGTTGCAATTTGTTACTATTTTTTTTCTATAGATATGACATGGGGATTAATATAATCTTCTAATTTAATATCTCAGATTGGTAAAATAGATTAATAAATGATTCCATTCTTATTTTGCCTCAGTGGTCTTCAACTCTGTTCCACCAGACCCTCTTGTTACTTAACCTACCTTTAGTCTCCAGCATTCACAGTCTTCAGCTTATAGGAAATTAGGGCAATATCCATTAAAGGATGTTTTAGTTTAGTTTACCCTGCCGTAGACACAGAAAGCGGGCTTGTAGACCTATATTATGTACTAAGAATAGAATTTACACCCAACCAACACCCTAGCCAATGGGAAACACTGAAGATCATGAAATCTCACCTCTCTTAAGTGTTTAAAGCACCTAATACCAAGCTGATTAAATGCATCTAGGACTAGATCAATACTCATAACACCTTTTGCAGGCTTGGAAGTTCAAGATGCCTATGTTTAAAGAGATGGTTAGCTCACTCTTTAGTGGTTGTCCAATGGGAAATGTTCAATGCTGAAAACATGCAGGAAATGGGAGATTTACTGGAAAAAAATAATTCTCCCAGCCCCATGGACACCGAGTTACCTAAAAGCTGAAGTACAGGTGATAATGTCCCTGCTTATTGCAGGGGGGTTGGACTAGATGACCATTAGAGGTCCCTTCCAAGCCAATGCATTCTATGGTAACGATGGCTTGACTCTGGATTCTACTTTCTGCTGAGCTCCTTTCCCATCTTTGTTACTGGTGCTGGAGATCCAAGTCTCACCTGGTTTGTCCTTGAAACCAGGCTCGGTTCATTATCGTGAAACCTGTGTCATCCTTTCACAAATTATTCTACAATCTAGTCCCGAGCTTTTACACAGATCCCCGTGCAGCAGCTTTCGTTAAAACATGTCAGCTTTGAAATCTCTTCCAATAACCTCATCCTTTACAAAAATCTCTTATCTAAGCCATTCATGAAGCACCACTCCTTAGTACCTTGGTTCAAATTCTTCGGAAAGTCTAAAACAACTTAACCCCAAGAACAGAGGCGAGGGTGGCATTGGGGCAGAACGGCCCACGAATCCAGCAGGATCCAAAACTCAAGAGACGGGAAATACCTTCGGCCCATGAATTTACCTCAGCCACCGCTGCCCACGCCTTGCCCTCCAGGGTGTTGTAAACCTTTCCAGCTACGGAGTTCAGCCGCTTTCATACAAAA
>VWZY01005707.1:1058320-1266331 GCA_013399075.1 Chloroceryle aenea | reverse complement strand
AGGGATGCTCAGTGTGGCTTTCTGTAGCTTCTCTTTCCACGTGTTTGACCTGCAGTGAGGGAAGAAGCAGCCCCACAGCCTGTACCTGTGAGAACTGCTCTTCTCCATCGAGTAGTTAAGGACCATCTTGTGATACTTTCTGCTTCTGCACTGCACAGCTTTGTCCTTCTGCTAAGGTAACGCCATATCCGTGTCAGGGGTCGCCAGGGCTGCTGCACGTTTGAGTGTGCCTGCAGCATACGGTAATGAGATAGGGGGTTGACATTGAGCTTGCATATGTTAGGAAGGATGACCTGAACTGTCCTGGAATATCCTCTGGTGACCTTTGAGACAGATGTCAGGCCTGTGCAGAGCAGAAGCGGCGTTTGGAAATGGTGACATATGCCTGTGGTAGCCAGCACTTTTCTGGGTGAATGCCAAAAGCAACAAAGCTGCTAAATACAGAGCGAGAGATGAGCAGCTGTAAATTGGAGAGATAGGATGACAGCAAGTGATTCTGATGGTCGAGTTCTTGATAAAGCTTTTAATAATACCTTTTTTTTTTATGTATATATATCTCTCTTTTTACCATTTATCTTCATTTTTATTTTTACTTTTATTTTTTTAATCTGTTTATTAGTTGACCAGTTAATTTCTTTAAATAGGTCTTTCATTTCTCAAAGGTTTCTCAAGAGGAAGCCTTTGAGGAATTGATAACCATAACATTCCTTCAAGGATTTTTGAAAAGTACTAAAAAAAAAAAAAATAGGGTCAATTATCTTAAATCAGCTAGAAATAAAAGGGAACAAATTAGCAATGTGTGGCACAACCAATCAAGGAAGGTAGCTCAACACTTTTCAACCCTTTGTTGGGATGAGTAACCTTAACGAGAAGAAATTCAGTGAAATGAAAATGCTGTATTACTAAAAATACTTCACCATTTCCATGTGCTGTGAAATTAACTGAGTGTGACTTAGCAATATTCAGGAATACACTGTATGCGTATATGGATAATAGGAGTATTCCTGGTAACGATCAATGATGGTAATAGTTTTGATAGAAACATTTAAATCTCTAAGCTCTAGACAATCTAGTAATTTATTAAAGGCAGGCTAAGAGATAATATTAGGGATATTTGTTCTCTCAGCAGCTGACACATCCCATTCTTTATAGTGCTTCCTGTTTCCCTGTCAATTTGTGACCTTGATGTTAGGAATACTATTTGTGGTTTTTGGTTTTTGGTTGGTTGTTTTTTTGCTGTTGTTTTGGTTTGGTTTTTAAATTGATTTTATTTTAAAGATGGTTGTATGTCCTCTTGCAGGCTCTATCTTTCCTGTGAGGTTACTGAAGTTACCCAGAGGTGGTCTGAAATTCTGTGTGCAATTCATGTTTTTGCTATTTCTGTGTAGCTGCTGTAATTACAAGTCTTGTAAGCAGTGTTGAGGTTGCCTATCTCTTCCCTACTAATAAAAGAAAATATTTCTGAAAAGGCCAGAAGCAATTAACAGTGAAGTAAACAGCAAGGTGTTGTCTACACAGTGATTTGGATCTGATATCCCTTCCAGGTTGGATTTACTGTCTGTGATGGTATGTTCTAAGTGTAAGGGAGGAACTCGTGCCTGATTTTGTGCTGTTACATGTGAAGGAGCCAGGCTCAGCTTTTCAGCTCTGTCTTTGTAGTGTGAATATGGCTTGGTGGTGGACAGGGGGCTGTGGAGGAACTGCTAGAGCTGTCTAGTGGAAAAGCTTAAGAGAAATCTCAAAGTGAAGGACAGAGGCACTCAGTGAGTAAAGGGTAATGTGAATATCTAAGGAAGGGTTTGGGTTTGCACAACTTATTTAATGAGGGAAACAATTTATAGTTAGAGATGTTGTGGAAATGTGACTGTCAGGTTAATTTTTAGTACAGTTTTCATGTTTCCCTCCAAAAGACTGAAAAGAAGCAACTTTTTGTAGACTGCAGGGTTACTTGTGATGAGTGACTGTTTTAAACACTGTGAGCTGAACACAATAAAGAGCTATGTAACTCAGTTCACTGACAGTTATTTGCATCTCTGTGTATGCAATATGAAACATAAATATAAAAATCTGATGGAATACACAGTATCAGAGATGTTCTAAGGTGCTGGTGGTAACAAAAGCTGAATTCACTGAAAACCTAAGGGTTGGAAAACCAGAAATCATTGCCAATTGAATGGGACCATGTGTTTAGAAGGGGTTTGGGGTGTTTTGTTTTGTTTCGTTTTTTTTTTTCCTGGATCTGTTGCCATCAAAATACTAAAGAACTGGTTGATGATGGATGTAAAGGCTTCCCAACACATTCCCTTTTCTGACTTCACCCATGTCATTATCTTGTTTGCATGTTGACAGCTGTGAATGTGGTTCAGGCAATATTTTTTTCACTACCAAAACCTATTTAAGAGACTTCATTCTGTCACCTTTCTCTTAACATTCTTGCTATTGTTCACTGCCTCTGTAGTTACACTTAGAGGGCTGTGTTGTGGTGACTGAAACGATTCCAGTGATTTGACTTACAGCAAGACCTTATGAACAGTTGTTGCATCAGCACAACTGAGAAGGCAGCAAATGGAGACGGGAATTTTCAAAGCCAGTTGTCATGAAAGCTTGCAGAGGTATGCCCGAGTTATTTCAAATTATTCTAATATTTAAGAGAGAAAAAGTTGGTGGCAAGAAAATAATCTTTTATTAGACACACTGACATAGGTGGAAGCAAGGGATGAGCTGTCAGGCAGATAAGCATCTGTAGGTGCTTTGGTAGGGTTTCACCATTGTTCCCATGAGTAGATGTCAGTAAATACCTTCTGAGTTTTAATATTTGGCCATTGTTCAAAATTTAAATTTTCCTGTTTAGCAGGTGTTGCAGTCCTGAAACACAATGATGTGTTCTGCAAGTCTTGTTCATTTTAATAGATAAGGCTGAAGCTGAAACTCTTGGGCAAACTCAGGGACTCGGGATAGTTGCGTAGGAGATGCCATAATGAATTGTAAAGCTGTTTTGTCTATTTTGCTTATCTTCTCAGTAAATGGAAAGTTTTAAAAACAATTCTATTGATTTTCAGTTGTAGGTTCTTCTTAGCTGAAATACATTATTGAAATGATAATAATGCATTTGATAGTTAAGCTCAGTTTAGAACAGACTGATTGTCTGGCTTCTCTGCACTGACCAAACTGTACTTCAGGAATCTTCATACTGTTTTAAAACACTGTGACATAATTTTTCACATAAGGAGCACCAGCCACAGAAGATTTGAAAGTAAACACTGGGGTTGTGGTGGGCATCTGTTACCATATGACTAAGAGGAGGTCGTGGATATTGCTTTCTAGAGACAGCTAACAGAAAACTCCCACTCGTGGGTCCTCATGCTCATGGAGATTTTCAGCCATCCAGACATCTGCTAGGAGGGCTGGCTGGCATTGTTTGTGCACTCTTGGGAGTTTCCAAACTGTTGGTAAGGGCTATGAGGGCTATGAAAATTGCTAGGGGTTTAGTGCACCCGATGGTGAGGAGAAGCTGAGGGATCTTGGCTTGGTAGGTTTGCAGGGAGAGGTCTGAGGGAGGAGAAATCCACTGGCAACTTACAATTCTGATTACAAAAATGATTAATTCTATTTAATAGCAGCAGATAATATATCAAGAAGCAGTCATTACAACTCAGGGCTTGGGAGGCTCAGAATGGACAACAGGAGAAGCCTTTTTACTAAGGGAGCAGTGCAGCAGGGGAAGAGGTTGACTAGAAAGGCTGTGGAACATCCCTCATTCAGGGTTTTTGAGACTCAGTCAGCGTGAGCCACAGCTCATCAGATGTCACCTTGGTGGTAAGCTGATGTTGAGTAGGAAGCTGGAGAAGATGACCAGTATTTCTAAAGTGTTTTGGTAATTGATGAAATGGGCAGCCTAACACTTTCTTGGTTTTGTAAGTGTATTAGTAAAAGGTATTCTGAAATTTTTATGTCAAGCCTATGTGAGATCATCATGTATTAAACACATTTAAAATTGATTTTTCATGTCATAACACTTTTGTAATTGAGCATCATCCAACTTCCTACCTAGAGGGCATGCTAGTGGCCCAACAAATAAACCCCTTTTTGCTAAGGAAGGATCGTAAGCTTTCTGCATGACTGGATGTCAGATAAGATTTTGTATTCTTGTTGATCTTCTACTAATGCAGAAAAAGAGAGGAAAATGTTCACTTCCTGGAGTAAATACCAAGATTTTGTTTTAATGACACCGTGGACTTTAATCAGTAAAGAGAATCATTAGCCTACAGGAGACAGTTGAAAAAATCAACTCTTAGCTTCAAAATGGAAAATTAAAAACCCAGAAAGTCTAGCAATAATGGTGAGTAGAAACTGAGTAATATCCAAATTTGATATTTAAGTTAATTATTTTTGTTTCTTGTGGGAAAGATTTTCTTTCATTTGCTTATAAAAAAGGGTGGCTTAAGTGAAGTGGATAATTTTTGCTTAGATTGGAGGTGGGTTTTGTTGTGTAAACATCCAACTATTTGAGTCAGCAGCAGCTGTCAGTCTGCAGCATCCTGGCAGCAGCAGCTGAGCTCCACCTTACCTGGGTATGAAGGCAGTGGTGGTCAAGGAACAAGCCTAGTCAGTGTGGGGAACAGCTTTCTGTCTCTCATCCTCACGTTTGGGAGGCTGCCAGTACCAATATCATGTGCAGCATGGGTTATGGTTCACCCAGTGACCGTGTATAATGTTTTATCAGTAAGAACTGTTATGAAATGAGAAATACAGGTTGTGTAAGGGCTATTTTTTTCCCTTGATTTTTTTTTTTTTTTGAGTAATGTATGCAGAAGAGTTGAACAAAAAGGAAAAACACATTAGAATGAAACGAAGACCTGGAAATAAACATTTGAATATAATACAAAGTTTGGACTTTCCTCCAACAGGTGTGATCTTATCACACAGAAATTAATGTCAGCAGAGCTTAGCACCTTCACAGTTTTAATATGCTCTTGCTGTTAGGCTTTTGAGACCAGCTGGAGGGTCTTTCTACAAGTGAATGTGTAATATACTGACTGTTGGAATGTGTTAATCTCACATAAATTCTAAACTAAAGAGGCCAAAAGACAATGATTTCAGCCACCTAAAAACTCAGTGTGTCTGAAGCCTCATTGTAGTGTCTTCTAAACCCCCAATAATATAAACATTTGCACATAAGATCGGAACTGTTTTTGTTGTGCACTCAAAAAACTAAACACATGTATAGATCTGTGCAGGGTGTTCTCTTCTGCTGTAGGATTTCTTTATTTAAAAATAGCCATTTCAAATCTATTAATTTCCTTCTTCTTAATGTATTATTTCACCAGAAAAATGGCAAGAAATAAGACTATTTTCTGCTTATTAAATTCTTAAACTGTAGCTGAGATACAATCTGTTTATCTTCAGATATGACCAGCATTGCTGTAAATAATTTAAACAGCAGTGGCTTTTTCTTCTCAACATATAGGGAAAAGTAGTAGGATTAGGGAATAGTCTCTTTTTGGGAGGGGGAAGAGAAGAGAGATAGTTGGTGTGATATTATCTTTTAAACAGAGGACTACTCAGAGGTGCCAAGCACGCAATACAACTGCATCTTCAAGAAGCCTTCTTACTGAGGTTGTAGCATTAAAGCCTCCACAGTGGGTCAGAACAAAGCTTCAGCAAGAATGGTGAGTAGGAGATGCCGGGGTGAATAAAGCCCAGGGTGTTTGTGCGGGGGGGGTCCTGCTCTCCCAGCCTCCATCTGCCACATCTCAGGGCTTTGGAGCTGTGGGTAGTGCCTTTCTGCTCTCAGTGGACTGGGTGGAAGAATCAGTCCTGCTCACCTCAAGAGCCCTGCTGGGTACCATAAAAAGCAGATGTAGGTATTAATATTGTGTCTGTCTAAAATGTAACTCTAAAGAAGAGCGAGCATGTCAGGTTGGGTGCACTGGCTCGCTTTAGGTGCATATGCTAATTGCCCTTTGGCCAGAGGTGCAGTTTGCTCCTGGAGGTTCCAGATGCAGGAGGAAGAGTTTGTTGCATGTACCAATGCTGTTTTCCTATCTCCTTCTTTCCGAAAGTCTCTTCGGGGTCGTGTTACTGGGTCACGATCTCTGTGCTGCTAATTCCTGGCTCATAATACACGGGCTCTCAAATGGCCTGCTTTGCCTGTATGTTGTCTGCCCCACGAATGGGATCCCCCTTTTAGATTCTGGCTTACTTGACACTTGTTTTGTTTCAGCAGCTATATCTCTTTGTGTACATTGGACACTGCTTCTATCCCACTGTTTTCCCTAAAGACCTAAGATGACTGTTTTCCAGGGGGAGACAGGAAACCAGGGGCACCTCATCACTGCTTGCCTAAGCAAGCCTGATACAGGCAACAATGTCTCCATTGCAAAACCTGTTTGTACAGATTTTTCTGCTACAGTCTGGTAGTAGTTTGTGAGATGGGTTAGAGTATTCGGGTGCTATTCCATAATTTGCAGTGGAGTCAAATAATTTGGGATACATGTTTTCAAATTATGAGTCTTGCTGATTTAACACCATCATTTTACCAAGCAGGCTGTTGTCAGTTCCTTGCCAGCTGGTGAAACATTGGAAAGAGCCTGTCTGGGCTGACATCTCTGTTCAAAGACTTTGGAAATGCAGTGGAAATGGAGTAACCAAACAGATTTTAAAGAAGTACAGAAGAAATAAATGAAAAAAAATCCAACCAACCAACCAAAGAAAAAATAGCCCAGGTGGAAGCGTGTGATAAGATTAGTGGACTAATCTCCCCCATGCTCATTTAGCTAGGAGAATAGACTGCTGTCTTGGTTTATTGTTGCTTAAAGTTCTATTAAACACTCATAATATTTTTGCTTTTTGGACAGATGCAAGCTGGAGGCAACATTTGTCTCTAGGCAGCAACAAACATGTTAAAAGCTGAATGCCATGACTGTATGCTAGGGGTTTTGTGTGCTCATCTCTCTCCACATCTTGCGTATGGCTCCCTCCCCACCTGTTTTTCATGAAAGTTTGTAGGGTCCATTGATGGCTGGAATTTTTGGATATGATTTGTATGTGTTGATCAAGGGTTAGCATGTTAAAGACTGACAGAAATACCACCAGAAGAGATGCATTTTCCATTTTTCACCTAGTCCAAACTCAGTTCTGTGTATTTGTTGGGTTTTTTTGTGTGTTGTTGGGTTCTGGTTTTTGGGGTTGGGTTGTTGGTTTTTTTGGTTGGTGGTTGTTTTTTTTAAGGAGTACAGTAAATCAGCTAAGGCTTTTCAGTACTATGCCACTAAAGAAGGTAATTAAAATTTTCTCCTGTAGATTATATCATCATTCCAATGTATTGAACAAGTCTGACACCTTGTTGTTTTGCCATCTTGTCCCTACTGTGTTTTGGAAGACTGCGTATGCAGGAGTATTTACAACTTGAGCTGAGGTGATTTAAGCTAGGAGCTAATTAGTCATGTACTCTTGTCTCATTGAATGTTGGCTGGGGAATGGTGAGAAAATAAACTGGCACTAAATTCCTAAGGATATATCAGACAACCTGCTCTTTTTAGAATGTTAAAATTCTTCCTAGCCGAGCTAATGAGACTTTTGCAGGAAGCAGTGGTTTTCTAGGATGTTTTCATCAACTTGGAGGCATTTTGGTCAGTCCTTTAGCTGTTCCCCAGTGAGAAAGAGTGATTTGAGCTGCAGCAGAAGAAAGGGAAAGGGAGATTATGCTTAAGCAGTAAAATACTTTTTCTTTCTTTAAAACTTAGAGAAACGAGCAAAACCCTGAGAGACTCACAGCCTAGCTTTTACTCCCTGTAGTGTTTTTGTCTATTGTCCAGTGACACTTTAATTAAAGATACATAACAGTTCCAAGAATGGGGACCAGGCCCCTAAGGCATTGTGGGGCTTTCTTTTGGAGTGAGTTTGAATGCTTCAAGCTGAAGACAGCACAGTACTTTTCTCTGCAGTTGAACTGAAAATTCAGTGTGAGCCAGGAAATGAGCTAAAGCCCCAGGTTGCTGCCTAATCATTTGCTTAGCCCCAGCTCTGGTTGGGACCATTCCACTTGGCTCCTGTGCAGATCTGCCATAGAAGGGTGCTTAGCTCTAACAGGGAAGGTGGGAACTGCTTGGTGCTGATTGTCCCTAGGACCAGTGTTGAACTCTTGGCTATGTTTTATTTGGCAGTACTGCTGTTGCCTAAGTCTCCCACTTTCTGACAAGCCACTGAAGCACTGTATTGTTGTGTAAAATGCAGGAACAACCACCAGTTTACCACCTTCTGCTAATATTTTAAGGAAAAAATGTGGGGCTGGTTATTTGGACTTCAGGACCAACATAAAGACCCATATGCAGGCCTGTATGTGAGACTGTGATTCCCAGTTTCAGCATCATTGTTAAGCCCTTTAAATTTGTGAAGAAATCAACTGTAATCCTTCCCTTGCCACTTCGTGTTTGTTGCTGTAGGTGATTCTTCTCTGGCTGCTATAAATCTAATCCTGAATGTGTAACCTTTTTGCTGGATTGTGTGAGTCATGTCAGAACCTGGGGATTCTTAGTCCTGTGAGATGAGCAGTAACATCTGGGTATGCTGGAAAAGAACTGCATTTGAATGCAAAACTAAAGTCAGTGCTGACTGGAAGGAGAGCTGCTGTATGTATGGGAGGAGTTTTAGTCACCTCTGTTAATTTGGACAAGCTTCCTCTTCAGCATCTCCCTCTTTGATTCCAGCATTGGTCTTCTGAACTCTTTGACTCCTTATGCAGTGCTGGAGATAGGCAACCATAGCCTGGGTCTTCTTGGATGGAGAAGGACAAGGTACAGATGTAAATAAAAGGATTTTTATAGTTGGATCTTGTCTGTGGGCTATGTACTTTCTTCATCTCATTTCTGAGAAAAGCACAAGTAACAGTTCCAAAGCTTGGCCTCAATTCATGGAAAGGTGGTGTAATCAGAGTGCTGTGGTAAAACTGCACTCCTGTGCAGCAATCTTACTCCAGTGATCCTCTCCATCCTCATACATGCAGTACAGTGCCTGTTGGGCAATGATGGCGTTAGCTTCAACAAAATGGAAGAGACATCATTTTATTAGAGTTATATTGATTTCATGGTCTTAATACTTGTGAGCTCATTTGCATGCTCATTTGCATGGCACACATGGTCTCTTGAAAATAATAAGCTTTGAGTTTATTACCAGTCTGCAGCTCCTTTTTCTTGGCTTCGTGGATTTGGGGTGGTTTTTTGTGTGACCACTACCACCTTGGTGCTGACCCATTTTCTGTCTGCTAATTTGATTTCACTTCTGATTGCCATGAGAAAGTACTCACATCATGTCCTGCAATTTAACTGAAGCCTGTGGTTGCAGAAAGACAGGTCAGACGGGCAGGTGCTAGTAAGAGAGCAGTGAATAAAGTGGCCAGGTGCTTTAGTTTTGGTGAAATCCACAGCAAGAAATGCTTGAGACCTCTCAAACCTTGGGAAGGTGCCAGGTTCCGCAGCTGTTCAGTCAGAGGGTGCAGGAAGGGCCCACTGACGTGAGCATGTTGGTTTGTACTTCCAGCAGATACTGTTTCAGGCTCAGGAAAATCATCACTGCTACAAGTGTTTCTCACTGGTAGTTCTACAGACAAACAGGTTTTAATTTCCATGAATCAATGTTGGTAGCTGGAATGAGTTTCTACAGTGAGTTTGAATTCCATACCTCCCAACAGTGTAAGTTACAGCTATAAAAACAGGAAAAAAAAATAATTCAAGGAATATTAATTACATGTAAATTGTATTAGTACCTATCTATTGAAAAGCAGCAGAGCCTAATTATTAAACTGATAGTTCTCAGAATGCTTTGTGAGCACTCAGTCAGCTTTACCACAGCAGGCCCATGATTCAAACTTTCTTACAAGGACATGAAATGCTTAAAAAGTATCTGGGAACTAAAAGACTTTTCTCTTTTTCAGGTGATACTGTCACAATTGGAGATGTGTCTTTTAAACTGAAACCACCGAAGAACCCAGAACTTGTTCCACAGAACTACAGTAAGAATCTGCTTTCCTTTTGAATGAGTTTCAAGGCTTTAGTCAAAAAGCTTTTATTCACTCAAGTGACCGCACTGACTTTCCTGATCGGCATCTGGATTGTGGGCTGCTGAATTCCCATACCCCCAGCAGGCATCCCACAGTGATGCTTTCCTACCAGATGATCTAAGGTACCAAAGATCTCCAGTGCCATGTGTCAGCCCTTGCTGTTGCAGGACAGCCCATGAGGAAAGGTTTTCTAATTTAGACTGTAATGACACTTCCCATACCTCAGGAGTTCTCTGGGAATGTGGCCAAATAGCTGAGAAATGCTGCTCTGTGTTACTACTTTTCGTAGCTTCTTAAATGATAGGATTTTGTTCTTCATTGTTTCTTTTGTGTGCTTATTTTCTCATTTTGATCAAGAAGTAAGGACATCAATTGTCTATGTCAATGACTGCCATCATCCATTTAACTTACTTACATTTCTTGGAGATTGTTTTGCATTCTGCTTTTCTGTCCTGTACCATTTTGACAGTGCCTCACTGCCTTCTACTCTTCCACACCATGTGAGTCACTGTTACATGTTTTGGTCAATCTGTGCTTTTCAGTGGGATAAATGTTAGATCTTAGTTGCTGTAACAGCAACTCTTCCAGTTCTTTGGGCTGGGAAGGTAAGAGAATTATAAAAACATTTGGCACAGTCAAAGAATCAGAGATTTTTCTAGATAATGATTTATAAGGAGGAAAAAGTGGGTTAAAACTAATCTGATAGTGAGAAAGTTCTTGGATCTTAGCTAAACAGTGGTACTACAACTTGAAGTAACATTTATTAGCACATATTAGGTGTATTATTAATTGTTTCTCTTTTTAATAATCATGACATAAAGGAGCCTATGCCATGCCAGTGATACTGTTGTTCATCAGTATTCATGTACTTACAGTAGGATTACTTCAGGTGTACATTTTTGCTTATAAACCTAAATATCAAATCAGTTAAGTAAGGAGTTGGAAATACCATTGAAAAGTCTCAGATATTTTAATGTTTGCAGTGGAGTAAGAACTAAGAGGAGGGAATTGATGCAGTTATAGTTCATTTACTAGTACTGTGTAGATAGTTTGCTAGTTCCTCATTTACATAGAGTAGAATATTTCTGCTTTTGTGATTCTGCCTGATAAAAAACATGTTAAATGCAGTGATATTGAAAGTGCATATTTATAATGTACAGCAAATTTTAGGGATGTTATAACTTACTCTAAACTCATAATTTATGAAAAGTAGCCTTAAAATTTATAACACAATAAGGAATGTAAATGTATGAAGTAGTTACAAAGCTTTACATTTGATATTTTGTCACATAATCGGTACCAACATGTTTCATTCTTTGTATTGCCAAATTAAACTGATTTTTAACTCTTTTACTGAGCACTGTTACACTTTTTAGAAATGGATGAGAGAGATACTGCTGGTTACCTTATGTTTTCATGTCTTTGCTTTTCATGTTTCATGCTAGGTAACCTAGCAAGTTCTGTATGAAGTACATCATTTTACGTGTTAATGTAAAATATTTATTTGCTTTGCTGTTGTTGGTAAATGGCTTTTTCTTGGAAGATGCTAATTAAAGGTACATAAAATCTCAATTGTTCTTATTTTCTAAGTGACAAGTAAAAATGAGTCATACACAGGGGAATTTTATTAATGGGATTTCTGTCATAACTGTGTCTGGCACATTCTAAAAAGTGGGTATTTATTTTTGCACTGCTCGTTCTTGTATCAGTAAAAATAGTACCTACATTTTTAAAATCTCACCATGCCTGAAAATTGCAATTGTTTAATTATACTTTTGAGAAACGTTGTATGGCTTTCCATGATAATTTAGATCTAAAATAGAATTGCGAGAATGCAAATTTTGATTTTTTTTGGTGTGTGTGTGTTGAGTTCATGTCAGTGCATTGCTTTTATTAATTGTTTCTAGAAATTTAATAAAAATGACTATGTACCTGATATTTCATGTATTTATTAATCCTGACAAAACGATTCCGAACATAGCTCTTCCAGGACACTTTGTTCAGTGACGGCAAATCCTTGTTCAGGCAAGGAAAGGGATGTTCTCTTGCAACACCGCGGTGGCTCTGCTGCTCTCTGAAGGTGCAGGTGCATTTGGGAGTTTGGCTGTAGTCATGTTACAAGCAACTGCACTGAATTGTGGAAGATGAATTTCAACCAGTGTGTGGTTCTGTGCCACGTGTCCTGAGCCTGAGCACCCTTGACAGCATGTTATCAGAAGTGACATGCATGTGTACAAGGGGTTAAAGTCTTGCTAGCTTTGTCAGTTGAGATGTATGGAAGACTAATGATAGTCAGGAATTTAAAGGGAAGGTTTGTGCTTGTAATAACGAAATACAAAATAGTAGCACTAAGTGGATATTGGTGCTTGAAAGGAAATTGTTTTAACGTCGAGGAAATCGGGGTTATTTCTCTGTAGTAGGCTCAGTGATGCCAGCAGCTCCTGTTATTTATTCTTCACCTGCAAGATCAGTATTGCCTTAACAGTAAGTCGCTCTTTGTCCTTCTCCCAGAATGGTTTGCACCATGTGCTGAAGCAGGGATGAGGGTGTGTGTTCAGTTTTTGCTCAAAGTAGGTTCAGATTTTTGCTAGAACATATGTTCATTCTTCCTTCTGTTAACTTTAAATCTGACTGTCAGAATGCAGCGCATTATAGAGACAGGTTGTATTGCAGGATGACTGTAATTTTGTGCTAATAAAGACTTCTGTCATGACATTTCTTCTTTCCTAGCCTAAGGAAAGATGTCTGTTGTAAGAGATGGTGATTATTTCAGCAGTTTGAGTTTTCACATAGGCTTGTAACTCATCTGCTACTTGGCTGTTACCACCTAATCCAGAATCTGAAATAGTGGGGTTTTTGTCAGAAGAGCTCTGAATGTTTTGTTATCCCCATTTTGTCTATACTGAGAGTGAGGAACAAGGGGAGACAGGGATGTGGAAACCTACAGCTAAAGTCTGGGTGGAGCTCAGGGAGTTCTCTGCACTGTTCCTGGTACCTCAAACCCAGGTCAGCCGAATCTGAACCATTTCTGAGATACTTTTGTCCTCCTTGTTCCTAAAATGTGCTGGTGACGTAAATTCCAGAACTCTCTGCACACTTTGCTCCAGTAATTAACGATTATTCTGAAAAAAAACCTCTTTCTGATGCCTCATTTAGATATTTTTGGACATACTTTTAGTCCCCTGGGGCTTGTTCTATCTAGCATAACCGTCATGTACAGATAACGTTTTTCTTCACTGCCATTCTGTCTTGCATATTGGAAAACAGTTGTTAGGATTTTCAGTCATTTATTTTCTAGACTGAATTCCAATTTCTTTTGATAATTCTTCTTGCTCTTTTTTAGAATCTCTCGAACTTTTTTGGTGCTGTACTGAGCTGGTGCACTCTAAAGCAGACACAATATGTCCCTCCAGTTGGATTCGGAGTGACAGATAGCTGCTCTGGATATGTCTTTCCTTATGAGTTGTACATCCAGCTAAGAATAGTTTCATTTATTCCATGTTTATATGTCACTAGGAGAAACTTAGTCTTCTGAATCCCATTCAGGATTCCTTCCAGAAAGCTATTTGGCTTTACATGATTCCTCTATATTCTCTTTTATTCTAACATGGAGAAATATGATTTACCTGTGTAGCTCTTATACCTGCCTGTGAAGCAGTTGACTCAGAGGAATTAATATTTATCAGTTTACAATCTCATTCAAGAAGTAACTTTCCCCTTTCTAAGCCCCTGGAAGGCTTGCAACTTGCTTCCTTACCATCGCAAGAACAAAAACATTTGGAATGGAGACTGTTTCCATGAAAAATTTACGAGGAAAAATAATATTCCAGTGAAAATTGTCTGTGATGTAACCATGTTATAAGACCTTGAAAACTCTTTGGGTTGGGCTCTGTGCATGAGCATAAAATTGGAAGAGCATCATTGTTTTACTTGCAAAATGATAACTGAAAGCAGCTGAGAGCAGGCCCTACAGGAGTGCTTCCCACCTCACCTTGGCCATGCTGCCTCCTTCACCATGTCCTGGGCAACTCTCCTCCTTCATTGTCCCCCAGACCCAACAGCTGTGAAGTAAGTCTCAGTGAGCTCAGGACTTTTTTTTAACATTTTCACTTTTTGAAATGTTTTTAGGCAAAGATCTGCCTCCTTGCCCCCTTTTACTTCAGCTGCATTTTATGGCAGCTGCCCCCTGTGCTGGGTGTACTGCAAGCTGCTGTGGAAAGCTAAAGGACTCCCTCAGTAATTGGACAAGATCTTTTTCCCCTCATGAATTTTTTGCCTCCCCTGGTAAGAGGAGCCATTCTCTGGCTCTAAACATGTCCTGTAGCAAAGGACATGTCCTTACATGTCCTCTAGCAAAACTAGTCATACAGGGACGTGAGCTCTAATGTATTTTGTACCACATCTGGCATAGATATTCTGGGGAATCAGTTCATTCAACTGTCTGGCTCTGACCAGTGGATAAGGTAGATGTCTCCTTCATTTATGGGATTTCTTCTGTAGGTGAGACACAAGGACTTGCCAGCAGATACTATGTCTGCTATCTCCAGTGAATCTTATGGCTTCAGTAAGTGTAGCATGTGCCGAGAATTCAAGTATGAGCGAACCAGAAAATTTCTGGGGCTAGCGTTGCCATTTCAGTCTTGGTTTTATCAAAAACTGATTTGTGGATCAAACAAGAACAGCTGCTACATTTGCTTCAAAATCTATCTATGATGTTTTCTTCTTTTCTTATTTGAGGATTTCTCCCTTCAGCTTCAGCTGCTCACTTTACCAAATGCTTGGCAGCTCCTGCTAGGTGTTGTCCTACTTACCACATATTACAAAGCCATAGAACGCAATTTCTTTTGCTGGCCATTTTTGCCACGCAGGAATAGCAACTTGTAGCACCGATTACTCTACTGCATGTGCCAGCTGGTGTCTTTGAGAATACATTGTAGAGGCTTCCTACGCACCATCCTGCAGATTAAGAATACGGGGCCAGCTACTCAACTACTGCAAATCAGCGGAGTGACACTAAACAGACTGTGTAAACCCAGTGTGCGTTAGATGCTACCTGACTCATGGCACAATTAATAAAAGTTGCTGTAATGTACATGCTGATGCTTTTTTCAGCTAATTTTCCCTGTCTTCAAAATGTCAGAGAAAATTATTTTACAGTGCTTGCAGTAAAGTTACCATGCAGTATTTGAGCAGAGAGAAATGTTTTCAAGTCATGTTAGAGAAAACAAAGCTTTGCAATGCACGTGCCAAGGTAGAAGTAGTCTACAGGAATAATCTAGGAGGTACTGAGCGTGTGCGTGTCTGAAGTTGTTTTTCAAAGTATGTTGTGCTTTGGAAACATGTTTGTTCGTGCAGCACAGACTGCATGTGCAAAGAAAATTTTATATTCCCTTGATTTTAGAAGGACGGAACTGGGGAACTAAAGAAGGTTTAATATCTGGAGTGATGTACAGATATTACATGTTAGGAAGAACTGACAAGTGGAAGCTGCTGTCGTGACAGTTCACCTGAGGGAGCACTCACTTTGAATTGGCGACCTTATTTCTAACAGGCTTCCTTTGAGAGAGTTTGCAGATGGTCAATCAATGTGCTGATTTTGTGACTGAAAACATGTACTAGAATTGATCCATCTGTAGTCTGGATTGGTGTAAATTTAGATTATTTAAACACACTGACAAGACAGCTGTCCTGAAACTCCTTAAGGTATGCAGGGGGATCACATTTCTAAGTTTTGAGATTATTTTTTGAATGCTGTACACTTAAGCTTTCTTTTACATGACAGTTTGTCTTGCGGATGCTGCTGAACTTTCTTAAATCCTGTTTCTATTTATGGTACTACTTTTAAGTATGACCTAAGTTTTTTCTTGAGACCATACTAAAAATAAAGAAGATAGCTACACATATTAATATGAATTACACCAGAAGCACTTGTAGTCATGCTGTGTCAAAGCTGGTTTTGCCATGCTTCTAATGCATGAATTTTGACATGAAAGAGTTCAGTGTTTTATCAAGATTTCCAAGCTTATTTGTCCACTTTAAGGAATTTTTTTTTTTTGAGAACAGCTGTTATAAAAATAAACTAGAGGTACATTGTTGAGTTTATACAACAGACAGAAGTAGCAATGAATGTGTCTCTCAGTGACATCTCTGTCGTGCAGTTTCACTTGTACCTTTAATATAACACTTTTTATTTGTGTGGTGCTTTTCAAATTACAGTACCTGTCCAGTAGTACAGTTTGAACAGAGCAGTTCATCTGGTGTGCTGTATTGCACTTTGGTTCCCAAAGAATAGATGTAATAGGAACTTTCTTAATGTTCTTGTAAGTAGTGTAGAGAAGAACATGTTATTCTCTGTGAGGAATTAATTTGCATTTGGCTTGTTGTGTTTATGGTTCATGTAATGTGCATTGCTTTAGGAAAACACTATTGCAGAAGAAAATATTCTTCTGGTCATATGATCTTACCATAGCATATATGAAAATTAATACTGGCATGCTAATGACAGTTGTTTAGGAAACAAAACAAAGCAAAAAAAGCAAACCTCAAATGCTTATTTGCAATTAATCTCATAATCCTAATGCAAAGATTGCTCACCTATGTGTGTATACTATTCCTGTTCGTATTGGTGCTAAGGACATAGTGGATTTCTCTAGAGGTGGAAGATTTCAAATGGTTTTCCTGAGTGCCAGACCAAACCATTCAGTTAAAATTTTTGGTAAAGTTTTTATTAGCCACGTTTATGCTTGAAAAAACTTCCTTGAATCTCATACAATCATTCCATACTGGCTTTATAATTTTACAAAAATATATTTTAATTCTGGTATACAAAGATCCTACAGGGAACTGAAAGTCCTCAGAGCTGAGGGGTGCTTTTGCTTGCCATCCTTAACTCTTCCCTGCACACACTGCCTCCCCAGGAAAGCCGATGTAGAATTGAGGGTTGATTCTTAAAATTTTGATTTCTAATTGCTGTCAGATTGTTCTGAAAGCAGCCATGTACATACATGCACATAAAGCTTCCTCCTGGCTTCCTTGCGTTTTCCTTCTCCTCCCGCACTAGTGTTTTTTGCCTGTGTGTGAGAAAGAGCCAGGCTTTGCTGGGGGGTATGTGAAGGAGTGTTCTGGGGATGGACTGAGGTACAGCAGCAGGAAGGGTACCCTTCTTTTGGTATACTCTTTTTGCATGATGCTTTCCAGTGCTGCCAACGTTTGCATCCATGTGATAAAGGTTTTAGTTTAATTATAATCAGATTATTGCTTTTCAAAATAATATGGGTATGGTATCCTTAAGAGAAGTAAGTGGATCTGCTTTGAGTTGTTTTTTTTATTATGATTTTGGAAATTGCATGGTATTGATGTATTGATATTATACAAGGTTTGCATTTCCTTGATAATTTAATTGTGTGTTGTATTGTGTCAAGATGTAAATGGGAATGCAGTTGTCTTTTAACAAAACACAGAATTAAAGATATCCCTGAAGATGAGTCTGATGCAAGCACAGGTTTTTTTGTTTGTAAGTTTATGATTCACAGTAGCATTGGGGTATAGGCTACATATCATGTCTTTATTATATTAGCTGATGCTGAGAAGTCCACTCAACACTGGATAGTAAAACTCAATCTTTGCATTGATCAGTTTGATGTGAAATGAGAATCAACAACTTTTTTTGTTGTTTTTGTTGGAGGTTTTTATTTTGAAGGATTAAGCTGGGCAGAGAAAAAGCAATGAATAAAATAGGTATATAAACTTAGGGGAAAGTTAAGTAGTCTAATATAAACTGTGTGAGGAATTCTCTGCTTTTCAGCTGTCCAGCTTCTGGGCAGCACATCTTTGTGTCTTTATTTTACTTTTGGAGAAAAGAACAAAAAGTAGGTGAATGGCCATGTATCTAACACTTTTCAAAATTAATTAATCTATCCTTATCTTTGTGTTTCAAAGTGACAGATTCTTTGGCCCAATCTGTAGTCCAACATTTAAGATGGATAATGCAGAAAGATCTTCTTGGCCAAGATGTCTTCCTTATTGGTCCTCCTGGGCCTCTCCGGCGATCTATTGCCATGCAATATCTGGTAAGTATGTTGATTTAAATTCTTGGAGACATAGTCATTAATGTCAGTTAGTCATTTCTCTATTGGCCAAATGGTAAAAGGTAGTCCTAGAAAATCTTACAGCAAGCTACTTAAGAGGTAAATAAGTTTTTCCATAAATGTGCTTTCCAGAGTTCAGTTTTTGTTATAGAAGAATAGAAAGTACAGACATTTTAATATGTGTTTTTCTGCTTAAACTGCAGGGGGAGAAAAAAAAATTGGAAAACTGTGTTACCATATGCTATCACAAATGGAGAAACAGTTTGTTCTAGGCATTATGTATGTTAGAGGATTAAGATATCTGCCTACTGTTACAGACAGCAAATACTTTTTGCTTCATTATATAAAAAAAGAAATGAAGAAAAGGATTTGGGAGAGGAGTGTTCCGAGTAACATTTGGAAGGGTTATGAGTGATTAGAAAGAGTAGATGCATGTGTGATCCTCTCTTGGAATGTGGGAAGGACTTGCCTACATCCATCTGTGTGAACCATGGCAGTACCATGTGCAAAATTTCATGTTTAAGTCATCGGTGCCCTTAACCGATCAGGAAGAGGGGGTTGTCTGGCCCAAAAACTGATGTGGTTAAGACTTTGCCATGAGCTCTGCCTAGAAACTGGCTGGGCAGCAGGATCACAAATGGGGTTGTATAAACAATTGTTATAAAGATCAGTCATTCCTTTAAAAATCAAAAGATAGTAATTCAAAGGCTAGCTGTCAGAGGTAAAACATACAGGAGAAAGATGCAAGATTTTGAACTTCGGAAGAGAGAGCAAAAATTTCTTCATTGAGCAAACCAGATGTGCTACTTAATGGCTGGTTGCATTCCTTAAAATAAAAGAGAAGAGCTTGGTATAGCCTAAAAAGAGGACTTAGGAAACACCTGATCTCCAGGCATGGGACTTAGAATGTGTCTTGTTCCTTCTACCACTGTTTGTACGCATGTGAGCTCTGCTGGAGGGGCTGCAGCTTACTGTGTCCATGCCCCGACAAGCAGTTAGGTGAAGGCAGGGCTTTGTGTCAGCTGGTACGTGCCATGGTCCCTTTAATGAAACGATGTGAGCCTGGAAAACTGTTATCTGCAGTTGCTGAAGGCTGCTCCTGTGTGTTCATACACAGGGCTAACTGTTAAGGAAGAGACTCTTGTATTTCACCTTCTGTTTTTTTGCTTTAATGATGAGAAAGTACAATTGTATTTATGTGCAGCTTAAAGGAATTGGTGGCTTTGTAACCAACAGGCACTGAAAGAGTTGGGAGAGGAAATAATTTTCTTGGCTTTTTCTATACTTGCTTGATTTTTTTCATGCAACTATAGTTAAAAGCTGCCTCTTAAGAAAGATCTATTAAATGTATCATACCTTTAATTGAGAATGCATAATAACCCAGGTATGGAAGTAACAGGAACATCAGGTATAAATGCATGGGGAATTTTTTTTTTCTAAATAAATTCTAAGTATATCTCATAATAAATCAAAATAAACAGAATAACCCAAGGGTTCTCATTTTCTAAATAATCTATAATTTTACAGATACAGACTGCATCTCATGACATTAAAGGGAAAGAGGATAAGAACAATATAGTTCACTAGTGTACTGGCAAAGCCTGTGGAGGTAATAATCACAACCACATCACAGTATAAGTGTTCCTGAACAGTGAGAGTTGAAGCCTTTTCAATCTTTTACAGAAAACTACTGATTTTTATTCATGATTTGCAGATGCTGATTGTTTTTCAGAGTCCAGAACCAGAAGGTTACCTTACAGGATATTACAGATCTTCAGTGGAAAGAATATATAGCTGGTTATTATGGTTTTAGAACAGGTTTGGGTGAAATGGAAGTTTATTGGGCAGAAATTCAAAATATTTTGGTTGAGCAGATCAGACTAAGCATTTTAAAAACATAGAGATTTTTCAGAGTTATTTTGGATCACTGTGCTGCTACCTAGAAATGCTTTGTACAGTTACAGCACTAGGCCTATTGTTACAGTTCATCTACTGGGGTTAGACTCTGATTTTTGTAATAACTTCAGGCTGTTGTCCACAGGAGCTAACGAAGCGGGAGGTTGAATATATTGCGCTGTCGAGGGACACCACGGAGACTGACCTCAAGCAGCGGCGAGAGATCCGAGATGGCACCGCCTTTTATCTTGATCAGGCAAGTTGCACTCACACTCCACTCACTTATTGCTCAGAAGCAGTTTGAAAGAAGTCATGGCTTATATGATGAAAAATTAGTATATGGATTACAGACTGACTGGTGGTTCTGATGCAGTTAAAAAGTCTCATGTAACAGTCTTAATCTTGTTATTACCAAAAATGTTATCTTTACCCAAATCCAAGATGACCGTGTCTCTTAATACTATAGGGCAGATTTAGGCAGACTATTTTTATGGATATGCTTCTGTAACAGGGAGTGAGATCCATTTTGTGCAGGTTAGACAAGTACTTCTCTTAGTGTGTCTCTTCCCTTACACTTATAGCACATTAGATGTATTCCCAAAATGNCTGTTCTCCAGCAGATCACCTCCCAGTCTGTACTGGTGTAGTTTATTACTCCTTACCTCTTAATTCCTTACCTCTTAATATTATTCTTCACCTCTTAACTGAATCTTCTGATCTCGTTTAGTTGAAAATGAGTCTAGTTCTTGTATTTTAAGACTGCTCTGTGCTGTGAAAGCCAAGCACAGTAAATTGAGTCAATTGGGAAATTTGGTTTGGAAGCTCACTGCTGATCTGGACATAATGATTTAAACATTCCTGCCATCAGTATCACCCCAACCCATTAGCTGATTTAGTACAACCATGAGTAAGATTTCTCTTTGTAAATTATCGGTGGCATGTCTCCTTTTTGATTATGCAGGTAAAACATACACTTCATTTAGAATGTCTGTTTTCCTAGATACCCCACATTTGTATACAAGTTAGGTTTCTAATTAAATAGGGTGGGTCAGTTCCTCTGATGTAGTGGAAATTTAAATGTGGTATCTAAAACAGTTTTCAGTTGGTAATGCTATAGAGGTTAATGAGATCACTGTCATATGTGTGATTTGTGGATGGAAAGGGAAACGGGAACAGCAGAGGAAAGAGAACCTGAAAGCTTTGTTCTGTTTTAAAAACACATTTTCCTTTTTTTTTTTTTTTCTTTTGATTTCCAATGATCTCTTTTTCAGCCTTCAGACTTTAAAGAAACCCTTAAATAGATTTTCTTGAAACCACAATAAATGACTTTGAATGATGGAAGATCTTCAGAATGAAGGATAACAACTAATCTAAATAATATTTAGTTACTTTGGGGACTTCAAATTATCATCTAGAAATATGAGGGTTGCACAATAGGAGATAATTTAATGTACTGTGGATTAGGACTGTAAATGGCTTTTCATCTACTAAGAGTAAGAGCATTTGTGTGGGCTGTGGGGTTAACTCATTAACTCATGTTAGCTCCATGCCTCGCTGCTGTTATGGATAGCCTTAGCCTCACACTTGCTACAGGTCAAGGTAATTTACCCTTGGTGTAAGAGCATTAGTTAACTAATGTTTGTAAGAGCTGCTGTCTCAGGGGGTGTAAGAAGCTCACCAAGAGGTGAGTTAACCCTGTATTTGTCTCAAGACTTTGATCCCAATGTAAATATGATGCAGCTTGTTTCACCTTGTATAAGCTGTTTTGAGTAATCTCACTCCAGTAAGAACACTTTGGGAAGATTACCTTTCTGAGGTAAAGGTCTAAGATTACCTTTTTTCCTCAGTCTGTTGGAAGTTTTCAGTCAAATGTTTCTTACCAGAATCCAGCTCAGCAATACTTTAGACCAAGACTTTCCTTTAGCAAGATACTCAAGTACTAAAATCAATTGTAATCATGGCATCTTTCCTCAGCTCAGCTGTTCCTCATCATATATGTAACCAGTGTATGTTTAACTTCTGAAAGGAAAATAAGAAAATAAATCATTGGTATTTAGGTGTGCACTTTAAAAATGTTAGAAACATGAAAGATGAATCTCTTCGATAGTGAAGTCCCAGCTGAAGTTTTCTAACCCTACATTTTAGTTAGACACATAAAATAAAGTACATAGTTATGTTTAGAACCGTCATAGATCAAATTATTTTTGTTGGTTACACTGGGGTTTGAAATTTAATTAACTCATTTAATGATTTTGAGGTTTGCAAATGGCTGTACCAATTCAAAACATTACAGAAGCCAGATACTACTACTCTTTAAACCCCAGGCCTTGGACTGCTTCAAGAGAGAGTAGGCTGTCAGTAGGTAGCCTTAACAAAATACTATTAGAAGAGCTTGGATTGCTCCTGTTGCCATAGGTGAGCTAAAGAGAAGGTAAATTCACCTGAGAGACTGAAGATACAGGAATTGCTTTTCAGATTCATGCACCATTCCCCTTCCTGTGGAATCTGATGCTTGCTCTTTGTGACACCCAAGAGACAGCAAAGCTTCAAAGTCCAGTTTTCAGAACATCCACTGTATGAATTCTGTGGGTCAAATAGAACTTAAATGTTATTTAAGATAGATGAAGCTCTTTACATGCAAGTCATAATATAGTAATGTAGTTATCTTACACTTTGAATAATAATATACTATAAAAAAGCTGGCATCTTGTTACCAGAAATAACTTTATTGTGGTGAATCATTGATTTGCAGACCCACAAAGGTTCTCAAAGTTGTCTGCAAATGATTGATAAGGTATTGTAGTAATTTATAGCTCTACATTTAAGAGTAATAGATTAAATACTGTAAATTGATGTCTCAGAGGTTTCAAAACATCTGGTCTGTTTTAGCATGAAGATACCGAACATGATTCCATTTAATTATTTAAGATGTATTTGGAAGATGGTGATTTGGAGCAGTGATTGAAATTCTGTATTGAAATATATATTGAAAGGCCACTGTATCCAATATCCTCACATATTAGCATTTCTTAGCACTGGAGTGAATCAAACGGGAGAAGCTTTGGAGTAAGGAAGTTAGAATAAATATTTGAAGAGGAGGGGAAAAAGGGGGGGGTGTGTATTTACATCAGAAAGGAAACCATTAAAATGAAGGTAAACATTGAATTAACAAATTCATTCCCAATTAAAATCATATAAAATAAAGGAGATATAATGAGGTGACGGTCAATATTTGTTTTCATTCAAGTACTGACAGCAGAAAGTTCTCTTTTCTTGCCTTTACCTTGGGCCTTGAATTTTGCTTTTCTGTTTTTAATTCACTGTTAAAAGTATCAGAAATGTCATTATTGCTGTTATTGAGATGATTAAGTAACACCTTGGTTTTATTCTGTAATTTATTGCATGGGTCAGTTATGTTGTGTATCAAGTAATCAGTTAGAATTACTTTATATTACTTAAATATTTAAATGGCATCTTAAATTTTGCTTTTATTGATAGAAGAGCTTGTCTTTCAGAGTGGTTTTCTGTTTCTGTAATTCTTGGTAGTTGAGCCACCAACTTCACTGAACCCATCTGGAGATTCTAATACCAGCCTATTGTATTTTCAAAAATTAAGGAATTAGATTTGATACTTTTGTGTTTTGGTCTGTTGGTTTTTTTCCCATTTCTGATGTAGTTTTGCTTTTCATCATGTGTGTATAGCTATAAAAGGCACACCTCTTGTTTGAACTCTTACTACTACAGCCTTTTACATTATTACTTGTTACATCTAAGGAAATTCTACATTATTTTAATGTAGTGGATGCAATTGGGAGAACAGCTAAGCTATTTTGTTAATGCTTGAGAGGTGTGTTGCTCCAGGATTCTGCCACAAACCACATTGCCTGGAATGCTCTGTTTTGCTTATTCTGCATCTTGGAGCTTTTGCAATAAATGGAACACATTTCTCCAAACCATACCACTTACATTAAGTGCACGGTCTTTTCTGTTCAGCACAATCAAATTAACTGAGGTTGGAATAAGTAGAAAAATATTGTATGGTTATGCTCTGAAAAATGATGTACAGAATGTCATGTTTCTGAAGAGGTGTTGATTGAACTGTATCCACTGAGTGCATAAGTACCTATATAACTGTCTAGATATGCAGAAGTAGGCTCAATCTGGGTGTATTGTTGAACTCTGTGAACATACTAATTTTAATAGAATAATTTTGCATCTCTGATTGCATCAGCAATGATCATTATACAATGATAAAGTGTCAAATTGTTTGTTAAGATACCAAAAAAATTATCTTCTGCCATGGCTTGAAATACTCCATGTAATAATCAGCTGAACACCTAGAATGACAGTTTAAACATGAAATCCCCTGGAGTAGCACCATATAGACTTGAGTTTTGTTACTTTTAGTCAAAAAAGAGTAGAAAAAGAATTATAAAATAAGACAGAAGATAACTCGAATGAAATGATAATCGTATTGGAGAGTGTGTGTATACATATGTATAGATGTTTGTGTATACATATATATATGAAATCTTTCTATACCCTAACAAAGAGATGGGTAAGAGTTGTTCCACTTTAAAAAAAAAACCAACAAACTAGTGAGTGTGTGATTTTCTGACTTCTTAACTTCCTACCTTGGAGTCAACAGTGGATTTTTGATGAGTTAGGAAGTTAGCCACAGCAAAGACATGGTCAAAGGCATTGACAGAGCTCTGAGCAACCTGTTCTAGTTGAGGCTGTCCCTGCTCTCAGCAGGGGGGTCGGACTAGATGATCCTTAGAGGTCTCTTCCAACCCAGACATTTCTATGATTTCTGTGATTGGTAGGTTACAGGGATTCAAATTAACGTCCACCTCCCATCCCTGGAAAATAGGCTACACCAGGGATTTAAAGTTCAAGTGCTGTTATCTTGCTGCAGGCAGTCAGCATAATATTAGATCAAAACCAGCCAAAGTTTTGTGTTTTCTGTACCAGAGAGGTGGTTAAGGATTTCTTTTCACCATGAGAAGGATCTGGACATTATGCTGTTGGTATGTTTATGAGATACAGGAGTGAATGGAAAGATTGGGTGGATAAGTTTGGGTGGGATACTGTGCAGGTGGGGGGAACAAGATAGTGCACTGAAAGAGGGCATCTGAAATGTATGCTGCAGATACAGGGAGACCTGACCTCATTAGTTCTTGTGTTCACTGAGCTACTTGGACTGTTGTTTTTCTGCATTGCTGTGCTTGAGATGTCATTACAGGCCAAGTCATCTTCTAAATAACCCCAAACGTATCCTGAGGTAGCTCCTGAAAATTGCCCAGAGGCAGCTGCTGATCAACGTTGAAGAATTTCTAGCAGCATTTTTTAATACAGTTCTGAAATGTAGTCTCATTCAGAATGATGCCCAGGTTTGAAAAATTAAAGCCCTTTACAGTTCTCAGAGAACCTTCCTCAACCGATTTCAGGGAAGACAGGTATTTCTAGTTTATGATAACTATTTTCCTGAGAGGAGAGAACTACCATTTCAGTTCTCGTATTTTAAAAAATTCTGAGAAATTTTCTTGTGCCTTTACAAACTATTTTGATTGTAAGAAATGTCTTCCTTTTTCTGGTTTTAGTGCATTTCAGTATGTGCATTGTGAGCTTTTTTCTGTCCTTCTTCCCTTTAACTTCATGCATGTACTTACATACAGTCATTTAGGTAAAATTTAGGGCTTACAGTATCCTGCAGTTGTTGTAATTTGCACTGCTCAAGTGGAGGAGTTTACTGTGGTTCAGCTACAGGAAAGACAATGCAAATCCGCTTAGGATTGTCTTGTTTCTAAAGTGGTTTTGCCTTCAAAGATAAAAATATGGTTTTGTAGGTGCTGGGTAAGCGCTCTGTGTCACGTATTTGTTGTATAAAGCCATAACTATAAGAGCAGCACTGTGTGAAGGGCTTCTGCTCCCAGCCTGTGGTAGCTGCAGGTATTCCCTGGAGCAGGTATCCAGGTTACCATCCTTCCAGAGCCCTTGGAGCATGGGTGGCAGGCAGAAGCATCTGTCCTCCTCTGATGAGCAAAATAGCCCCTCACTGCAGTTAGAATAAATCTGAAAGTAAACATTTAACAAATCCCTCTCGACATTTATACAAGAAGTAATACTTCTAATCTCAGGTTTGTCATCGATAATGCACAATATAAGCCCCCCCTGCCATCAGATCGTGGTTTCTGTTAAACATTTAGAACAAATGAGGCTAGTGAAGGGGGAGCAGTGCAGCTATTTCTGGGTTTTTATTACAGAATTATGAAGATTTGTTTCTTGGAAACACTTTTAAAAAATGATTTTCAGTGACAGATTGTAGACTTGCTTTCCTTCCTTTTATTTTTAATGCACTTTAGTTTCCACACCAATCCCTCGACACACAGATAAAACTGAAATAATGATTCAAAGGATGCCATGTAGTATTCCTAGCTTATTGAAAAAAAATATTACTCATTACTAACCAGAATGCAGAAATACCATATCTGAGCCAGAGATAACGTAGCTGTTTTGGACTTAAGAGCAGGCTTTATGATAGTTAACACAAGAATTTCAGAGGTAGAGGAATTGTGCATTTATTTCATTGTATTTTGAAGAACCATTTCCAATATTTCAGATATGCTTTGAAGATATATGAGGAGCAAAATGTGGAAGAAAGCCACTCAGAGGAAGTTAGTGCCTAGGTGGTGATGTTTTTGTTGTTAAGGGGAGTCTTTGATTAAGAGGTGAAAAACCAGGGTTGTGCATTCAGCTGTTTTTCCTTTTTTTTATGAAAGGTACATGTAGGAAGGCAAAGACTACTTGTAGCACACCTCTTGAAACATTACTGCACTGAGCAATACAGTTTTGAATAAAAACTTCAAATAGTTTTCAAGCTCCAGAAACTGTGTACTTTTAAAATTTTGATTCTGTGAGCTGGTGATTAGCAGGCAACATAGTGTAGTAGGCTGCTTCTCAAGATTGGACTGCTAAAGGAGAGCAACTTCTTTCTTGAAATTAGTGGTTGTTTATACTCCCTGAGAGTTGCTGTCTACCACCAGATTACCTTCATGTGCAAGTTCAGGTCAGAGACTGAAGTTGATACTGGAAGCCTGTTATTTCAGCAAGCCATCCATAGTGTATCTCAACATAACACACGTCCAGTGTGTCGCAACATGAGTCAACAAGATTCTATGGATACTCAAAATATTTTGAAACCATATGAACAGAATGTCTATTTTCCTCTGGCTAGTAAAACTCAGTCATAAAGTCTTCACAGACATATAATATGCAGAATCCAACTGACTTGGCAAATAAATTGTTTGTTAAAGCATATTCTGGCTGTATCTCCAAACTGCATTTAGACAAAATAGCATTTTGTCCATGCCAGATACTGGACTGGCTGCTGGAGACTCAGGTTTTCTGTTCAAGCAGGTTGGAGCAGATTTTTGACTTGACCTTCCTAGAGAAGAATGTTTGTACAAAAATTGTACTTTGTATGAGCTTTATGGGATTAGGAGAGAGGAATTATTTTATGCCTGTGGCAAAAGTATGATGTTCTAAATTAGTAACAACAACAACAACAAAATCAGTTTACGTAATGTTTGTTTTTTGAAAGAATTTGTGATTCAGTGGGAGAGAAATAATCTGAGGAGTTAATACTTGTTTAATGGACCTATTCCAGGTTCCTCAGATACTGATTATGAGGCTAGATATTAAAGTGTTACATAGAAAGTCTTTCAGAGAAGGGAACATGGTCTGGAGATGTTACTGAAAAAAGGCACTCACAAATTGTGGTACACATTTGTTTGACTCCAGATGAGATGCCATCTTAATAATGATGTAAAATATTTAACATTATGGCTAATATGCCTGTGGTTATTTATGCTTCTGTACTGTATATAAGACTAATTCATTTAGAGCCTTATCATTTAGTGTCTTCTTAAAGGTCTCTTCCAACTGAAACAGTTGTTATGTTTCTATGATTCTTTATCTTCTCTGATGGATTTCTGATTCTATTGTGTGCTTTGTACCGTGTAGCTTTAGCTGGTTTTTGTTTCTAGTTTATGCTTTTGTCCTTTTTACATCTGCTTTCATAAGTGATTTTTTTTCTTGTTAATTTTGTATTCTGGTGCTACTTCTCATATAATCCTTCTTTCTCTGTCCCAATTTTTGATGTCTGTTGTATTCATCAGAGATTTCCATCTAGCATTACATGACAGGTTCTTTTGGAGGAGCTTATAGGAAACATGCTGGGAAGAGATTTCATTTGTTCTTCTTTTGCAACTGTGCTTGTATTTAAATTTATGTTAACATGTAATAGGAATGCAAGGGAAGGCTCTTTGGTGCCTCTGAAAGTTGCCAGTGCGTCTGAATGTTGCCCGTGCCTAAGTCTGCTCTGTTATTATCTGATTAAACTGCTGCAAATTGGAGGTAGCTGAGAATGCATTGAATGTTACTGGATGGTGATTGTCAATACCAGGTATGAAGTGTAGTTAATTTACCTGAGTAAATGTCACTGACTGCAAGAAAGTTGCACAAAATTACCAAGAGCAGAGTGTAGCTTTTCATTTTGGCTTCACATTATGCACTTAAATAAACAGCCAGATATAAACAACCAATAAAGTGAAATATAGAAAGGAAATAATAATATCCCAAAGGTTCAAAGGATTATTGAGTTAATGGCTACATTTTTATTCAGGTTTGTAGGAGACCATGTTCAGTCAGGAAGTATAGTGCTAAATATTTTTAATTTAATCACACATTTAAGTGTCTGATTATTTATAGTACTATTTTGTTTATATCATCCATGTTTACTTTCAATAGACTTATGTTCTAGTTGGACCAAAACAGTGTACTGAGGGTGAATTACACTGATGCATAACTAGAGCAATTCAAAGGAATACCTGACATTTTAAAAGATACTTTAAAATGATATTAAGCATGTAAGAACATCTTGATTGTATGTTTTATGTATAAATAGCTATCCCAAAACTGTAAAATACAAAATACTGTGCAACATCAAAAAGAAAGGGGGCCACATGTTAATACACTAACACTAATACTGGGTATGAACTTATGTGTCTGCAAGGTTTTGGATTTTATTCTGTTAGTACAAAATACTGGAACTCATTTCTCTCAGTCCCTATAATAGTTAGGAGATACAAATCCAGCTCATTAATTTGTAGCACTATTAAGGCAGTCAGCTGTCACTCTTTCTGATCACTTCTGGTGTGAATCTTAGTGATTCTTACAGAAATAAATACTGGTTTGGGAAGCATCTGGAGGTTCTTCTTCAGCAGGAATTAATGAGATAGGTAAAGTTTATTTCTATTATAATATTTGGTGGTTTGTTTGGTTTTTTTAAGTGTGCGGTTCGTGCAGCTACTGAAGGCAGAATTCTTGTACTGGAGGGTTTGGAGAAGGCTGAGCGGAACGTCCTGCCAGTGTTAAACAATTTGCTGGAGAACAGGGAAATGCAGCTTGAAGATGGTCGTTTTCTAATGTCTGCAGAGCGTTATGACAAACTTCTGCAGGTATGGAAATGCTGTTTGGATTTTCTGTTTGGTTTTATTTTTCCTCTTCTTGGTAGTGCTGAAATACCATTAGAAAGTACTTAGGAGTCAAATGAGGGAAATCTCACCAAGGTTTCTATGTTGTTTTGTTTTTTTTTTTTTTTCTAGGATGTTACATAGGATGAAATAGGCAGGGTGAAAGCTGTACGAGAAATCAAACTCCTGCTTGCGACAAAAACAGCAAAGTTTTCATCTGTGTCTTGTCTGTTCACGTGAAAAAGTGTAGCCTGTGTTAACCTTGTACGAAGCCTGTATGTTTATAAAATGTGAAAGGCACAATGTGAGAGTAACTAAAATATACTTGTGAAAAGAGACTTCACTTGAAATTGTTCCCCTGAAGTTCAGATAATGCTTCAACATTGCAATAGCCTTCTTGCTAAACTTTTAAAACTGCCCAATACAAAAGAAGAGCTCAAGATGAATGACACTATATTCATCAGTGCTGTCTCACCTTTAATTTACCTAAGTACATATAAATATAAATTATAGGAAATAAACAATTAGCTGAAGTGTAGCATAGTGAATTTCTGAAAATACATCATTATTTTTTATGCCTGTCATCTGTGGTTAAACTTTTTCTAATCCATGTCTTTTCTAAAAGCATTTTTATGATATTGAATTAGTGGATACAGTTTTCTGAAGCATTATTATTCCAACTTAAAACTAAATTTTTAAAATGTCTTTGTTTTTGAAGTCTGAAAATGAGAATTCGAACTTAGACAGGATTTGGTTGCAGTTATGCAAAACATCTTCCTCATTTCTTTTTCCCTTTTAACGCTTTCATAATGATGAAATGCTTCAAAAGGAGTAACTGAGGCACACTGATGATAGTATATGAATTAATTAAATCTCTTGCTGACTTTACCAAATCTAATATTGTCGGTTTGGGAAATAATATATTATATAAGCTAGTATTTTCTCCTGTGTGAATAATTCCTGGACATCTAGATCTGTCGGAAATGTACTCAGGTATGGTTTCAAGAAAGACTTAACTGTGATGTGGGAAGACTAAGGAGTTCATTTTTTGTATGTGATGAATCTTTTACATGAGTGAAATACACCTTTTAATGTCCTCATAAAGAAGACCAGTTCTGTATTATTGTTTATAATAAAACATAATTTGTAAATAAAGCTTTTTAAATGCAGATATTAGTCTCTGTTACAGTTACAAGAGGGGGAATAAAGAAGAAAAAGAAATTGCTCATGGTAGCCCACTTCTAGAATAAATTAATGTTGTGGTCTGTTTATTTTTTGTTCTTTGTGAAAATGCTATTGTAATGATACCTTTTCAACTCTGACCATCTGCTACAGACCTGAAAGTTG
Source organism: Chloroceryle aenea (assembly GCA_013399075.1). NCBI lineage: Eukaryota > Metazoa > Chordata > Aves > Coraciiformes > Cerylidae > Chloroceryle > Chloroceryle aenea. Next base: position 1,235,408 of record VWZY01005707.1, on the reverse strand, counting down.
CACCTAATCAAGCATTCCATGGTCATTTTGGAAAAACTTGCTTTTACCTATTCACAGTTTGACTAGTTCAACACTTTCTAGCTCTTCTGAATGAAAGATGAGAACATCACCACATTCAGGTTAAAGGACCAGGGCTATTAGTCAATCAGCAGCATAATCATCATGAGTTTTGAACTGATGTCATGTTTCATTTTTTTTTCTTGTTACTTTAATTTAGGATCATACAAAATCAGAGTTAGATGCATGGAAGATTGTTCGGGTTAGCGAAGATTTTCGAGTGATTGCATTGGGCCTGCCAGTACCTAAATATACTGGTAATCCTTTGGATCCACCCCTTCGGTCGCGATTTCAAGCTAGAGATGTTTATCATCTGCCCTTTAAAGTAAGTGTCTTAGCAGAAGAGTTGGATAATCTGCACCGAGTAGAGCTAACAGTTTGATGTTATGTTTTATTTACCTCACCTCTAAAAAGAATCCTTGAGTAATAAATTTATCTAAAAGGTTATTTTTCATGCTGGGACCTAATAAATTCCTGAAAAGCAGCCCTAGAGTTGCCAAGGAATGCTGCAGCAGAAAAATAACTTCCATAAACCAAAATAATCCTAAAAGAAAGACTTGATAATATTATTTTTACTTTTTAAATAAAACTAATTCTGTGTCAGGGAGTGAGTTCCTCATCACTAAATTAGAGGGAAGAGTAGAAAATGCCTCCTACATCATGAGCTGTGACCCACAGTATGATCCCAAAATTAATTTAATCTGTGATTTTATGTTCTATTTTCAGGACCATCTTCAGCTATTATATTCAATTGGATCAAACATTTCCACAGAGAGGTAATTTTTCATCATTAAGAAAAATAAAATTGGAATTAATTAAGAAAAGCCATGTCCTTTCAGGAACTGTGGGAAATTTTTTAATGTGTGTGTGTGCTACACAGCTTTTCATATGCAAACTTCATATAGTGAATCTGTAATGCTTTAGAACTTCAATCACACCCCTCCTACTTGTGCTGAGAAATAGTTTCAGCATCTTATACTGCATTTAACTTCTTAGGCTTTAGTGTTTTAAATATAGATAGCATGTATAAAACACTGTAATTACTTTTATTTCCTATGCAGAATTTCTCAGCTCCTGTCTTTTGCTACAACTCTCTGCTCTCAAGAATCTTCCACGTTGGGACTCCCAGATTTTCCTTTAGACAGCTTATCAGCTGCAGTTCAGATTTTGGTATGTACATACACATGTGCTGTGAAACTGCATGGGCTCTAAATTTCTCAAAATTAGATCTGAATTATATGTGGTGTTAGAAGAAGATTAACATGAACATTTAAAAAATAAACCTGATAAACATAGGGATGGATTGAAAGAGAAAAGCCCCAGTCAGATACCTCTGGGTAATACTTTAACCAAGTATGTACTGTAGTACTGAAGGACAAAGTCTAGCCTGACAGAATATTTGTGATGTGATTAAAAGTGTCTTTGTGCTCAATAATTTTTATTCTGCGGAATCATCTTACTGGACTGGAAGGGTGTCTACAGTTTACTTGGTGACACTCAGGTAGTCAGTGGAGAGGAATAAAAATTACCCCCTAGAAGTGCTTCTGGTTTAATGTGCAAATCAGATTATTGCATACAAAACCACTTCTTGAAAGGACCCGAAACAACTATTCAAATGTGGGTATAGGAAACAGTGAAGTTGCATGAGATGAAGCCTACATTAGGGCTTTGAGTTGGCTGGTAGATTTAGAATAAGCATAGACATAGAGGGTTACCTGGAGATGCTGGCTGTGCACACTTAAAGATGCAATACTTACAAGGAAATATAACAATTGTACATTTGCTGAGTTCCCTGTGGCAGATCAGGCAGGTCAGGACTAAACCTGTGGCAGTTTCTGCTTTCCCTGACAGGCTTTTGTTCCTTGGACTTCATAATTACATGGTAAAACATCAAGGGAAAACCAGAAGGTGCTTCCTGAAGGAAGTCAGGGAGATGAAATCTGTATAAAGAGAGTGAGGGGTTGGTACCTTTTGCATGCGGGAAGAAGTGGTCAGCCCAGGAGGGTAAAATACCAGGACAGCTCAAACTTTCTCTCCAGTGTTCAGGTGCCTGTAGGAAGGACTCTTGAGATAATTGTCCGTTGTGTTCCTGTACAATCATTTTACCTGTGGTACTGCTCAGTGGCAGATTACTTCTACATATTTTATTGGATTATATACATTGCAACATACCAATTACTTGCATTACTGGAGTGGTGCTCAGCCCCCTCAGTTGTGCTGGAAACTTACAGATAGAATTTTTTTCTGAATTAGTGGTACTGTATCAGATGTTAAGAAGTGATTAAAATTCAAGTGCAGAGAAATGAAATGGTATTTGGGAAAGAAATACATGCTGGATTTTAAAATGAATTGAAACTTTTTATTCTTTGAGCCCTGTAGTGAAAAATTGTTTTTAAATGAATGCCAGATGGCTTTCAGAGTAATGGAAGGAAAATGAGCCTTAAGCCATCATCTGAACTATGGAATGAAGGAAGTATTTTATTTTACATTAGAGAATGTGAAGTGTTATCACTGTATGACAGCATCTTTTTTAGGTAGATGAGAACTGTTTCTTTTAGAATTAGTTTTAATCACTTGGTTTTCAAAGCTGACTGTTCTCAGGGATTCTAGCTACAGCATTTTTCCTTTGCATGCTGGGTCACTGCCATCCTCTACTACTAGCTTGACTGATTTAACTCTTTCAAAGTGTGGAAGGAATGCACTGTAATGACTAGATCCTTATCTTCTATCATGGATTCACTCAGTCCCATAATGGTTTTCCTAGGCTGACAACTCCTGCCTGCTGAAATGGAGAATTTTTATAGGGTGCTATTTTGAAGAGGCTAATTTCATACATGCCATTGTAATTGTTATTAATTTGAGATCGTGTGGACAAATTATATGTTACTTCTTTATATATAGACAGAAGGCTTTTAAAATGTAATAAAGGGCTCCCTTATCCTTTAAGCAGTACATTTACTGCAGTGCCTTAAGTGTTTTTGTGGGGTTTTGTTCACTGACCTTTTCTTATATGGAACATTATAAATAGTATTACTGATTCTAAGTATGAATAGAATTACACATTTCATAAAATATGCATCTCCTGATTTCATTTCTAAGCAACTCTACTTTCAGTTGGGTGCATATGTAAATCCAAGTGTATAACTGAAAATCAGTTGATTTTATTTTAATTCTATTATTTAGTTAGCACTTGATGAAGGCTTAAAAAGGTATTGCCAGTCCACTGAATTTTCCACTAGTGTTAGTAGTCTTTGAAAATATGCAAGTCTTTTTAAAAATAAGCAATCAAGCATTGATTGTTTATTTTTAATAAACCCCAATTACTTTGGGGTGTTTGAAACACTTTTGTCCACCGTGAAAGGCTTTATGCATATGTTTCTTGAGTATTCATGAATGAACTTCCATTTTTTCTATTATTGCAGCAAAATGGTTGAATCTTTGTCTAGGTCAGGCAGCAACTGACAGAAGAGGTAATACTAACAAGGAGATAGTAAAAAAAACCCAAACAAACCAAAAAAAACCTCCCTTGTTTTCAGTTTTGTGTAGAAAGTGCCAGCATACTTAGTAACTCATTTCAAAAGAAAACTTTTGTTCAAAATATTGAGAAATTGCTAGGAATTGATTTGTTCAGTAGAATCTGTACAATGAAGTAGAATAACAAATACTAGAAAATGCTGTGAATGAGTAGATAATATGACAATAAATCTATATTACAATAGTTGATTATTTTCTAGTAGTACTATGAAACTCAGTTACCTGTGGTGGGATTTGTCTCCCCTAACCTTGAATGTGTTCAGGTGTCTGAGCCAGGCATTGTTGCTTCCATTTATGCACAGGAAAGAAAGAAAAATTTAGGATATAGTTCTCATAATCTGGAAACATTCAAGGCCAGGCTGAATGAGACTTGAGCAACCTGTTCTAGTGGGAGGTGTCCCTTCCCTTGACAGGGGGGTTGCAACTAGATGATCTTTCAGGACTTTTCCACCACAAACCATTCTATGAATTGCACCTGAGAAATGCCTGCTTTGACATTGGATTGAATACTGCATGTAGTGTTCATTTGTGTATTGCCCTTACATTTTAAATTCAATGCTGTATAGGATTTTCAGATTAATAGTTAATGAGAGAATGATCCAATCGTTTTTAACTTGTATTTTTTAATTTGAATTAGGATTCCTTTCCTATGATGTCAGTCCAGCATGTTGTTGACCGCCTTTACCCTTATAATGTTTTCCTTGGAAAAGAAGGCAGGACAGCAGTCAAAGATGTGTTAAAAGTAAGTATTGCAGATACATCAAATTCTAGGGAGCAACCGGAAGTCTTCTGACTAATGTTACTTTACTACTTCTGTAAAAAAAAATAAATCTTAAATAAACTAAATGGCCACATTATTGCTGATGCTAAAACAGTGTTTAAAACCCTGAAACTTTATAAGCTAGTAGATTTCAATATAATGAAAGGTGAAACCTCTATGTTCTATAGAATATTTAGACCTTGGTTCATGACTATGGAAAACCCCTCATTATATAAGTGGTTAATTAACTTCAGACTAGCTACTTATGTGGTTAAGGTAGTCAAATGCTTTAAAAATACCTCTGGCATTTGACTTTTCAGAAGGGGTACTAAAATGGCAATAGAGATCACATGCACAAAATATATTCAACATAGGATGATTAGAGATTATAGTAGTCTCTGGTTCTAGTCTGTGTTAGTCTCCTGTTGCTTGGTGTTGATTAGATCTATTTTGTTGTTGCTAAGAATAGCTTGTAAAGCCTATAATTATGCTTGGTTATCCCATTTATCCTTTTAAAACCTTTAATCCTTAGTGCCAACTTTCTTTAATTTTACTTTTTAGATTATGTTCCAAGACTTATGTATATTGTTGAAAGTTAGTGTTCACGATTCAGAGCATCTTCCCCAGCTCTTGCAGTCCTGAAAATTTGTATATGGATATTTAGAAATAGCCAGACTGGTAGCCAGTGAAATTTTGTTTTTTGTAAAACCAAGCCTATATGTCAGGGAAATGTTTGTAGCCCATTCCTGCTGACACCTCCCATATACGACCTTTTTGCATTGGAGTTCAGTCCTGTATTCCCTGTTTAACCAGGCTGCTCTCCTACTCCTCTACCTGTTTTGGAATGGACAGTCCTTGCAGTTGAAGGAGGCTGTCCTGAATGACCTGCTACCTTTCATGAACCTTCAGGGCTGCCTCCTGTGCAGTACTGCCTACCACTTCTCTGACTAAGCCAATCTGACTTGAAATCCAGGATCTGCAGTCGATGTTACTTGCCTTCATCTCTCCCCCTCAGGTTTTTGAACTCCATTATTTCATGGTTGCTACAGCCAAGGCTGCTGTTGATTGCCATATCCATAACCAATTGCGCCCTGTGTGTGAAGAGCAGGAGCTGTCTGTGCATCACCCCTGCCTAGCCAGTGCAGTGCCTGTGTTGAGATGTTATTCCAGGCAGCCTCACAAATCTAGATTGATTGTGTCACGCCACGTTGCCCTTCCACCACATGTCAGGGTGATTGAAGTTCCCTGTTAGAACCATGGTATGGGTGGAAATACAGACTTCTGTCTGTTAGTAGAGCACCAACAGTCACTTCTGTTCTTAATATGCCTTTATTTTAAACCCTTTGTGTCAGTTTGTTTCCCCTCTCAGTTGTAGATGGTGAACGTCTTTCTGGACAGTGCCATCAGCTTCCTCCATTTTCCATTCCTTTTATTTAATTTTATGTGTTGTGCATGCTTTTGCTTCCTATGTAAGACAGGTTGATTTGACTAGTAAAATCTTCTTCCTCAACATCATCTACTTTTAAATACCTCCTTGTTGTGTACATTTTTCTGTGTTAATTTTCATTTTTTTTGTTCTTGATACACTTTCTCATCACTGCTTACACAAATTTGTCCCATTATGTCAACAAGTACATATGATCTTATTTGGAATTTTATTCTATTTTCATGCAGCAAATCTCATTAAGCAATGAATCTTAAGAAATACAGAAAATAACTGCTTATACTGAGGAACCTCTGTTTATAATGATATTATAGTAATAGCAGCTCCAGAACTGTATTAAATATGGATAAGAAATTATTTTTTTCCATTCCATAAGAAATGTATGGGAAAAGAGTCTGGCAGAGGCAAGGCAATTTCTTAGTCTACCTTCCTACAGACTTCCAGAGAGTGTCCAGCTAATGTTTACTACTGAATACTTCTCTAAATATAGTTAGGAAAGCTTTTGACAGTCTTTCCCACAGCATTCTTATGGAAAAACTGTCTGCCCTAGGCCTGGACAGGTGTATGCTCTGCTGGGGAAGACACTGGCTGAATGGGTGGTGAGTTAAATCCAGCTGGTGGCTGTTCACAAGTGGCATTCCTCAGGGCTCAGTATTGGGACCACTTCTGTTTAACATCTTTGTCAGTGATCTTGACGAGGAGATAGAATGCACCCTCAGTAAGTTTGTAGCTGATACCAAACTGGGGGTAGGAGTGTCGATCTGCGTGAGGGTAGCAGGGATCTTCAGAGGGACCTGGACAGGCTGGATTGATGGGGTGAGGCCAATCCTATGGGCTTCAACATGGCCAAGTGCCAAGTCCTGCACTTGGGCCACAAGAACCCCAGGCAACGCTACAGATTTGGGGAAGAGCCTTGTTTTGTTATTGTGTTAGTCTTGGTTGCGTAAAGATGCTTTGAAATGCAAATCTCTTGTTGAGTGGATCTGGCTGAAATTAAAACTGTTTAAGGCTTAACTTTATCAATGAACTTTTTCATTTGATACAAATGTGGTATCTCTTGTAAAACTAGTTAGCATCAGTGTTTATGGACTGTACACTAATCCAGCATCAACAGTAATCTTGGGAATTGCTTATCATACAGAACATTTGTACAAGGACTACAGTTTTCAGCATTCATTAGTTCATTACCTTGCAACAGACAACACAGAAGTACCAAAATAAACTGGAGAATTATGTGCTTTTGTGTACCCTTATCTGAAGTTTCTGCGCTTTGGAAACTGTATCCATTTCTATTCTACTTCTTAAAGAAGAGCTCAAACGTAGAAGATCTTGCAAAGCAAAGTATGACCCAGTTTGAATTCTGGCCTCTCAAATTATGCTGTACTTGAATGATATATTGGCATGACAAAGTATTTTGACTTAGAGATGAACATTTGAAATATGATTGCAAAAATTAAATAAAAATTTATTCACAGTAGGAAATCGTCAGACTACAGGGGCACACTCTCATAGAGAGGGGGGTGTTAGTTCAGAAAACTGGAATCTTCTTTCTTGTCTAGACAATTCTCAAATTGCTAATTTTGGTCTAAGGAAGGATTTGTTTAATCTTTAGGTTTTTGCATTAGTGAATTCTTAGTGCCAATACATACTCCTGTAGTGGAATCTGGCCTTCAGACTTCACTATCCCATCTTGCACATGCAGTTCATATTTTGCTTCTTGTGAAACGGTTCAGTCCTCTTGTTCCTTGAAAAAATCTCTTTCCTTCCCATGCAGAGAAACTTCAAGAAAGATCAGTTGCCTTTGGATGTCTCTCTTGGACAGCTTAGCTGTCTAATAATAGCATAGTGGTTATCTGCAAGTATGTCTCATTTAAGCTCTCTGTTCCTTTGACCAGCTGAATCACCAGCATATTCTTTGCTGTTTCCATGCTGAGACATTACTGATCAATAGATACTTCCAAGTGGTAAGAATTCCTCCTCTTGCTCTTTTCTAATTTTTACAGTATGCCTTTTCTCATCCAGAATGTGACCTGATGATTATGGACTGCCAAACCACTTCCCTTGGTTTTGATGGCTANGACTCAGCTGTTGCAATAAGAATATAATTTGGTGCAGCCCTTTACTAAAGTACATTTATCTTAAATTCTTGTTTAAACATGAAATTTTTATAGGCTCTAGTTCCAGAATGGGAATTTACAAAGTGATAAAGAGCCAAAGCATCTCAGTTTTCTTTCTAAACTTTAATAGGTGGTGCTGCGAGTCCTAATAGTAACAAAATTACATGCTTTTTAGGAACTATTTTACATTACCGACTTCTGTTTATAGAAGTCTTTTTCTAAGAATTCTAAGGAGCTGGGCAATACTCCTTTTCCTCTTGTTTACTCAGCTTTCACTCTGTTGAATAAAATGGCTCTATGAGTTCAGTAATCTCAGTTAGTGGCTTTTTTTGTGCATAAAGCCCCCTGTTATGACTCCCCCTTCCCAACAAAACAGACCTTTTACAGGATTTTTTAGATGGTTTTCATGCTTTCTATATAGAGCATAAAATAGAGCATAATGCTCAAAAGAGGACTGGAAAGACTAATGTCCTGATTTTTGTCCTTTACATACCCAGAACATGCTGAAGGCTTAATTTGTACAGGTTGTCCTCAATTTTCATTGTATGATGAGACTGTGGAGCTCAGTAAACATAATGTTTGATGGTTATTTTTATTGGTAGCCAGATGCTTAAATCTACAATTGGTTGTTATGACCTGCAGAGGTAGGTGATCTATTATTACACATGCTGAAGGCTGTCGTCCGTTTCTCTTATTATTTTGGTCTGTCAGGCTAAGACTTAGCAAAGTCACCATATGACATTTTCACTTTACATCTGTCACTACAGTCAGAGTAAATAGATGGTATATAAGCTTTTTGCTCTGGTTTTAAATGTAAAATATATAGGCCATCAAGACTGTGAACACAGGTTGAAGTAGAGAAGTAAAAGTTGAAGTAAATGGATTTAGGACTTCACAAGCAATTATCTTGAATATACTTCTAGCCTTGCTTTCAGAAGGAATAGTTTTAAAACCCAGAAAGCTGTATTTAATAATTCATTTCTCCATCCCCTAATTCTACAGCGTTTTGAGCTTCAGGATTCAGAAAGCCACTCACTTCCCAGAAAGATTACAAAAGTAGAAAGTTCACATGGAAACAAACCCTTCAGGGCTGATGTAACTGTCCAGATTGGTGAAAAAGAAGTGACATTCCAGGTATGAATGTATATATACATCAAACTGTATATGTTTTTACCTATATTTATCTTGTTTTCATATCATCAAGAATTTGACACTTAAACTTGACACTAAAACTTATTTACCGAGAATAGTTTTTGGTAATATAACACATGACATTTATAGAAAAGCATTTAGATACTGGAGTATTAGATTATGGATACATGAGATTTTATTTCTAGATAAACTCATACTTTCCTACATTTGATTCATTTAAGTTTCTTGTGTTAAATTTTAAATAATGGATGAACGAAAAACTTCTAGATTTTCTTTTTTATTGGAGCAGAATACCAGAGAGTACTAATGCTCTTGGTGCTGCTTTCTCTTTTTCTTTTAATAAAAACAATAGTCTGTCTTTGTCTACACTTCAAATAAAACCTAATGAGTGCTTGGTAATGTTCCGACACAGGATGTTGGGAAAATGGAACAAAAGTAATCACACCAAATATGATTAGTTTGAGTTTCTTCCAGTGAAGTTTATGACCTGCTAGGTGGTGAAATAAGGTCTTAATCAGGAAACAGATGCTCTTCTGATACTTTCAAGTTAATGTTGAATTTGCAGAGTCTAGAGAATCTGTAAAGAAGGTGAATTAGTGGGAGTTAGAGAGAGATCATGCTAACATTGGTGAGGAATATCCTCAGAGAGTTTGTACTGTGACAAAGTGAAAAGGGGAATAGCAGCAAATGGGAATTTGTCGGAAAATGGTGAGTCTGGAGGGCATGATTCAACTCTTTTCCTTTGCTTTTGTTTGACATGTAGGTGATAACCTTATAAAAATAGGTCTACAGAATGTCTCTTTGGGAACAGGAGGGCATAAGGAGTTTGCAGATGAAATCGTTCCCAGACTAGAATGGGAAATGGAAATACAGCAAGTGCCTTAATGGGAGGAACGATTGAAACTCTCCAAAGTTCCAAGTAACTCCTTCAGATTTTAACAATGCAAATTGCTCTTTCTCTTGCATGTTTCTCTGATGAGCAATAAATATAAAAATGACTGATATTTTCTCTGTAGCATGAGCAGCCTTAAGTTCGTCACAGACCCCGGTACTGTCATGGAATTGATTGACAATTTGTTGTTTTTTCATTAGGAGTAGACAAAGGAGATGTGAAGGATTCATTAGAAATTATATGGTTGAATGTTTTTAAGTGAAACATTTAAGTTTGATGGATGACAATCCTCAGCAAAATATTACAGTAGTTTTGGATAAACCTAACCCAGTCCACAGAAAGCCTACCATTATCACAGGACACCTTATTTAGCCTTTTTTTTCCTTTCTTACAGGTTCCGGCTGGTACTGGGCCATTAAAGGAGCATCCGCGATCAGATACTTTCATAAGAACTTCCAGCCATAATCAGCTGTTGGCAGAAATGATGCAGTCCCATATGGTTAAAGATATGTGTTTAATTGGAGGAAAAGTAAGAATTTAAATTTCTTTTCTCCCTCCTTCCCCGTGATCTTTAGAATATAATCTAGTTCTTGTTTGTTAACTTTTTAGGGCTGTGGCAAAACAGTTATTGCTAAGGAGTTTGCTGATATACTGGGATACAGCATAGAACCTATTATGCTGTACCAGGTGAGTAAGCTGCTGATGGTTATGCTTTAAATATGATCTAAAATACAATACACAAACACTGATTCTTTGTGGGTAGTCTCTCTCTCAGTGATTTTAAACACTGCAGCTATGTTCATACGCAGCTGCAGCGTTTAAAGTCACTGATAATCACTGCTATACATTAAAAAAGAAAGGATGGTGAAGACTTCAAAGATAGAAAAGTTTTCTGATTCATTATAGAGCATTTTTTATTCTCTCCATTAAAATGCTCATCTACAATCTCTTCTTATTGCTGGCCTAAGTAGAGGGGTTCTGTGCACCAATATAGACAGTACAACATTACTACATACAAACCAACTCTGATACTGCTTTCCTTTGATTTTATTGACTTCATTGTGAGTGTAAAAGAGAGGTAATCTAAATAAAATGTAAGGAGAATTGCTTAACACAGTGGTCGCTCTCCTAGCCGCAGAGAATTGACAACTCGTTCTGTGATTTGCCATGACTGAGTGTCAGAAAGCTTTGTCTTTTGTGTCTTCTCCTTTTTGAATTTTTTTTTTTATCCCTTTTGAAGTATGTTTCCTGCCTTTAGGTCAGAGTGGTGACCACTTGTAATTCATGCATGTTAGATGCCTCTGGAAGACCTTTTTCATTCTTGTTTGATTTTTTGGGGTCATATGCTATTTAATCTCGTAATGGAATTCTCCATTATCAAGACTTTTTTTTTTTCATTATTATGGAAGACATTTTCTTTGTTGTATTGAGAATACATAATGGATTTTATGTTTCTGGGGAATTTTTTAACGCATTTTGTAGGAATAATCTTTCTTCTGTTTCTTTGATGTGTTGCTTCTGTCAAGAATGAGTAATATTCTCTTACATATTTATTTCTTCTGATGTCTAACATGTGAAATTTTAATCAATATTATAAATTTTGTGCCTTCTCTTTCTTGCATTTCTTTTTAATCTGACCATTACAGTTTTGGTGGGACTGTGTTGCAGTAGAGAACAGAAGCCGTTGTTCCGTGTTCAGAGATACCACATCCTAGAAGTATCAAATGAGGGCTGGTGTTTAAATGTAACATACATATTATACTCAATGAATATTAACTTCATTATTCATAGGTGCTATAACAAGCAGACAGTAGTTTTCTTCTGCCCTTAGCCTAATTGTGCCTAATTTATGTTATGTCTTACTACAGATGTGACTTAAAAGATAAATTTGGGACAAACTGCATTAACACTGAGACACACAGAGTCAGGTGACATAGTTGCTTTAAAATGGCAGTCATGGGGGAAAATTACAAGAACTGGAGAAGTCACAAGGATATCCATGGGCTTAGAAGGTGGTGGCAAAGAGCTTGTTGTTGCAGCTGCTTGAAAAATGTGTTGGAAGAAGAAATGTAGCAGTAATTGAAAAAGTAAGGACAGAATGAGTGTTGAGGGTAACATGGAAGTAGAAGTAATGGTTCCAGAAGGGTTGGCCATGCAGAATAGTAAGGGAATGAAGGTTTTGGAGCTGCCAGTCATCTCAAAGTATGGTAAACATGGCACAGTGGGGCTGCTGTATATTTAAGATTTTTCCCTTTGATTCTGGGTAGTGCTGCAGGCTTTCTCACAGCAGTAAAGTGTTCTTGCAAACCCCAAGTGCTGTCATGCTTAACAGTCATCTCCTATAAGCAGTCATCACTCAGTATGTGTTGGAAAAGAATTGTCATTTTTAGGTTTTGGTGCACTCTAACCTCATGTTATAAACTGAAAAATTACAAGGTTAAAAGTAGAATTAATTAATTTATTAACTGTCACAGTTGGGATCATACATGTAAGGATTTCTCCATAACCTTGAAGAAATGAAAACACTCTGAAATAAAATGTGAAATTAAGAATGTCCCATGACCTTGAGTCAAAATACAGCAAATATCACAGGATTTACAGTTGTAATTGATAATTGGCAATGCTGCAGGGGAACATTAGCATCAGATTTACTGCAATATATTGGTCTCTTTCTTCCGTCCCTGTGCTCATTTAAATTTTTTCCAGGCAGCATGGAGCCCTCCAAAGGAAGAAATGGCAGTAGCAGCTGATTTTAAAGTACAATGTGGAATGTGGAGGAGAAGAGAGACTATAGAGAGAGACTGACATAAGTGAGTGATGAGGTTGAAGGGTTCAAACAGACAATAAGTGAGAGAGAATAGGAAAGAGAAGTATCACTGATGATAAAAAAAAAAGACAGTCCATTTTTTTGTTTTCCTCCACTGTTGAGAATCTTCCCAGACAGGATCCCACTGCTTGTCCTTCCCTCTACAGGGCTTCAGCTGATGAAGGCACAGCCTCTGAAACTGTCTGCATAGATGGAGTCAGACAGAGGAGTTGTGCCCTTTTCTTGTGCTTTAACATGGCCAAGTGCAAGCAGCTTTGGGTTGCAAAGCTTCACAGCCTCATCGGTGCAATGTTATGTTCGTACCAATACACCTTTATTCCCAGCACTGCCTACTGCTTTGTGTACAGCAGTATATTGATAGATGTGCAGTTTCTGAGCCAAGACTGAGTGTGTCCAGCTAACCTGAATACTTCTCTCTGCACTTGTCACTCCAAACATATTTTTTAAATCACCCCAGGAAAATAACTTTTGCAACTTGACAAACCTGCTTAAGGACAGGCACACCCTAATCCTTGTTTTGATGCATGCAATACAATATTGGGTACTCATCAGTAAAATTAGACAATCAGTTAAAAACATGGCCACTTTTTCAACATCCTACCTTCAATTAGTATGGCTTCACTGAACGACAGCAGAAGACTTCCTTTTAGGAGACAGATGAGAAGAGCTGCCACTGAAATTACTCAGTCAACATCTTCCTTTCACAGGGATCAGAAATAAAATCTAGGCCAAGGGGTTTGAAGTATTTCCCACTGAAGTGAACCTTTCCTTTGGTCAAGTTCAAAGGGCAGAGGATTTTATAGAGAGGCTTTTGGTGATATCAAACAGTATCACTAAGGCTGTTTGGGAGCATGGTCACTCTAAATACCTGTGTAGACAGGGCTACTGAAGATTCACACGTGTGTCTGTACATACAGATATTTCCTATATACAGTGTCTTGCGGAATCTCAAAAGTTTTTATGGGAAGCAGTGTATGAAAAATTGGTTAAATGTAACTGAGCTATACATCATCTGATAAATTTTAATAATGTATTTGCTTTTAAAATTTTGCATAGCAAAGTAATAGGTCAATTTAATGACAGAATGAATGTCAAATGTATTAATGAATACAGTAATTCAGCAAGGAAGGTTATGAGAAGTTTGTTAATGCTGTAAATGTAGAAAAATTTTCTACTTTGGTTTAAAATTGTGATTTATTTTTTGTTTGTTGTTTTGTTTTGTTTTGTTTTATCTTGTGAGAGAGATGCCACATTGTCCTAAATCCATTTCTAAACTTAAGGAGCCTTTTATTTGTCCTGTGTTTTATTTTCCAATAATTTCTGCAGAGAAAAATACCTAAGAAATTTTATGCTGTGAGATGAGAATGAACTTTGCTTAAACTAAGGATTCCCAAACCTTTTGAGCACATAGATCATCTCTTCCATTAATAGTTGTCTGGAAGAACAGTCCCTGTCTCGTTTGTGATGTCCAATATCATTATATGGATAGCTCGTTACATAGAATTCCATGTAGACGGATTATTGAGGAAGGAAACTCCTCCTCATTAGGAAAGGTTTGGTTTTAAGTTGTCTCTTAATGCAGTTAAGCAACAGCAAATGAGAAGCAGCAGCCAGCTAGTTCGTTGTGGAGTGTAGTTAGGGAACTTTTGGTTTAAGTTATTCAAAGTAAAACATTTTCTCTGCCCAGCATTTCAGGGGAAAAACCCCCAATATTCAAAGCGATGTTATAGCAGTTTTCCAGCAACTTTCTCCTTTTCTTTCACAGCAGAAACATGATGTCTTTTAAGTACATCACTAGTGTTTGTGTACTGTGATGTTTTTGTTTCTAGGTTTTCTTTTTTCTGCCTTTTGTTTTTTGCATGACCTCATAATTTTTCTTTACAAATCCCTTCCTTCTTTTTTCTTTATTTAATTGAGAAATACTAACACAATATAAGTCCAAATTGGCATGAAAAGCAGGAAACACAATTTTTCACCTCATAATTGCCAAGAACATGATTAGTGCTGTGAGCCATGAAAAATGGCTAGGTTAGAGGCTTGTATTTCCATAGCTGCTAAAGGAGTGAAGCAGAAGTTATCCTGATTGTTTTCTGTCCTAAATGTTGGTTGTTTTATTTTCCTGTATGGAAGATATTTTCCAAAGTAAAAAATGCTATGTAAAACACTTGAGTTAGAGTGACTTTTAGAAATTAAAATAAGCAGTTTGTTTCACAAGGCATTATACTGTTGTCATTGTTTTCACTGTGATAAGGGGGGAAAAATAATTTACGTACTTCTATGTTAGAGTATTATAACACTGTATCTCCTAAAATTACATAAAATTATGTTTTTAATGTCATATAAAAAATTGTTTTAGAGTAAATAAATAGAAACAATAAATAACTATGCAGGTACTTTGCCATAAGACAAATCTCTTATAGAAACTGTGGAGGTTTTAGTGAATCATAATTCTTCTTCATGCATCACTAAATTGAATATCATTCAACCATTTAAATTACAATTTAAACATTCTTTTTTATTATTATTTCAGAGAAGTATTTTGAATCAAAATACACTTCTCAGTTTACCTCCAGAGAATTAGTGTATGGTCCTCAAGTGGTTGTTGGAATTACAGATGAATATTTTATATAGCATACTAGGCTCCCAATCACTTCATACTGTATGTTGTTTCATTCCTTTAGAGGTGAGGATGTGTTAGTTAAATATTCAGTTATACAGCATTTACTAGCTACTGAATGCACACTTCTGATTCAAGTCTTAAACCCACATTTTTCTCGGGCTTTAATAGAAATGTTTCACATTCTGTTTCTATTCTAATTCATTAATAAAATAGTAAAGAGCAAGCACAGCAGTTCAAAACAAAACAGAAACAAAACAAAACAGAAATACCACAATAAAATTACTGGCTAGTTTTATGGATTTGAATGTGGGGCTTTAAATTATACATATGTTGGAGCACTGAAGGAACCAGACGTAGTCCTGTTATTTTAAGGCTTTTAAGGAAATGTAGAAAGAGGAAATGATTCAGGCCATATGACGTAATATGTTCTATTTTTATTCTTTAAAGTTCAAAGGGTTTATGGTTTTGAAAAGGACATATGCAAAAGCTACAGCTACAATAGGAAATATATTTCTCATCTGATTTTACGTTAAGTTGTGTCCACAGCACAGCCTGAGGAAGGACTTTCATCCAGGTCTCAAAGTGGCTATTCAGTCTTTGTTGCTCTAGAGCTTACCTTATAATGGAACATCTAAAATGTGTGTGCTGGAGCATATTCTAGATTTTGCCTTTGGTTTTGATTTATCCCTTAAGCATTATATTGTCATATGCTGTATACCTTTGGTATTTTGTTTGGTACTGGCTTCTTACTTATTCTGTCCTTTATTCTCCAATTGTTCCACCGCATTTTCCTGGTGAGAGGTGGAATCTCACTCTGGTTTGTGTTTCAGATTAATGATGAAATCTTTGCTCTCTCATGTGACTTCTATATGAAATAAATTACTCTTGTTTGTTCCAGGTGTAAATTGCTGCCCCCTTCTGTACACAAAACTGTACAAGTTGTCATATGCTGGCATTACATTTAAGGGTGAAAAAAAAAGGCTTTTGTTCTGGTTTCAAAGAGGTGACTTTGGCAAATCTAGAATTTCCAATGACTATTTAACAGAGTGTGTGTGTAGATTCGTGTGTGTGTGTTTCTAATATTCTTTGGAAAATTAATTGAAGATTTCCTGCTAGTCTTCTCTGGATATCTTATCAGGAATAAAAGTATAATGGATTTTTTCTAAGGAGAAAGCATGTACTTGTAGATGAACAAAATGGAGTATAAATACATTCTTCTGATGAACTGATCCTTACAGGATATGACTGCTAGAGATTTGCTCCAGCAAAGGTACACTCTTCCTAATGGAGACACTGCTTGGAGACCATCACCACTTGTTACTGCTGCTCTGGAAGGAAAGCTTGTTATTCTTGATGGCATTCATCGGATTAACCCTGGCACTCTGGCTGTACTTCAAAGGTCAGGATGAGAGCACAGATAAGTTGGGTGTGCATGATCTGTTTAGTGAGAGCATGCATACTGAGAAATTGGGTTTATTCTGGTGAATATGACTTTACAACTTCAAGAATACTGTAAAGATCACGCTGAGCATTGAAGGTGCATAGAATATGTAATGTTCAGTCTTAACATGCTGTAAAAGCAGAAGCAATTTTTTGGTGTTCTTTGTAAGTTTATAATAATACAGGATTTTTTTTCTATTTGCCAGTATAGAATATAAGTTTGAATTGAAAAATAATCTTGATTTTACTCTATGCTTATGAAAACTAAAGATCAGTAATATTTGTGCAATGATTTGAAAATGCAAGAAAATGTTGAAAACCCTTTGAATGCACTCTTCTTCTAAATGAAAGGGGATCGTTACAGTTAGATATAAAAGCATACTTCATACTGATTGCAAAGAGCTCTTTCTAAACAGTATTTCATAATTCAATTACAAATAAACTTGGCAGAAAATAAGTAGTTATAGTAATATATTAGTAATAATGTATACTGTCAGGTCAAACCTTCCTGCCATTCATATGCCTGCGTTATATACTGCCTTCTGCAAACTTAAACACCACCTTTAAAAGCAGGTTACAGCAAATACAATTTTTGCATTCTTTTATTGTGTGTATATATATGCAGAAGGGCATATGAGAGAATCGTAATTGCCTGTGTTTTCCTTTTTAATCAGTTTAGTTTTGCCTTCTGATTTTTCTTCTGACATGTGTATGTATTATATCTTCTTAACCTCAGCATAAAAAAAATAAAAGCTAGGTCTGTGTGTACCTTAGTCATTAAAGCCAACTGAAATAGAAGTATATTATTCAAGTCTAACAGAATGGTTGTTTGACACCATTTATGCACACTATACCGGTAAGACAATTATATATTTCTTTTTTTTCCCTTTTCTTACCATAACAATTTAACCTAAGTTGACTGACTGTGCACTGAAACTGTTTACTTCTGCATGTGATTTCAACTCCACAACTGGATGCATCTTAAATTGGTATAACTTCTTTTTGCTATGGTCCTCCTACTATGAGGTAGCTTTTTTAAAAGTGTTAGTTGGTATTACTATTTTTTAAAGTAATCAAAAGCTAGATAAGGCTTATTTTTTTCTTTTCAAACAGACTAATCCATGACAGGGAATTGACTCTCTATGATGGCACCAGATTGTTAAGGGAAGATAGATATCAAAATTTAAAAGAAGAATTACAGATCTCTGATGAGAAACTCCAGGAAAGGTAAAGTATGCATTACAACTATAGAATGCAAGCAGCAGTTCATCCTGTAAAGGGCTTAATCTTTCTTCTTTGTTCTTAACATCACACAAAGTGCTTCCCTACTAAACTGATACCTTCTAATCACTAGGAGAAAAAAAAATTAAACATTAGTTTCCTCATGAGCTTGTATTCTTTTAGTGGCATGGGAAAATTATATCCTGTTTAGAGTAGTTGAACTAAAAGGAAAACATTCAGTATCCTTTAACAGAAAGAGTTAGAAAGTGAAGAGAAATTATAAGTACATAAAACATAGATATAAAGGTATGTAGAGTGTTGGAAAATAAAGCTAAATGGTAGTTAAATACAAGTTTTTACCTTCTTTTGCCTTATTAACTAGAAAGCTGGTATTTAATTTACAACTAATATGGGGCAGGAAATCCGAAGGATGGGTTGGGACCTATTATGCTTATTCTTTTTTTTCTTCACTTCCACTTGTCTGCTAGAAACATTCCAGAGATAGAAATGTTTTCTAGTCTTCTGAGGCTATACTTGATACATAGTCAAACACTGCTGACCTATTTTAGTGGGAGAGATACTGGTGAGTGGATGTCAAAACAACTGCAATCTAATATTCAGTAATATATAAGGAGCTAAACATACTGTGATTTCTTTAAATGGCTGTAGACGCTGAACAAATTTGAATTTTTATGTCTGATGTCTGTGCTGATATTTATACTGTAGTGTGTGCATGTAGCCAAACTCTGAAGAGGCCTTATTGGTCACTGTAGGGATGAATTCATGATGGGCCACCCCATTTCTCTCAGTTGTTTCGCAGAATACAGTTTTTCTCTTTGACTTTCTTCATAGTCCACACTTTAGAAAAGATGTTTTTCTTTTACCACGTTGTTGGTTTTGTTATTTTGGTCAAAAAAATTGTCCAAAGACAAAACAAACTACATTTTAATTCTTCCATAGCCTTTCTTTTGATTTTTTTTTTCTGCTGTGCAGAATTAGCCTTTCTCTCCAGACACCTTCTCATCAAATGGTATCTAAGGTACAGACAGCTGATATAATCAGAAACAAAAAACCCATAATGGTGCTATAACCATCCCTCATTTGCCTGCAGAAGATTGCCTTGTGGAGATTTTATATAGGATATGTTGTACCTTGAACTTACTAGCAGATTGGCCGGGCAAATTCTTACTTCTCAATGACTGGGAAAAACTTTCCATATTGATGAAAAATGTCTCTTTTGCTGTGTCAATGGCTGTGGCTTATGGCCTTAGCTATATTTCTGATGAAAAGAAAGCTTTACTTACCTTGATTTCATGGATTTGACTAAAGTGATTTAAGTATAATTGCTCATTGCAGAATATACACTGCCATTCCCAGTTCTGCTGGGACTGAGTCTGGGATGTTTGATGAGTGACACATTAAGACTACTGTTAGTTTTTCAATAAGGGAGTTCTGTAAGCAAAGTGGTTTCGAGTTTTATTTGAAGCAAGACATTATTAGGATGACTTCTTTTTGCTAAATCCTACTCATAAAGCCTTGATTCTCATTTATATATTGGAAATCAATATGGTACATAGAGTACATACTGAGTTACAAAAGTAACTTTTTATTTTATGAAGCTTTTAATTATTCACCTGATCTCATGTTCCCATAATTCTTATGGGAAGCAGAGGAAGAAGAAAAAACATACTGAGAGGATATCAATGATTCGGTGAAGTACCAGACGGTGTTTTAAATGTCTAAGCAGTCAGGCAGGACCAAATTAAGTAGCTGAAAATAGTCATAAACAGAGCACATATAAGATCAAGAGAAAAGGGAGCATTTCTGAAGGACTAGAATTAGGAAGAAAGAAGCCAAAAGCTTCATTAGGAAATCATTAGATTAGGAGAGGTCAAGGCCATCTTTAGGGTTTCAGAAAATGCAATAGCTGGAGACTGGAAGGCAGCTGTGATAGGGAAGAGCTGATACCTTACGGCCATATGTCAGAAACTCAGAGCATGGAGCACATAGTTCTCCCCCTCTGCCCTCACTTCGGGTCAGCTTTGCTTGCACAATGAGTGTTCTTGACTGTAGTGACTATTTGTAGTATAGTTTGCAGTTTCTGTCTTCTGTGCTACTTCCAATCGTTCATTAATATAAAATAACTCACTGTTATTCTTCCTACTCACTGTTACTGTTCCCTTAATTTAAGACTCACTAATGGGGTGCCAGATGCTGTTACAGGTTACATAAGTGCAAATATGTCTTTCTTTGTGGAAAAGATAATGCTTTTTAGTAGAGTACTTAGTACTTTGTGAATGGAATTTTAAAACAGAATTTCCATTTAAATCTACTTTAGAGAGAAGGAGTACTATTCTTAATCAATGAGACAAAACTTCAGTAGACTTTTTTTAAGACTGTGTTTGTTAAAGGATTTGACACACGTGAAGATTTTTCCAATTTCTAAGAAGAGAAAAATGTGAGATATTAATGGAGGATTTTTAGGGGATCCCCCCTTCAGAGAAGCAATATACATTTTGTATTAAGCTTTCATACTGCAATATGAAAATATTTCAATAGTAAAAAAATATATATTTTTTTCAGAGTTTTAGACATTACAATTTTAGTGCTTCATTAATAATAATACTTCTATGTAGAGCAGAATAGAAAGGAGAATACTGCACAATCCATCACTTCATTTCCAACCCTGATAAGTCAAGAATTGTTTTTTTTTTTAAATAAAGTGGTGGTGTTTCAGAGTATTTTGGATCACACTATGGTCTAGAGGAATCACATGCCTTACACAGTAGACAGTATGAACGTTCATAAGCCGTGGCAGTGTTATTAGCAGCGCTGGACAGAGAGGAAAGTATTGCTTGATTTTCAGATTGTTTTCAAGTTTTCCAGGTTAAAACACTATTATTCCTATGTTATATTTTTTGGACAACTTCATTTAAAAGGTTTATTACCTTTGTAAAAGCTTATAATATATATTCTTACTTAAATGATAGTACTTTTTGTCAGTGAGTTATACGTTCACTATTCTTTTATTATATTTCTACATCTGTCATGCCAACTAGCATTTTTCTGTGGAGAACTTCAGACTGATGGGTGCAGCAGCTCTGCCAGGACTGATAAGTGCAAGCGGTACACTTGCACTTGTGAGATTTTTCAATACTCTTGGCCTGCTGGAAGCCGATAAGCTACAGGTAGATAGCAGTGGGCACAGGGTACTTTTTCCTCCGTTCTTTTTGTGCCAGTTTGGCTGTGGAGTTAACAAACAGCCACAGTAAGATGATATTTAACTCATTTGAGGAAATGTATTTTTGTTTCTCAGTTTGTGGAGAAGGAGAAAAACAAATAAAGCTGCCCTTGGGAAAGCAACAGATGGTCCTCAAAGATCTTTTACACAGAAGGAAATTATAGCTGCTGATTTCTTATTCATTTAATGACTGTATGATTCATTTTCCTGAACAGGTTCAGAGATTAAGAGAAAGTGTGTTCAAGTACTGTGCATACCCGAGATTTCTGCACAGAATTTCTTCTCTAATCATCCATTACTTCACTGGAACAGATACTGTAAAGGTAGTACACAGCCTTTACAAGATGAGCAGTGAAGTATTGGTTTATCTTATGATTTTAACCTGTGTGGGTAGATACCCCCCTTAACACATGCACACACACATGGAAATGGTGAGTCCTTGGTGTGGTGAGCAGAAGGCAGCTACTATAGAAACATATAGAAGTAGGTATACAATAGGATTGTTCAAAAGCTAAAAGTCAGTCATAATGCATGGGTGGGTTTAATGCCCTGTAGACAGTGAATTATTTTCCATGCGATTAGCTTGAAAGGGAACACTCAGTAGATGAGACAAATATAAACTGTGGCAATGAGGGAAAATAAGAAGTAATAAAAGGTTTTAATTGCTTACATTTTCTAGGTTTTGCTTGCTTTTTTATTTTTTGTGGGCTTGGGTTTTTTTCAGTTTAGTGAATTTTCAGATTCACAATTAATTGTAGGCTGTGGTGAAATTTAAGAAAAACAGCAAGAAAACAACAATAGGTCATTGTGGTCCTAGTATTATAACAATTCCAAACTCATAAAATAAATGTGGTAGAAAATGAGATTTATTAAATCATGATACAGGAAGAGACGACCAAAACCAGTTTGGTGTTTTGTTTTGTTTTTTGAGAAGCTTCAATTGCTCAGAACCATGTGTTAATAACAAGACAATCTTTCCCTAAAATCACCCTGAACAGACTGTGTTCTACTTTTCCTCTTAAGAACACTGGCAGTAATCCTTGGATGGAATTAAACACTGATGTCAAAAGAAGGACACACATATTATTCAGAGAGCACTCTATTACCTGTGTTGTCAGTAAACATTTAATAGAGAGAAGGGTAGAGACTCTTTGTATTAATCAACTAACACCAAATCTTCCCCCAGTGTTTGAGGCTCTTTAAGAAGTGTCAAGTTGTTAACAAGATACACTTACTTGGCCTTCATCTGCAGAGAACTCAAGTTGTCCAGAATTTCTTTTTATAAAATATAGCTCTATAGAGGAGCTCTGTGTTGTATCCCTTTAGAGACTTGATCTGTAATATGATGGAAAAACTTTGAAACTCTTCAGTTGTGCTGATGGAAGCTGGGAACATGCAGAGCATTGCAGCATTGAGTCATTTGTGGCATTTGTTTTAATAATACACTTAGCTTGACATTTTCAACATTGCAAACATCAGTCCAAACAATAGGCTTTTGAAGTAGCCAAATAGTTTTATTCATGTTTACAAACTGGAAACCTACAGCAGTGCTGTTATGGTACATCCAAGTCTACAGAGTTTGTCAGTGACTTTGAGTGATAGCACCAGGTTAGCTTGCTCTGTCTTTGCATCTCCTCCCCTCCCACTTTTCCCCATGCCCCCCCTGGCTGTCCCTACCATGACCTTTGAGTTAGCCAGTGATGTGAATGTGGTACAGGAGGAATACGTTCTGTTTTCTAGGGAAAGCTGACTGTTTCTTTTGTCCTCTTACGGTACTGCAGAACAACCAGAGCTGGTCCTTCGAATGGGATGGATTTCTGGAGGAGGATTGTTTCTCCTCTTAGTAATGGGGGGAAGATGAGTCTGGAACTATATGTATTTATCCTATCTAGGAAACATTTTCTTCTATAATAAGGTTGGGTAATGTTCCATGACCTTCTTTCATGCTTAGTGACAGTGACATTCCCATTGGTTCCTCTTTCATGTGATGTTTTCAGACATCTATTTCTATTTTTATCAATCAGGAAGTAGCTTCTAGGCTTATGACTTTCAGCTGAGAATAAGTCATGCCACCCCCCTGTGTTTGCTTTGATAAAAGAGACTGTTTGCTATAATCGCTCTGTTGTATCACAGATTTATTGTTGTGATGAACAGATAAGCCAACTATGCAGTGGATTTGTTAATTTATGTTGTTAAATGGTCATAGTCTTTCTTCAGCTTTTCTTGCTTATGCCATCAATTGCCTCCTCAGTTTAACCAGGAGGAATACTTGTCACCAAGCATTCTGATTTTAAGAGTAGTCGTTTGTATGGAAAATGACATGTTTAAAGGCATATCTAGCAATGTAAGCCATCTAAATTTCACTTGCTTTTTCCAAACTAAGGCCTCTTATTTTAATAAGAGTGTTGTGAAATTAATTGTTGAAGACAGGCCCTCCTTGCACAATTTGACTGGCTTTTGTGTCCGATTTGTTACACTTTTTAGTTCTCTTCCTTCGAGAGATCATGCAATTGTGATGATTGATGAGTACCAATGAATTCCCAGTCTGAAGAATTGATAATATTACTTAGATAAAAGAGACAAAAAATGTGAAGAAGGCAAAGATACCAAAAACTGACCCAGTGGTCTACTGCCCTAACATGTGTATCCGAGAGTTGAATATTTAAGTTTGTGTTTATCACAGTAAGCTCCCATTATCGTTAATGGAATCTAATAGGCAGGTGGCTAAGAAACTGTTAGTCACCAAATCCTGCAGTGTGAACTAGGGGACACTGACTGAAGCTAGCAGGTCAATTCCATAAAGATTAAAAATAAATCAATAAATTAATAAAAATACCTTTCACAATCATGAACAGTTCATGAGTTGCCACGAGAAGTTGTGGAGGCAGATAGGATGGAGAGGTTCAGAAAGGTATTAGACAGGGTTGTGGGTAAGAGACATTAAAGCAAGTAGAGACAGGACCTCCAATGTCTTTGCAGATTGTGAGTGCTGGGAGAGGATGAGGGGGCAGACTACTGGTAGTGGCTTATGTGCTTTCCCCAAGGAGTATCGCCAGCTTTTGTTATCAAAGACAGAACATGGAGCAAGATGATTGAAGCACCCAGCAGGGCATTTCTTAAAGTCTTGTGAATCTTAATCTGCTGTTGGAGGGACCTGTCTCCCCATGCTAATGCTAAAATGAGCCAAGAGTAAGGTAACTAGCTTGGTCTTTGAAGTATAGCTTTCAGGAATATTATGAAGTCAGGCTTTTAATCCCACCATAAGATTCTAGGTGACTTTCCAAGAGTCACAAAGAATATCATTAAGGGGAATGTTCCTAAACTCTTAATAAATCCAGCTTTTCATGGTATCTAGGCCAATCTCTACAGTGTCATCCTTTCTGTCAGTCTAATTGAGTAAAAGAAGTTACTCATTACTGCAGCTCCAGTAGATCTTGTTCTCTCCCTGCTTTGCCTGTGAGACATCCTGCTTTAACTAAAGCACTTGTAAAAGTCTGCTGGAGGAGTGAGACAGTTCTGTTTCAGACCTACAGTGCAGTAGACTCTAGCTTAGTTACTGGTATTTGTTCCATCTTGAGGTATGAAGGTCCTGCTGCAGATGAGGAGACTTGGATACCCTTCTGAGCATAAAAGAACTGTAAATGTGTAACACTGCAAGCCACATTATGCAGTCTTTGTCTTGGTTGTTTGTTTTTTTTTTTAAATAAAGTTGCATTGCAGATGATCCGAATAGACTGTGATATGGTTCAGTACGATAATTTAATTCTCCTTTTCCATCTGCTGTAAAAATTAAATTTGATATTCACTGCTTAAGCCAGGTAATGAATTTTAAAACTCTTCTTTTTGCAGGTCTATCTTTCCTATCCATCCTTCCTTCAGAATAGTGGTCTTAGCAGAACCTCCTGTCATTGGAAGTAGTACCCAACAGTGGCTGGGGCCAGAGTTTCTGACCCTGTTTCTTTTTCACAATGTTCGATCTTTAAGCAAGAGAGAAGAAATTGAAGTTATTAAAAAACTGGTAAGTACGTTCAATAGTTTAGGCACTTACTGACTGTTGCTTACTGACATGATTATTTACTGCATCAAAAATGTTTTGCTGTTTCAATGAACATAAATGAGTCCTCATTTTCAAAGCTTATCAAAGCAGCATTCCTGCTTTTAATGGTATTGGTATAAATTAGCATTCTTATTGTGATATTAAATGATGCTGTAATAGCAAAATGCTCTTTGTCAAAACTATTCTTTTCTGTTTGCCATAAAGCAACTGCAGCAGCTGCACACTCACTGCAACGGGGGGTAGCTGTATATGAAACTTGAGTATCTTGCAGTAAGATTAATCCTGTTTTTCTTTCAAGCAGATTCCAAATGTACCCAGTGTTGCTGTGGAGCAGTTGTTGTCATTAACACACAAGCTTCGGGAGACAAACGATGCCACGGTGAGCCCTTTTCTTTCTTTTTTTTTTAACATTTACTTTCTCCTACTGTGACTGTTTTAACAATGGCTGGGTGAAGCATGCTAAGCTGTAGTGTTATTTCAAAGGCTGCCTGATTGGAAAATCAGCCTCAGAAAATTATTTCTGACAATTACTACACCACATACAGTAAACTTTTTTGATTTATGAAGTACTTTCTTAGAATCTGCATAAGTAAAACTTTTAGGGACTTGTCAGAAACTCGGAGGAGTCAGGCAGAACAGTACACGTGTTGTTGACAGGTTTGGATACGTGACTCACAGTGAAACATATTTGAGGTGCCTTTTGATTAGGTATAGATATAGTCTTGTGTCCAGATGTTTTTCAATTACTTTGCTTTAGTCATTGGAGCTTCAGTAGCTGAAATTACTGGGGCTTCTTGGGCAATGGGGACTATCTAGCCATTTTAAAATGCCAACGGGCAACAGCAAAGACTCAGAAAAGGGAAAGCTGCAGAACTTCTGGCTGTGCTACTGCTACAGGCAGTTCTATTAAAGCAGTCTTGTCAAGAAAAATAAGTTCTGCTGACACAGTAACCACAGAATTCTTTAAAAAGATACAGTCAAATCATGGTAAAAAGAAATTATTGCTATGGCAACTAAAGCTCTGCATGTTTTTAATATAACTAAACTGTAAAGAAAATACATGGATTCAAGTGGAATCCAGCAGTTTAGCTGGTATGCAAATGTAATCCATTCTCCTAAGTTTTCATGATTTTAATATGGGTAATAGTTTTACAGTATTTCTGTTTAAGAAGCTGAGGGGATGTTATGTCCTTATGATCTTAAAAAAAAAGAAGAAAGAAGGTTGACTTTAGTACACCTTTGGGACAATGTTGTGATTATCTATTTAAATTCCTACACATCATGTATAAATGCATTGGTTTTGATATATTTGGAGACGTGCTATGCCAGAATAGAGCATTACAGAAATACTTTCCAAATATGCAGTTATCTGTAGCATTGTAAAAATCTCTAAATGAAGCATTGGATATTGGATGAGAAGTGAGTCACAAGATGGATCGAGGGAGGATTCCTGTAGATCAGCAGTGACATGAGACATCTCGGGAGTAGCACACCTGTGAGAAGAGCTGAAATGTGTGCCTTAGGTATTTCAGGCTATTTATAGAGTTGCCTAAGTCAGTAAGCCTCTGCCAGAGTTTATCCTGAAATATTAACCATTGTTTAAAGTGATTTTGTTAACAATAGAGGAATACCTGTAGACTATTCAGCCTGTGGGTGTTGTCTGTGTCATTGTAATCGTTTGCTTGATTTACAGTAGAATCTAGAGACCACAATCAGGATCCTGTTGAATTAGATGCTTCATAGATATATATTACAAAGATTGTCACCAACCCAATTTTGAGTTTATGGGTGTACAATATAAAATATTTTAAAACAAAACAAAACAAAAACAAAACAAAAAACAAAACAAAACAAAAAAAAAAAAAAAAAACACACACAAAAAAAAATCAAAAAAAAACCCCAAATAAACCAGGTAAGAGAAAAGAAGAAACTTTGTTCCCAAAACTCTTAACTGCTTGTTGCACATATTCGAAAGACTTGATACAGCTTTGCCTCTGTGGTCTTGTCTCTATGCTTATTTATTTCAGTGCAGGATCTGATTATTTAGCCTTTAAAACCACCATGTCCTTAGAGACTGAATTTACCACGGCGGCACAATGTGTGAAAGACGCTACCTCGGTTGCTGTGCCCAGCTGCCATTCTCCACCAGGGCAGTCCTATAGGCTGTCACTTAGGTGTATTCCTTCCTTAAAGCTCAATCTATTGGGGAACCTTTCAGCTGTTTAAGATACTTTTGGAAAGAGAATATAATCTGCCAGGCAGGAAGGGTTCTGGCTAGAGAGCAGTGATAGGGAGGATACAGCACTCACCCCTCTCCTTTGCCCGTGCTTCACACATGGTTAAGCAGGTCTTGAAATAATATTTGAAATGCCATTATTTATGCCATTATGCTAGAATATATGATCCTGCTCTGGCAGGGGGTTGGACTCGAAGATCTCCAAGGTCCCTTCCAACACCTGACACCCTGTGTGTGTGATATCAGTGACCGTAATGCTGGGTGGTAAGCTATGGTGGGTCAGAAGATGCTTCATAATCCTCCATCAATAAAGGCAGGAGGGGCAGCAGTAGTAATCTTTGTAGGTAGCCCAGTCTAAATCATTCTTGCTCATTGCTCAGAGCTCTGCTAAAAAGTATTCTCCTTATCTTTCTCAGTACTTGAGAGAAGTTTTGTAGACCTTCAAAGAAATATTTTTGTTTGTTGTGATGGGGTTTTTTTCAAATATTAGTACCTATTTGTCAAAACTGCATTTTTCTAGGGGAAAAACTGATGTTAAGTTATCTCTCATGCTGAAAAATTATTGAAGGGGTAAAAAGGCTCTGAAATTCATGAACTGTTGCTTTTCTCTATTTTGTTTTTTTCTCCCTGGGCAGCAAATTGTTGGTTTTTTTTACCAATCGAAACAGCATAATATATTAAGATAATTGTAATGGAGTTAGTAATCATTTACATGAACCAAACCAAAACATTTTGAAATTGCCTAATTAAAATATTTCACTTGACCTGAGCAAAGCATGGCGTGACTTATCAGATCACCCTCATTGTTGTGTGTTTCCTGCTAAAATAAGGAACCTATTTGTATTAAATACCTTCATCCGGTAGATATAATTAGAGAATGTTTTCTTTCATAGGCTTTAGATCTCTCTTTAAATACATGGCCACTTGCTTGGGGGTTTTGTTTGTTTGTTTGTTTTTAAAATTGTGCAGTATTTTAAGGTCTGCCTTCCCAGGCACTGAATTGGTTTTTTGTAACTTTTTGCTGAATCACGTCCAGTTTTTAGCATTTACTTTTAACATGTGGACAACAGACAAGGACACAGTGTTCCAGTAACGGCCTGCCCAGGAGGCGTGTGCAGAGGTGATACAATCTCCTTACTGCTGCCCAGTGTTGTCTTGTTTTTAAGTCCCAAGAATCCTGCCCGACCCTTTTGCCAGAGCGTTACATGTGGAGCTCATATTCAGTTTGTGAAGAGCAGATGAGTTTTTAGGACATTGATCCTTTTACAGTTGCTAACCTCCTTGTTATTCTTAATATTGTTTATTGTTACTTGTTATATAGCAAATAAAATTCAGTTATCAGCACATTTTTTCTCCCTGTTACTTATTAAGTGAAATCGTAATGCTAATCTTTTGATGACGTCATGATTTCCATGGTAGTGAATTAACTGCAACAAATACAGAATTACAAGCTTGCAAATTAAAAAGCACAAGCTCCTGTAAGAGGCAGAAAGCACCTATAAATTACAAGAAAAGTTGAAATAATTCCTTCTGGATTCTATTTTTATCTTGATCAGGTTAAATCCCTGAGATCCAATCACAGAGATCAAATAATGAAACTGCCTTGTATTTTTTGACAGGCACAGTCACTGGCTTCATCTTTATCTACTCGACAACTATTGCGAATTTGTCGTCGCCTGTCACAACATCCAGATGAAAGCCTTTACTATGCTGTTAACAAAGCCTGCCTCTCCAGGTAGAAGTGCTAGTTCTGGTGGAAGTTCGAGAGATTCTTAGTCAGCTGCTAACATGCAAGATAGCTGGTAATGTGTTTTAGTAGATAACACAATTGCTGTCTTATACTTTAAAGACTGCCATTTATTTAGAAGTATTTCTGTGGTATTCTTAAACCTAGGAGGTAAGAAGAAATGACTTTGTACTCTTTTCTCATCTTTATGAGGATATTTCATTGCGTTATATAAATTAGGTCACCAATATCAGCATTACTTCACTGTCTCAAAGCACTCAAAGCAGAGTTATAGGAATGTTTAGTGTCATTAGATGTTAGGTGGAGGCTTGGTTTCAGTTCTAAAAGCTGTATTGAGAAAACTTGTGAGCATCTAGTTGGTTTTCTTTGGGTTTGTTTGTTGTTGTCGTTGTTTGTGTGTTTGTTTGTCTTCTGAAAAAAAGGACAATTGTAATTATCTGAAAGCTTTGGAAAACTGAAAGGGCCTGCTTGTGGACATCTCAGAGCTCGCTCTTTGTCTTTGGAACCCTGAGTCCAAGTAAAAAAAGTCAAGAGAAAAGTTATTTCAAAAAAACACTGTTTTTATTGTAGGTCTTACTGGCAGTAGAGTGAGTACGTTGCATACTTCCACTCCTAATCTATCCTACATTACAACCCCATTACAATATCCCATCTCATTGAAGCCTTTTAAAATGAGCACGCAGCCACAAATGTAGATTATTGCCTGTAGAAGAGGCTCAGTTCCTCTCCTTGGGGATAGGTGAAATGTTGAAGACTGTGAAAGGAATAGACATTCAGGGTTTGGAGGTCAGCTTCATACTGAGTTTAAAGCATAGAAAATACAGAAAACTTTGAATAACAACAACAAATCCTTAAAATATAACCTCCCTCCTTGTTTATCTTCAATTAGATTTTTACCAAGCCTTGCCAGATCAGCTTTACACAAAAATCTGGAGGATTCTGGTATTGAGACAAGTCCCGATGACGTGAAGAAACTGGAGGAAAAGAATTACACGTGTAAGCTTCTGCCATCTTTTCTCCTGCTCTTCATGAATGTTACTCAAACAGTTCAGCATATAAAGCTGTATTAATTACACTTAAAATTAATTGCAATTTGCTCTAGTTATATCCCTTTGACCTAGTTCTATCAGAAAGCAGTGCAGCTCTCGATATGTTGATAATTTTGTATTGTCTGCTGTATTGACAGGTCATGGTGTTTTGTTCTCTATCATCTTGAAATGTTTCTCAGTCTAGGGGATTCATGGCCTGAGGCTTGATTTGACTGCTTTTGCCTTTTTTTTTTAGTCACTAATAACTACTCTTCTGTACAATTACAGCCTTGGTTTGATCTTCTGTTCTGTTTGGGGTTTTTTATCATGACTTCTTTTTCTTCACTGTTAAGATCAACTTTTTTTCTTATTGAGACTCTTGGAAAGTATTGTGATATGCTTTCCTTTCATTCTATCACACATTTCTTTCTTAGTTTCCCTTTTTTAAATTCTCTTTAAATTGTTCTGGTTGTTACATGTTACGTTTATCAAGCAGGACTTTGTTTCTCTATTTCATTCAACTTGAACTCATTTGCAGTAGCCTTCAGGGCTACACAGAGATTTCTGCTTCTGCCATTTTTCTCCCTTTTGTTTTCTCATTCCTACATGACCCCTGGTCTTCATTCTGGCTGTGTATCTTTTCATGTCTTCTGTCTGGCAGCACACTTTGAGCAATTTACCATTTTCCCTTCACTAAATTTAGTCTTTATTCCAACAGTGTTGCCATTTCTGCTGTCATTCTTCTGTATGTTTATTCTCAGTTTTGTGATGTATTTAACTTCTGTGGTTTTGATATTAGATCTTTGCAGTAGTAAACACATCTTTAGTTTTAATTAATATGGATTCCTTTTTTATAGACTTAATTTGTGCAATATATAAAAAAAATGTATATACATATATATTCAATCAATCTATTATCTACACTATAATATATATGCAGCCATATGTATGTGTATATACATATATTCACATATATACATATGCAGCCATCCATGTATTATTATATCTGTATTTGCTTTTTTGTATATATAAAAACTCTTTCTATGAATATAATTGGAACTCTTTCCAGTTGTGGGATACTACCTGCTTACCATTCCTTTTCTTTTTATCTTGACACATCCCTTGAATTTTCTTCAAGGGATGAACAACTGAAAATATCTGCTTGGAATGTAGGCTGTTTTCAGTTTTACACCATACCAGAATAAGAAAATAGTGGCAAAAAAAGGTATTAGTTTTTATTGCACAAAATTATTGTTTACACTTAGTTGTGATTTTCCTAAAGACAGAATTCGTGGTTCATTTGATCAAAGAAATTTTTCAAGTGTACTTATTCTCTCAGAGCTGTAGTTGAAGGTTATTTTAATGAGTGGAAACTTAGCCAGTTTTCACCAAAATGTGAAATGTGTCCACATACCTACATAACCCGTTTGAGCAAAACCACAGTGCTGCTGAAAGGCAAAATCAGCAGTGACTCTGTGCTGTTGTGGTGGGTTGGCTCCAGCTCTCAGCTGAGCACCCCCACAGCTGCTCACTGATTCCTCTCCACACTCCACTCCCCAGTGGGAGAGGGAGAGAGAACAGGGAGAATGAGAGTGAGAAAACTTGTGGGTTGAGGAAAAGTAGCCTAACAATAGTAATGATACTCAAATAGTAAAATGAGAGTATGAAGTTAAACCAGGGCACTGGTCACAACTTACAGTTTTTCTTACAGTAGTTTTCCCATAAGATCTCCTGTTCATCCTTTATTGTAACAGAATTCTTTGCAATTTTAAAGAGAGTTCAAATTCATGATAATGTAACTTCTTGTTAATGGATACTCTTTCAAGCATTTTTTTCTTTAGACAGTCATCATTTACTGCAACTTACAGCCTCCTTAAAACTTGTAACTTGCAAGTGTTGGGGATTGATTGCATGTCTCCTCAGAGGATGCTGGAAGTAATGCATTTGCTTGTTTCCTGAAAAATGTCTAGGTGAAATAAATAATGGGATGCTGAAGATAGGGTCTGTGACGATGCCAATTTATAACTCAACCGAGAAAATGAAAGTGCCTGATGTTTTGTTTTACGAAAATGCACAAGTAAGTAGAAATCTCTGTCTTCTGAGGTAGAAAAGGTTTATTAAATGTGCTAATGTGCATGCTCAAACATATTAAATAATGTCCTAACTAATTTTTAAGGGTATATTTTTGAAGTAGCTTCTTTAGGCTATAATTTTTCTCACAGGATTTGATGTTCATTTCAGATGTGTCTTCACCATCCCTTTGTGAAGAAATTGTAACCATCCTCTTGAACATTCATAAAATATTAAGTAACAGCAGCAGAACCTGAATTGTATTTAGAATGATTTGACCAGATGTTGTGTAACATGATTTATTTCTGTTTTTTTATATGCCTGCTGCTGAACTGATCCACCCTTAGGGCTTACCTTATTGATTCCATCCTGAGACTGGTTTACATGCTTGTCGTGTAAAACCTGCCTTTTATTAAAATTAGTACTCTATGTTTGAAAAGCAAGGTGAAGAGTAATCAGTTATAATTTATTCTTTTTTTATATTAGTTAAGCTTATTCTTTAGTCATTAGTGTTAATTGGTTTTTAGTAGTGAAGCATTAGAGAAATTAGCAAAGATATGAAATGGGAAAGGCTTGATGACTGTGGTGTTTTTGGGGGGGGGGGGGGGTTTCCCCCCACCCCGTTTCTAGAGGTAGATCTCCTGCAGCTTTCTTCTTCATCTAGCATGGAAGCCTCAGAACTGTCAGACGGGGGTATCTTTAGCAAGCGAAATACCCTCTGAGTTACCTCTAGAATATTTTGCCACTGAAAGGCAACACTGACAGCATGATCGTGTGAAATATTTTTCTTTTTAGGGACCTGGTCTGAGTTTGCTTACTTTTCCTTTACCATTCTTTTTTCCTCCCTCACTGGCAATTTCTCCACAGAAAGACTATGCCACAAGGGTATCACCTGCTGAAGGTGATGACAGGCCGTGCAAGGGGACCAGATGACAGTCTTCTCCATCTTCCCCACTAACATTTCATGGGAGATTTTGTTCTGTGTTGCCATTTCAGTAAAGTAATTAATTTGGATCTGTTAGAAATTAAATTCTGAGTCTTGCTAGGTCTTATGTTTGCATTGCTTTTTCCACCTTCTTGCTTACAGATGCAGAAAACTCTCCACAACCTGTGTACATCTGTTTTATTTAGGCAACATCTGTTAAAAATGCTGCAGAGAATGAACTGCTTCTATCTGTCCCTGGTAGCTATGAATGCTGAAGGAAACAACCTCCAAACACCTCAGAATAGCTGTTCCTATTTCTAAAAGTATTTTTCTGTATTACTAGTTTGTAGTTTGGTCATTCAAGTGCTGTAACATCATTTAGCAAAACCTGCTGGAGAAGAAATTTGATTTAAGAGTCTAGTGCAATACTTACTCTCCATTATCTAAAGCTGCAGAAATAAAGAGAAACAGAGGAAAAGAAATATCTTCATCCCCTTGCAGTGCTGCACAGTGTCATGAAATATATAGCTGTTGCCTCTGTGTCTTTGGTCGTGAAACATTTCATGTCCCAGTGGAATTTGGCATTGCTGTGGAACATCACTGTTTGTCCACAGTGAGTGGCATAGGAACAGAAATAATTTTAGGTGATGTGCCAAATGCCACTTCCAGGCCAGGCCTTGAGGAGCATGGATTGATAAAGTTGCCATGATACCTGTGTGTCTACTTACAAGTCTGTTGTGTAAATAATTAATCTGAAATGTCGGCATGCATCCTAATACATTGCTTCTAGAAGTATTGGTAAAAAAAATAGATTAGTTTCAATAAAGAGGACCTCTTGTGGGAATGCTCTTCTGCAGAGTAACTATAATGTACACATATCTGTGGAATTCAGGATTAAAGAACTTGTCATCAGAAGGATGTATTCATGCTTTAGAAATAAAAATTTAAAAATTTAGTCAGTGTCTGTGGTAAAACAGACTTCCTAGAAGTTACACTGTATCTAGTCAAAATTATTCTCATCAGTTACCAATTTCCAGTGTATATGCATGCCAGAAAATACAGTCATTTGCCTTGAAGTCCTCTCCTTAAATTGTGTATTGAATATTCAGTAGTGTTTTGACATGCCTAGTTAGGATTTTGTGGTATTTAGATGCATTTACAAGAGTTTCCCCCCCTCCCCCATCCCCAGCCTCTGTTCAGGAGAGATTTGGAAACCTAAAACCTCTTTCACACAGTTAGAAACTGAGAATTTCTATACTCAGAAATTACAGGCAAGCTACTGATTTTATTTTTTTTGTAAAATCTAGTAGCAGAGATGAGATGATAATGTGAAAAAAAATATGTTTATCTAAAGGCAAACATGCATTTCTCTAAGTAGGTTGTCTGACCTACTTACAGATGACCTATTTTTACTAGATACAGTAGAGAAATATACACGAATTTGCTGTGAGTAGTCTGAATTGCCACATTATCCTTAAATCCTTTCAGACCTTTTAAACAAATTATTTGTGAGGTTAACATAAAGTTAAATGATGTACAGTATGTGTTACCTTTTCTGATACTGAATGTATGTAAAATACACCTCAAGCACTGTGGCTTCAATTAAGCAGTCTAATTTAGGAGTTGTAAGATGCATAATAAACACTTTTAGACTTGAGCTTGCATCTTCCTATCATCGTTTTCCCTGAAAATAAGGTTTGATTAGAATACAAAAGGGTGTTTGTCATTAAGCTAGACCTGGTGTTTAGTCTTCAGTAAAATAAATGTGTGTAATTTACCTATTCATGTCAGTTGCCTTTTATCCCCTCTGGTTTCTGTGAAGTATTACCAGGATACATTTTTCTTCCTCCCAGTACAATTGCTTAACGAAAGTTTTTACGTTCTGGGTGACAAGCATTCAACTAGGCTAAAAGGAAATGCATTAGGAGTCATTATGGAGAATTAAATATATTTAGGGAAATCAGGCACCCAGAATCAGTTGGAGCAAAGGAAATACATAAGGAGAATCAGTGTTTTAGTTTCATTGTTTTATTCACTGGATAGATTGCCTCTGCTATTATTGGCTGAGTGACACTTGCTATGAAATAAACAGCTGTAAGTATAATGTTCAGAAAATTTTGTCCTCAAACCCTGAAAGTGAAGCTCCTGTTGTACTACTATCATTAGTGAGTGCATAAACTTCAAAGTATAAAAACAGAGGTGAAAATTGTGATTTTGTTTCTTTAGCACATGATGGTAATGGAAGATATGCTAAAGGATTTTCTGCTGGGAGAACATCTTCTTTTAGTTGGTAATCAGGTGAGTTAAACATTTCTTACCATGCATGGAACAAATTCATTATTAATAATGAAGTTAAATCTGTTTGGCTTTGCTGACATTGTTTTCATTTGTATTACTGAGTATTTACCCCTTTTTTAATTTATTCTTTATCTGTTACTGTCCACGGGTTTATGGGCACATATCTGTGGAAAATTTAAATGCCTTAAATGTTCTTTTACAGTACTATCAGAGTAAAAAGTAAAAACATTAATGGTTATATGTAACACCATTACCATTAAAATCTTCAGTTAATGGCTCTGGTTATCCTTCTTGACTACATATCAGTCCTCTCCTTTAAAATCTCTAATTACCATTAGGTAATAGGAGGTGTAGGAGGTGTACACGTAAGTATTATCAGAACCTTATTTACTGATGGCAAAGTATTGGCTTACTCTAAAAGAGGCACAAATTTTCTTTATTCTTTGGCTAGAAGCTTTGTTGATGAAGAATTTATTGGTGAGATATTGGAGGTTGTTATGTTCTTTTAGTTGGTCATTGCTGTTTTATGACACCAGCTAATAGTTTATAGGCTCCCCAAGATGAGGTATGGGCTGATTTTCTTCAGTTGGTTATGTTTTAAGGACTTTGTTCTTCAGAACCATTTTAAACTCATACTGGAACTGTCAGGTGACTGGAACAGAATATACACATTGTCAGTTAGCTCTGAAAAAACAAAAAGAAGAGAGCTTTTGTTATTACTTTTGTATGTTTGAAGTGTTCAGGAAAGTGATAATTCCCAAGCTACCTCATAAAGTAATCTCCCTTTAGTTTAGCTTTCCCCTGGCAGGGACACAGTAATTTTCTGGTGTGTTTCGCCTTATGTTTTGCAATAGCCTTTGGGAAAGAAATCTAGCACAAACCACTAATAGTCTAAGCTACATGGCAAGTAATATAAAATGTTCATTGTTATTAATGGGCATATATTAAAATTACAGTGTACAGGTGCATACAGTCTCACCTAGTCCTTGATAACAGCCTGGGTTTAAGAAGATTTTGTACTTGAAACCTCTGTAGACTTGTGATGGATGATGCCAGCCTTTCCCCAAAGGTTTAATCAATTCATAAATGGAAATTAATCGACTTCATAAACAAAATACGAAAAGAAATAAAATCTGTTTATTCTATTTCATAAACAGTGTTCCCTATGCCAGCCCCCAAGCTGGGATTGAAAATATTCCGTGGTATAGATTGCATGACAACAGGTCCTGCAGGTAATAATAGCAAGAGTGGGCTGCTCCACAGGGAGACAGGGGCAGGGACAGTGTTCTTAATGACAAGGTTCACAGTCCTGCAACATCCAAGCAAGATGAGCAGGAGTGAGGACAGAAGCCATGGTCACCCAGATACCCAGTGACTGCCAGACAGACCTATGTTGATGAGGAAGGTCTGGGGTCAAGCTGGGAAGTCAAGTCAGCATCACCACAGTGTGCTTTGGGAAGGAAGTGAGGAAAGGGCTTGAGTGTAAATCCAGCTCCCAAGCCATGGCGGGGGAAAGGGAGCCCCAGTGAGGCAGCAACACTGTATCTGAGCTGACCTTCCACATGGGCAAGTAAAATCCTGCATGTCAGGAAGAGCTTGCAGAGCCCTGTGGTATGCTCAGGGCCCTGACATGTTTCATATGTTCTACCAATTTGGCAAAAACATTTTTAAGACTATGAGATTACAATTTTTAGGGTGCAAGTTATTTTCCTAGCAGTGGTGTGCTCATCTTTAATGCATGCCACATTTTTTCCAAGCTTATGAAACCCTAATGGAAGACAGCATTAAAAGAATTAACTGGGCTGACGTATTGAAACATACTGGTTTAATTCTAGACATCAGCTCAGCTGTATCATCAGGTTGGAAAATTGATTGATTTACCGTGATTGCTCTTTGGCAAATCAGTAATACTCACAGGTTTGGGTTTTTAATTGCTAACATATTTCTGAGTACCTCCGGGTTTACTCTTTACTAATTTGTTCCACTGTTTTTATATGTGACTGAAGAAAAGCCAAGTGGCATTTTCGTTTTGAAATACTGGTTTTAAGTGTGAGCCCTGTATTTGTCATTCTGCAGTCTTCTAGGACCACACCAATCATCCTTGATTTCTTGGTTTAGAAATACCTTATTGTAAATTTCTGCAGCATGTGATGAATCCTGTTCAAGTACTTTAAAAGAAACCATATTACATCAATATGCATTAATGCTACATGTACAGATACCTTCCCATTGAAGATATTAAGAGTTTTCATCCCCTTTTTAAAGCAAATAAAAAAAAAAAAAAGATTTTTCCTCTTCCTTTACTTCAACAGTTCAGTCTGTAATAAGAAGGTACCCCTATGTACATATACACATACCCATATGGGTACTCGTGTTTTGCATCTGAAAGAAATAAGTAATCTTTTTGTGTGGAGATGCGAAGAGCTGTTTCGAGTTCCTTTTTGTTGTACATGTTGATGAGTGAGGGAATCATGGAATTTCAGAGTAAATAACAGACAATTCAAATACTCTGAACCTGGGTATTTTAAAATATAGAACTAACATCCCTTTGAATGTTTGTGTCATTTCTCAGAGATTAAATGTGTTGGCATATACCTTAGAACACAATATGATCCATCAAAACGTTGACTGTATATGTGAGTATTTGTTCAGCTGTGATTCGATGTGCCAGGCTTGACCAATAGTCTTTCTTTTAGAGACTGGATTTGGTTTTGTTTCATTGACTTAATGTGATTTTCCTCTTTTGCCGCTTGTTTTCATAACACATATACACAAAAACCCCTCCTGTTAGCTTAAGACCTCTCCCTTTATTTCAGTCTGTAAATGTAGCCTCTTCTGTATATTCTTTTGAGTTAAGAGCTACCCGAGGAGAGTCCTTTTACCAAGATTGTTTTCAAGATACAAACTTTGACAATTGGTATTTGAAGTATTAGAAGTGTTCAACTTCTCAGGTAAACTACTTTATAACCCACTTCATTCATGTCTATTCCCTGGATTTCACACCATAAAGGTCTTAACAAGAAACATGATTTCATCTAAGTATTTGTTTACACTGGTTGTTGATTTATTTTGGATGCTGCCTGGAATTTGCTTTCATTTCATATATAAGTAAACTGGTTTTTGGGTCCTTGTGAAAGGCAGTGGGTAGATAATGAATTTTCAGCTATGAAATAGCTGAAAATTAAAGGAAACGCCAATACTTTAAATATGGCTTCTGGTATTGCTTCCCAAATGAGCCTGTACTCAGAGTGTGAATAAGACTATCTGTGACCTTTTATCATTTCTCAAAGCAGCTATAAAGCAGCTTCTTCCTTGGCTGAGAGTAAGCAGCTATTTATTACTCTG
Source organism: Chloroceryle aenea (assembly GCA_013399075.1). Taxonomy (NCBI): domain Eukaryota; kingdom Metazoa; phylum Chordata; class Aves; order Coraciiformes; family Cerylidae; genus Chloroceryle; species Chloroceryle aenea. Next base: position 1,196,397 of record VWZY01005707.1, on the reverse strand, counting down.
AAAGCAACAGACAAAGAACAGCAAGAGTCCTGTTTAGTAAAGGTTACTTATTCCAAACTTTGTAGTGACTCTATTTGGTCTTTTTATAGTGATCTTACAGCTGCTTTCATGCTACATGAGACAGACTAGACTATTTATTCTTAATACCAAGGAAAAATTTTAGGCTGTATTCTTGTGAAATCTTTCCTGATGGACATTGTGCAGTTCATGAATTGGCTGCTACTTGATATTTTTTACTGTCTCCTTGAATTTCCCATCTTTGGTGAATAGGAGACTATGTTAATAAATAGATTTTTTTTCTGTGGAAAAACTTCAAAAATAGTAGTTACTGAAAGTTTTATTTTGTCTTTAAAGTTTACATAATAACATTTCCCAAATTGTTGCATTTGGAAGTTGTATAAAAGAGGTGTTGGGTGTTTTCCCCTTTATTGGTCATAGGTGAAGACTGGGTAAACACCTGTCTTTGAAATACCAAACAAAAACATTGATAGTTGAAGAGATTTGTGTCTTTCTGTAGAGAGAAGGCTCACAAACTTGTCACTTCCGACTTATTTTATAGCCCTGAAATTCTAAAAGACCCAATCACATGTTAAACAAAATTAAAGTATTGTATCTGGCATTATTTCGTTGCTGTGATTTACGATGGGCTGTTCAGATAGCTGGTCTTGTAAATAAGAGATTTTGTCATAGCAATGAATCATGAGCATTGCTGGGTTTAGGGCACAGTTAGCATACCAGAAGGTTTTGATAACAAGTTGTGTTCATTTTGTTTTCTAGAATTACTCTATTTTCATTCATTGATAACTCTAAATATCATTAATGTGAATATAGCACATAAATGTCTCTGCAATACACTTCTACTTCAATCTACTATAAGTTTTTTAAAACAGCAGACTTGCAATTTCATGTAGTGGGTCCGATGCAGCTTGTACCCCATCCAGGAGTTCTGCCATGCCTTGAGAACTGCATGGGATCCCTGGCTGTGTCTACACTGATGCTTCACTAGCCCTTACCCATTCCATCCTGCCACTATGGGAGATTATTAAGAAGGAAAGTGTAGTTAGTTAGTTAGTTAGTTCTTGTTTACTAAGACAACAAATAATATATTTCTTCTCTTCACCAATTATTATTGAGGCTTAATGGATGCTGGAGTTCCACATCTTACTCTGGCATTCCTGTTAGTTATGTTTTCTTTCCCACAAGAAACACAAAGCTGATAATCAGTAAGACTAATCAGAAATGCCATTCGGTTACTGATTAAATTATTGCTGAATGCAGAAGGCATTTAAATGTTGTCCTCTTTCATTTGATGGTGTAGAACTTTGTATTGTACTTCTTGTTCAAAATTTCTCTCCCTCTACTTCCTGATGTACAAGGAAAGCACTTTGCAAAGCAGTAAAGCAAGCCTGTTGCTGAGTAGCTTTCAGTCTGCTTAGATGATGTGTAGATAAGGGAAAATCAGGAAGAATGATGAATTCTATAAAGGTCCAAATTTTGTTGTAAATTGTTTGAAAGAAGACCATGACAAAAGCTCTGGCAGCATTTAGTCAAAACATTGATATGAGCCCACAGTAAGTAGACTATCACAAATACATCAATAGAATAATGGCCTTTTGGCACACTTGGTAATTTTTTTCCCATATTGTAGAATCTAATTTCATCCTTTTTGCTGCCTTTCTTTTACTGAGATGAACTCTTGGGCTCCCACTAGGAATTTCTTTTATTCTTGAAGAATTTAGTAGGACAAATGATTGAGCCTTTCTTTAAGATATTTAAAAGAACCTGCTTAAATAGATCTTTCCTTGTAAGATGATATTATTATTTGAAATTGAATTAAGTGGTTATTGAGAGTGTAATAATATCAGTCACCAGAAAACTTGAAATAGCAAATGCTTGCCATTTTACCCTTTCTAGAAATAAAGGACTTTGTTTTCCTGCTTGAACTTGTGTAAAAATGGACAGCTTCCTCTGCAAGGCAAGAATGTACCTTGCTAAAGTGATTTTTTAATTATTATTATAAACAGGAAGAAACTGAGCTCCAGATGAGCTAAATTGGACCAAATACTATGATACTTTTCTGCCTAAGGAAGGATTTCTGTGTGGCAGTTGTGGAAAACGCAGAAAATATTTCTCAGTAACTTGCTACAGTCATAACAGTATGTGCACATATGAGAAGAGGCATGCTCTTTAAATGGATCTGCTAACAGCACTGCTTTCTGCCTTTACAAGTTATTCTTAAGAAGCAGAATTTACAAAGAATCAATAAATTGATTTTTCTTTCAGATGTTTCTTTCCACAGATTCTTTCTATTATAAATTTTTCATATGCTCCTCTCCATGAACCTCAGTTCTCTTAATGGAGTCAAGCTTGAGTACAGGAAGTTCCACCTCAACATGATGAAGAACTTCTTTACCATAAGGGTTACAGAGCACTTGAACATACTCCCTAGAGTGGAGTCACCTTCTCTGGAGACTTTCAAGACCTGTCTGGATGCATTTCTGAATCATCTGCTCCAGTTCTGTCCTGCTGTGGCAGGGGGTTTGGACTCGTTGATCTTTGGAGGTCCCTTCCAACCCCTACCATTCTGTGATTCTGTGAATTAATGTTGTTTCTTCTTATGGTGAGATTTTATTATTTTACCATAATTTTTGCATGCACCAGATAATAAACTTTTAATTAAATAACGAGAAACTAAACCACAGAACACTTACTGTTCTGACTGATAAATACACAGTTTGTAGCTGGGGCAAGACTGAAACCACCACTAGTTTTACTCAACTATTTTCTTTTTTTACTAACATAGAAGCATAGAAACATAGAAATGTCTGGGTTGGAAGGGACCTCTACCCAAGCGAGGTACCAGTGACAGGGACTATTGCATGGGTCCAGGTAGCAATGTCTAGTTTCTGCTGGTGGCACACCTTCTGCAATTCTTACACTCTATTATCACATTTCTTCCAAGCTGGGAGTGATGGGCTTGGTAACACCTGGAGTGTTTGACAGAATTTTGTATAAGTGCTGCTTGCTGCTCTGGTGAAAACAGTACGTTTATTTATTTATTTATTTCAAATAGCAGCCTCACTCAAAAACCAGGCACTCGTGTAAATGTTGTTGTTGGCAGAAACAGGCAAGCTGTGGGCATGGAAGGTGGTTCAGTGCCAGACTCCGTGTTAGAAGCCACATGTTAGCCAAAGTGTTTTCATTTTTTTCGTTTTCATTCTTCAGCCTGAAGTTTCTGTGATAATGACACTATCAATTTAACTCCTTTCTATGAAGTCACAGAGAACTCTGACATGAGGGTTCTGTATACTAAAGTTTAAAGAAAAGTCATGATTGTCTTTCATTCCCTAATAATATATTTTTGAATTAATGGTAAAATAACATTTCCTAAGGTGAAAAAGTTATAAACTGCTTTTTTCATGAGTCAAAATTCATTGCACTCCTTCACAGTGAAACAGGGTGGCTGTGAGCTGAACTGGAAACAATGCGATTGCAGTGTCTCGGCTGAAGGGCAGCACTGCAGAGCACAGCATGACAACCTCTTCAGCTGCTTCAGTATGACCTGCAAATCTTTATAAGAAACTACAAATGAGGCAGCATGGTTTATATTTTGTTGTTGTTCCAATAGCGTTTTTTTCTAAGAAGCAAGCTATTAATTTAAAAAACTTGAGTCCAATTCTTTTTGGACTATATTGACTTTATTTGGTCTGTGCAGGAGGGAAATTTGTCCTACTACTGTACTAGCTGCATCCTGAATTGCAAAATGCCTCCTGGGACCTGTAACAACCTTGTTTATATTTGAAACTGCAGTTACTGCTAGAAGATTAAGTCATTTTATCCTTGGTAACAAGTGTTTACAGTGTCAGTTAGGAGAATTTTTAACTAAGGGATTATTTTGCCTTCTAATTGCATAATTCTCTTTTTGTTATTCATTACTGCAGATATTTACTTCCCATTTTTCTTTTTCAGTTCCCCCATATGTCTGATGGAATAAAAATTGTCTAATATTTGCTTTCTGAAATATTTTACTCAGTTCAGCTGAAACACCAACACAGATGTTCTTTTCTCTCTAATTAGCATATGTTTATGTTTAAATTAAGTAACTGCAGTAGTACATATCTAAATAACATACAGCAAATGTTAATGGCAAACTCGTTCAACCTCTGAACGTTACCTTGGGCTGCAATAATTACAAATTATATGAGATTACGTTCTGACTCCAAGTTCACCTGAGTCTTCACAGAATCACAGAATGTCAAGGTCCAGAAGGGACCTCAAAAGATCACCCAGTCCAACCCCCCTGCCAGAGCAGGACCACCTAGAGCAAGTCACACAGGAATGTGTCCAGGCAGGTTTTGAACATCTCCAGAGAGGGAGACTCCACAACCCCCCTGGGCAGCCTGTGCCAGTGTCTGTCACCCTCACAGCGAAAAAATTCCTCCTCATGTTTACATGGGACTTTCATGTGAAAGGTAGTTCTGATTCTTCCTGCTTAAATAGTTGACTTCTAGCTGTATGGGTGTCCAGAAGATCCATCTTGCTCTTTGGCGCTGGGTGTAGACTTGGGAAAGGAGGGTGAATTTGTTGCCATTTTTGTCCTTTCTTGTTTCTCAGGTGCCAGTCAATCATTTCAGAGGTTTTTTTTCCAAAATGGGTTAGCGTTTTTCACATTTCTTCACTGAAGAAGTCTACCAGGCATATCTTTATGCCTTGAAGGTCAGGTGAATTTGGAATAAATCCACTTTTCCTACCTTACTTTAATGCATAGTACTTAAGGAATGAACTCATCCAAGCTCTTTTTGCAGTTTTTTAGTGGTGTTGAAGAATCTTCTGAATAGCTTTGGTCTCTTCCTTCCTTTCTGTCATGCCTTCTCAATGGAGTAACTGAGACAAAGAGAAATGGTAACTTGTCATGAAAGAGGAATGTGGAGGGATAGAATCAAAAAGCTTTGACTTGAACTTTGCTCTAGCTACTGTTGCCAGCCAAGGATTTTATGTGGTACACCACAGCCTCTATGAAGGCACATAATGTACTCTCTGAAGCAGTTCAGTCCAGAAGTTGGGCAACGATAACGTGTTTATAATAGCTAAAATCTGGTGGGAATGCCTTTTGGCTTTTGAATAGCTGCATGCACCTTTTAAAAAATGTATCACGTGTTGAAATTGAGGTAGACTCGAAATAAAAGGAGCTGTGCTGCAAGTCTGGTGAGATGCACAAATACAAATGAAAAAGGGTCAAGATGTGGTTATGGCACAGCTCCCATTGACTTCAGTGTGTTACTTTGGTAACCCTTTCTTTCCCCTCCTCCACAGTGGTCCCCCACCATGTTGTGTCATCTAAGCATTCTCTCAGAATTGAGGTGCAGTCCTCCCAATACCTTTGGGATAACAGCATGGATACAGATAGCAAAAACAGCAACTTGCTCCTCTTTCTGCTGGAACAGGAGAGGGAGAAAGAAATCTAGTGGTGTTATTTTGTAGTTGGGAAGACACTGTTTTCGGGTGTAATGTTAAGAGTGCATCACAAACACAAAAAACATATGAGCTTTCCAGTAATTCACATGAAAGCCTTTTTATTTAATTAATTATTTATTTTAATTCCAGTAATGATTGTGCTTGATATTAAGTACGTTTTGCATTGGTTCAATATGTTGGTCTATTTCTTCATCTTTGTACTTGCCAGCGCTGGCTGGAGTCCCACTCTGCAGCGAACAGGATATGCAGTCTGCCTGGGACTGGTACAGAAACTGTGTGCAGACATCTGCCCAGTCATCTTGAGGTCTCTAAGGAAAAGTAAAGGAAGATGCTTTCCCCATGGAAGTTTTGTGCTAGGCATCAAGAGTATTCCTGTTTATTCACCATTTATGATTTGAAGTATCTTAACTGCAAGTAGTGGGAAATGTATGGGAATCAAACTGTCCATGTGCACTACTAAAGGATTCTTACCATATTTCTGGTTATTTCTGATGCAATCCCTGAAGTTGCTTATTTCCCCCTAGATGGGTATGTTCTTTGAGTTCCTGGAAGAATCTGTCAGCACAATTTCATCCCACTTCAAAGCAATGGAGAATGTTGTTTCCAGTGAGTTTTCAGAAATTACTGGTTATAGATACTGTGTTGCAGCTTCTTACTACACCTATGTGCAATGCTGTAGATTCTTCCGGAGAATCAGATGGAAAAAGGTTCCTGAGGATGCATGTAGCAGAGTGCTAACCTGAGTTGGCTTTCCTGTGTTGGAGTCGAGTCTTCAGTAGAATCTAGGTAGCTCTATTTTGTCAGCTCTGTGGTATTTTTTCCTCTACTCTTGTGGTGAGGACTCTCCTTCCGTGGGCACATATGTGCATGATTCTCCATTCTCATAATTGTGGTCAGATGAGAGTCTGTGGTCCCATCCTGAAAAGCTCAAACGGTTTGCAGTTCTGCAGCTGACAGTTCCCATCTTTCAGCTAGAAATTACAGTTGTGAACTCGCAACTCTAAATGCTCCTATTCTGTTTCAATGCCAAGTGAAACAGATTAGTGAGTCTCAAGTTGGTTTAATCTAATCTCTTTAATCTTTCTGCGGGTTATATTTATCTGCTTTACTTTACACTGGTGTGGGCTGATGGATGCATTCAGGCAGTCAGAGTGAGAATCTCAACAGAGAGACAGTGTCTTGTCAAACAGCTTTTGGCTGCGATAAAATTGAACTCTTCTTTCTAGTAATTCTTTTTCATTTGCAACCATTGGCAACCTCACTGTCATTGTGAGCTCCCAAATGTGCAGCCGTGTCCTTGCAGGAGGGATAAGAATTTCTGCATCTGAACTGTCATCTTGTTCTGCATCTACATTAGCATCTTAGAACTAATCAGGAATGTACATCTGGAGGGAATCTCCTTCCTGCAGTGATATGTATCAAGGGACGTTTGACCTGGAGTCTCTTGGGGTAACACTCATGTGGAGGATGTTCTCCAGCAGTACACCTAATTCATGACCTCTGCTAATTACTTCCATTGGACCAAGCTAGGTCTGGGCTAAAGTACCAGCTCCTGAACCACCTGTACAGGCCACACCGGATTCCCTTAGTAAATCCACTGTCACCATTCTGCACAGCTTGCTAATGTGGACATCCAGCAATAGGGGAGTTATAGATGAGTTTGATCTCCAACCCAATTCTGATTCCATCTGGGCCTTTTTTGACAACTCTGGTGGAATGGGATTAGCAAATATTACCAAGGCAGTGCTCTAATTCCACCTGAGAGTTGCGGAATGTTTCCTGTGACCACAGAGAATTATCTTTTCATTGCACTTGCTTAAGTGCAAGCTTAACTTCTTACCAGTCACAGCCTTGCAATATCTTTGTGAAATAAAAGGGCTGGATAAAAATGGTGTTAGTTAAAAGGACGACTGGATGTCTGATGTAAGTCTAGGGATGCAATCCTCTTTCTTTTCATTCCTAGTAACACAGATTTTGAAAGAAAAAAAAAAAAAAAAGTGTTAAAATAAAACAGATATCATTAAATTGTGTTCAGAATTCTTTGATATCGATTGAAATTTTATTTGCCTATAAAGCAACATGGTGAATATTTTAACAGATTTGGAAAGTTCATCTTTTCTTTGTTTGTAATTCTTAAATGTGTATGTCTATATTATATCTTAACATTATCTTTATTTACTGCAGGGTGTTGGGAAGAACAAGATTGTCGACAGATTCCTTCACCTTTTAAACAGGCCCAGAGAGTATATACAGCTGCACAGGTGAGAATGTGTTACGTTTCCATACTTTGTGTTCATAATCTGATTTCCTGCATTTTAAAATTCATGTGTCAGAAGCTGCGTTTGTTCTTACCTCTTGAAAAAAGGCTTTTCCTTTGGTAGGTGACACACAGACCCCAGGAATGTATCTGGCTTATAGGCAGAGGCAATAAGCCACCAGGTTGAGGAAGGGGTACTAGAATCTAGTGGAATCACATTGCTCAGTATAAGAGGAAGCAGAAGTCAGAGTGTACTGATGTTCAAAAAGAGAGTAATATTTTGCTGTCACTTCTGGAGAGATTTCCCTAAGCATGGGGTACTTATGGGAAAAATTTGAAAGGTGCTTGTTTAAATACATCACTCAGTAGACGAGAAACATTTTACATAAAGGCTTTTTGATTTATTTCTTTGGCACTCCTACTAAGCACATGTATTTGTTTTCCACCCATAAACATTTCTATTAGAAAATACTATTTTTTTTTATGTGTAAGCTAAAAAACAGACTCCAGGACAACAGATCAGTTGAAAAAAATTCAAAAGCTGAAATAATATCCAATTATTTGCCTGCTTTTTATGACATTAACTTTAAATTGATAAATTGAAATAAAGACTGAAAATATTTAGAAGTCTCAGTTTCACTTCAATTGCATCCTTGTTCAGCTTCATTCCTAATCCTTACCACTCTGTCTTCAACCTCCTGGCTTCATCACCCTGTCTCTTTCCATAATCACTGTTTTTTAAGTAGTGCTGATAAAAATGTACATCTCTGGTATTTTGCCCTTTAACACCACAGACTCTGTAACACTTTGTCTCTCACTTTCTCCACTAGCATTTTGTCTTCAAGTGCCTTGTACTTGTATTCCTGATACTCGGATAGCTCTATCTCATCACTTTTCTGGTGCTATTTACTTTTGTACTACCTCTCCTACACTTCCATCACTTCTTTGCAAAATACTGCTTTTGTGACCTGCTGCTTTCAGCTCTGTGTTAACTTCCCCGCCATCTTCTCTGCTTGGAGCAGCTGCCAGCTCCTTCTGGCTAAATACACTCCATTTTTTTGCAAATCCCTGTTATTGCACAAAATACTACAATATTTCTGCCTTTCTTTGGGTCTCTCTGAAAAATTGTTCTCCGGTGAGTTGTGGTCGAGCAGAACAGTTCTTTAAGAGAGAGCTCAGGAGGATGTTTTATGAGTGTGATGCTCAGAGTGGTGATGGGGCTACAGAATGTAGTAGTTACAGCATGCTAGTTAATTGATGACTAGGGGAAAAAAAAGTGCCTTATTTGTCTAGTCAAACTTCTATAAACTCTGTAAATTACTGCTTATGGTTACAGGATTTTAGAGATAGATTAAAGTAGAAAATGATGAGCAATCCTATGCAGTTCTACAAAATTAATTCCTGAATATAGATTAATCAGAAAATTCTATTTCCTGGGTTGCATTTTGAAGCACTTTGGGAAGAACTCAGCCGGTGTAATAGCTTGCTAAACTTTATAGGGTGTTTAAATGAGGTTTACAATTTTGTTAGTGCACATTTCTGATTTGCAAAACAAAATCAGAGCAAATTTTCAAAGAAAAAGAAAAACAGCCAACAACAAACCAACAATCCCAAAACAGTTCACTGCTAAGCTTTTAGGTATTTTGTGGAGAAATGCAGACAGTAGCTTATGGCATGGATGTACTGTATTAGAAAATATCCTAGAATGTTCACTTCGGCTTTGATAGCCCTGGGAGTTTCTGCAGATTTCCTAGTTAGCTACAAGTGTGCCAACGGGAATGTATTTCTAAATATCATATGTATGGTGCTCATATACCTGAACTGCACATCTTGACAAATTGAGCATTCAAAGCATTTATTTCAGTTGATTACTTTTTAAAGGAAAGGAATCATTTTAATACTTTCATAAGGAAATATGTGGTGGCAATTCCCTGACAGATGAAGGTGGACATTCTCTGCCCTTTCAGAAATGTGTCAGGCAGATGGTACCTCATTAGTCCTTGGAATTTGGGTTGCAGACTCTCTAGTTCCTCTTCAACTAGTCCCTCTAGGAAATGAGTGTGCACTTGTCAGTGTCATGCCCCAAGGCCTCAATTTTCTAGTGAATCTTTCAGAAAATGGTTGATGATGACATCACGCATCCTTGAATGTGCCCATATTGACTGTCGCTCCATATAATTAGATACAAACCAATATGCATGCATGTGTAATCATACCAGCATGGAATGGGTGCTGCGGCTGAGTAGTATCTGTTCTGGAGTAGAGAGATATATCCTTCCTTATAAGATATCCCATTTGCTGTAAGTAAGACGTAGCCAAATTAAAAACTGCTAGAGTGAAAAAAACTGTTAAAAGAGCTTTAAAATTAATATAATGAAGATATTAGCTTAAATGTAGTGTTACATAATAAATAAAAATAGTGATTAAATAATAGAGAAAAAATAATTAGACTGGATTTCAGAAGTATATTGATTTTTATATATAACTGCCATTTTTCAAAACTGGTATTTAAGTGCCAAAAATGATGATGTTCCAGAAATGTTTTCTTTCAATAGCTTGTGAGGTGAATGAGGGGGAGGCACACTGGGGTATAGCGTAGTACCTTTTATTATGCAATGTAATTGACATAGGTTTCTGTTATGTAAAAATCCCTCGCCCCTTTTGCCAACAAACAGGAACATAAAAGAACTAAAAATGCCATTAAATCTGATTTGGTTTTGGCTGTTAATTCTTTGGTTGGGATGGGGTTTTTTGTTTGGTGGGGTTTTGTTGGTTTGTTTTTTTTGTTTGTTTGTGTATTTGGGTTTTTTCACTGTCTTGGTGAAACAGTAGAAGGAATTCTGCTGATCTAACACTACATATGTTCAATGACATTCAAGGAGGAAGTGATTCCCTTAGAGGCAATGAGCGATTACCAGGGGTAATTTTAAAATCTCACATTTTATGTCTTATACTTCAAGATGATGAGAGGAGATAGAAGACAGGAAGAAGAGAGTGCTTTTCCTTAAGCATCCTTTCTGACATCTGTATTTACTGGCTGATTCACATGGGAAGGGTCAGCCTGACCTTAAGGTTTCAATTATTTATGGAGGTTATAAAGCCTTTTATTTCAACCTTTTTTACAGCACCTCATTGAGAAGTTTTATTTTCTTGAAATTGTTAAATCTCATAAATCATTTTGGGACCATAAACCTGAAATCTTAACTGGAACGAAGCTTTGATTAGATTTAATAAGAAAAACATTTAGAAAAATGTTTGCTTATAAATTATTAAAAAAGTTTACTGCTTCCTCTTTCATAGGTCTGAATCAGGACTTGATGGTTTGATGTCTGTTTATGAAAATGGAGAAAGTAGGAAGTTTCCTTCTTTAGCTTTTAAATAAAAGGGTCTGTGCCCTTAAATTAGCTTTATTAAGTCTTAGTTCTCCATGTGATATCTTTTCTTACAAGCTGAGATAACTGTTTTTCCTCTTTTCTAGGCATTAACATATATGCTGAAGCAGTTTGACTTTGTTTTAAATATGATGTTTCACCACTGTCAGCAGAATACTGCTATAGAAAATCTTAGTATTATTTTAGAAGATACTGCACTACCTTATTCTGTTTTGCCTAAAGTTGCATTTCCTTTCCAAGAATTCACCTATAATACTGCATCTTCCTGTCAAAGTTACTGTGTTTGTTCTTGTGATTGATGATTGGAAAGTGTGAGATGGGGTTCATTTTAAAAATCTACTACATTTTGTGTTGTGCCTTTCCTAGTTCCCTAATAAATTACAGTAATCTGATGATCTTTTCTTACAAAAATTAACTGAGTTTACATATGTTATCCTTTTCAAAATAAATGTAATTTTACTGTGATCTTTAACAATCAAATTAATGGAGAGGTTTGGGGTAGGAAAATGAGCTTATGGTGTCCCTACAAGCAATACTTACTACAACCTGTCCATTAATCTTTGGATGTTAATTTTCTTTTCCTCTTTTTCAGCACATGTAATCAGTATTAAATCAAATTACCTCTTTCCCCTATTGAGATCATTTAAAACTACCCTTTCAGCTTTATTGACTTCAGATTTTTTAAATTTTAATTTAAAAAGTTGTTTCAGCAGGAATAACTTCCGTTGCCCGAGGTGTAGCACCCAATACTGTAGAATTATAGTGTGCCTGTTCTCAGAACTGCTTTTGGTTATCTTCTCTTGTAAGAAGATACATAAAACAATTTAAATTCTGATATAGCTCTGCAGGTCTGATTTTCAAAAATGAACAACCCAGAAAGCTGTCTCTGTAGTGGACTGTTGTCAAAGCAAGTGCTCTCAAGATGCACTGGTTTATTAGAGGAACCCAGTGAACACAGTGCAGAAGTTGGGTGTGCTGCATATTTGTATCTTGGTAGCCACAAAAAAAAAAAGTCTAGGTAATGTTTCCTGATCATTTTAAGTCATGAATGTATATGTTCACAACATTTTCTTTTAAAGTTTTACAGTGACCTTACAGTGTGTGCTTTATTCTTTATGCAGCTCAGGCTTGGAAATAAATAATAAGATGGCATAAATCTGTTATCTCGTGAAGCACTGAATGTATTGGCTAGCATATAATCGGTGTCTTTATGGTTCTTTTATGCTGGTTTTTTTTTTTTCCCATTTTCTTAAATACGTTTGTAATCAATACAAAGTTGCAATGCAAAGGTTCCTAGAGTTGATTCAAGCGAATGGTCTCTGCAGTGTGGGCTTTTTGTAGGCTGGCTGACTAACACCTGCAATTTGACAATGGCAGAGCCAGAGAGCTACTTCATTTGTCTTTTTGTAGGAATTGAATTCAGCTTGAAAATCCTGCTGTGGGGGTGTTATAGAGAAACAGCTTGGATTAGAAGACCCCATTGTTTCATTTTCCTCTAAAGCTGAAGTAACAGTTCCTCGCTGTTTACTCAGTGAAATGTATTCTTACAAGAAGTGGAGCTGTAGGGTGTCATGTTTTATCGTTTATGGATTTTACAGTTAGGGTGAGTGACTTTCTTAAGTTGGTATAGCAAATGGTGTGGAAGTGTTGCATCTTGTTTTGAAAGATGGATCACGTACAAATAATTCTGTAACCTGATTTAAGCTTATAACCTGAATTAAACATATATTTCCCTTTGGCCTTTGTTCTGCCACCCACAGTCACACTGAGTAATGAGTACCTTTATACCACAAATAATTTCTTGGATTTTAAACAAATATATGTCCTGCTGAGTAATTATAATGGCTTAGTACAAAAAAAAAAAAATGGGGATTTAATTGTCAGTGCATACAGATAAGTCAAAAAAAGGCCGTACAGTGTCATTTTAACAGGGAAGTGAGACAGCTGGTTGGCTTTTCAGATATTTCAGAATTTCCTAAATTCCTAAAGTCAAATCATGCAATGCAGTGGCTGCATAATAGATTGAATAAAGAAATTAATTTGTAAATGTCAGAGTCATGTGGATTCTTTCTTTGTGTTAAGATCACCTACTCTTCATCAGGATAATCCATGAGTGGATTAGCTAACCAATTAACAGCTTCAGATGGCCCTTAGCCTAATTTTTTTTCAATACTCTTAAAATTGGGTCACAGCAGATGGGTATATTAATATCTGACTGAAATGTAATTGAGGATATGTATATATCTATGGACATAGGTATTTAGATAGCTATCTCTCAGAAATGAATACCAATTATTAGAGCATATATTCTATGTCTCTTGAATTTTATCTTTCGACTGCCATAAAGCTCCAGTTGGAGAATCAAGAGGAAGGCCAAACCTGAATCTGGTTCAGCTAAGCTTGTTACCATGAGCATCAACCCTTGAAACACAAGGTTGCCTTCCACAGATACTTTTCTTACCCTTTCAGCCTCAGTGCAAGCACGTACAAAAGCCAAGCCAGTATTCTTCAGCACTTGCCAAGGTGGAGTAGTCGCAGTGAATGTGGATGTTTGTCCTGTTAATGGAGGTCCTGACACTGTCTCCTGTATTTGGGCATAAGCCTCCTTGGGGACTCAGTCTTAAAATAAAGCATTGGAATACCTTTTGCTTTCCTTAAGTTAGATGACAATGACTAAATTATACAACAGATCAAATTCTGGTTTGGCGTTTACATTTCAGTGTTCTGGGGAGGACAAGTGTCAAAACATACAGTGAATATATTTCATTTCAGAAAAGTTTCTGTCTCCCATGGATGAATTATGAAACCCTGAACTCATTGATTGGATTTGTTTAGAGGAGAATTTTATTCTAAACAACAAAATAGCTATCAGATGCAGTTCCTCTCCTCTTGAAGTAATTTTTAGAATTCAATTATTTAATAGAATTTGGGTAAATCTTCAGAATTGACAAGGAGAGAAGGGACGAATATTCTCTGTGGCTGATGGAAATTTCTCCAGCTGCACCTCATTGTTCTACCCAGAAAGAAGGCATTGCTGTCAAAGAACTAGCAACTGTCAGGGACCACTGTGTATAAGTTGGTCTATAGACCTCAGAGAGAGCTGCCTTTAGGGTAAATAATGCACCAGTAGGAAAAAGTAAATAAAAGGCAGTGATGTGAGCTAATAAATAAAAAAATAACGTCAAAAGAATTCACTGAAGTCCTGCTATAATTTGAGTGGTGCTGTCATAAGAGTTGCTCAGTTTCAGTAACAGATCATTTTTTTTCCTCTTTTTCTCTTTTCCTCTTTTTCTTTTTTCTTTTTTTCTCTTCTTTTCTTTTCCTCTCTTCCTCCCCTCCCCTTCTCTCCCTCCTCCCTCCTATGGAGAAATTGCAAAGATGATTTGCTTGATAAAAATAAAAATACATTCTTAGGAAAGACATTAGGGAGCTTTTTTTTCTTTTACAATCAGGAGAAGACAAATCAGTTCAGTTGAGTTGGATGACAGGATGTCAGACAGCTTTTCTCACTCCCTTCCTCAGTCTCATTTCTTTGTAACAGAACTATTTTCTTCTTGGGTGCCAAATGTGATGAAATTAGGACATTTAGATATGCATGTCTTAGAGCCTAGTTAGAGTGTAGTTAATATTAAGATGCTAACTTTAATAAGTGAATGTGAATTACAGTTTTCAGTTCCTTTCCTGTGGGAGTGGAATTCTACAGTCTCGTGTTCTGAGTGCCAGACATATTCTACATTTAGGAAAATCTGCATGCTATATTCAGACTGAGCATATTCTTATTATTCTAGATTTCTTATAGAATATCTTAGAAAATTTCTTATATTCTATATTCTTATTATACTGTATTCAGATTGCACATATTATTATTCTATAATTCAGTGCCTTTTTATTTACATAATTCATTACAAAGTGGAAATTTAAGAAGAAAAAAACTCTGAGGAGACCTATTATTTGTAGCCATTCTTTCCTGTTTTTAAGTCATTTTAGGTTACTGAAGAACAGAAATTAATGACATCTTATTGTGTAGTTTATGATTCTGAAAAGAAAGCAACATTTGTTGTACTAACCCAGGCAAAATCATTCTTACATACATGGCTAAATGAAGTAGCCTAAGCAAGGACAGGAGTTTTGCATTCACTTCTGTGGAATTAATACCTGTCTGTATATTTAGCTTCCATAATAGATTGCAAATCCCCTGAAGCATTTCCTTAAAATATTAGGGCTGAATAACAATAAAGTAGAAGAAAGGAGAGAACCAGAGATAAGAAGTTACGTTTAGGAAGTCAATTATTCTTTCTTTTTTATACCTTCTACATTTTATTCTGATTTATACAACTTTGATAACAGTGCTTAAGTAAACTGTAAACTCTTCTAGTGTTTATTTTCCACAAAGATATGGCCAATTCTGTCTTCCCTGAAGAATGACATCATCCTAAGGATTTGTGTGGGCTTCCAGTGATAATAAGCACAAATTACTGTTCCATATCAGGGGGTTGTAAGTAATCTCTGCAGAGCCAGATGATTAATAACTAGCTTACCAAAAGTGAAATACACTCTTATGTGTTACAAGAAAATACCATTTGACATTTGTATCCTTTCTTCCATTGTCACCTGTACCCATCCACACAGCCAAATGGAGATTGTCCTTTCCTGCCATGCTCTGTTCACTTTCTTCTTTTCATACTGCGACTGCTAAGTGCAATTTTATGATAAGTAAATCATCCTGTAATGCTTCATCTTCCTTTACCTTATTCTTAGCCTGTGCTTACCTTATATCCTCTTATTTTCCCACCTTTCTGTTACTTTAAAGAAATCATAGTTCAGGTCTGACAAATCCTTCCCTTTTTCTCCTTGGATTAGTTCCTTTGAACATTTTTCCATGAATGATTTCTGACTAATTAGTAACCTGTAATTCTGTCTCCATATACCTCAGGTTTGGTTTACACATCTTAAAATTATTCCATATCTGTGACTGTATAGACATGGATCAGAAATGATAACAGGTAATGGAGGCTGACATACCCAGTCTGAGAATTTAGTCCCTAAATAATCTGTATTCAAGAAAGAAAAATTGTTTAATTTTTGATCCATTTTGGGTTTCTCTGCCCCATGTAGACAAGCAGGATGGTAATAGAAGCTTTGTTTTTATGTCCACAGTAGGATTTCCAAGATTAATGCCACTGCTTATTTTAGTGGTTTAAAATATTACACATTGCAAGTAAATGCAATATGAATATAACTATTTTCAGGAGTGTTGCTGCTTGTGACAGACTGTATTTGAGGGGTTTAAATGAAGTGAAGGTGCTTTGTGACCTTTCACATTAAAGTTCAGATGAAGTAGCTAAACATTAAAAAATCTCTCTTCCCACTCTGTGCTTTATTCCTGTGCATGGGAAATGCTGGAATAAATCAATCATGAGTTTAAAATCTAAACAAGAACTTATTAGGGACAGAAATCCTGCTGACAGAGTTTCAAATAAAGGAAATGTGTATGTTATGCTGTCAGTTTGGAACTGTAGCTGGAAGCTGGCCATTTAATAGTTTGCTGCAAACAGTGCTGTGTTTGATTTCCTGTACCCATGGAGCTTATCAGAATATTGTTGGTTTTTTACAAGGTGTTACAAAATTAAAGATAGAACTAAGGTGGGTATCTGGAACAGTGAGTCAGCTTAGCTTAAGCAAACAGTTTTGTTATTCAGTGCTGCTGTGAAAGTGAAGAGATTTTTGTTGCATCAAGTCTCACAGGCAATGCAAAGGTTACCAACCTTACCAGCGTGTGGGGCTCTCCTGATGGGTTTTGTCACATGAATAGTCCATCCTTTGAAATACAGGAGGAAAGGGATGGCATTACCTGCTTGCTCTAAGACTGAACTGCGTATCCTGCTGCCTATGAAACCATGGGAGTCATGGGGACCTTCTGTCGTCACCCATCTCTGAGTTATTCCTTAGCTCATTGGTGCCTCTGAACTTCACAGTAGATGGGCTGGGTGATATGGATCTTGACAAAGGTTTTGAGCATTATTTCAGACAACCAGGAGGGGTTTCTCTTAGGTTATGGACATAATTTATGTAGGTAAACCCAGTGTGGTGAGGCCTGTTGCTGGACCTTTCTGAATTGCAAATGGTTTCTATTTATCTGCACATTCTGCAGTGGTTGAAATAGGTAAAAATAAATTCTCATTACAGATTTTAACTAACACTATTTTATGTTTGAAGCAAAAAAAAAAAAAAAATTTAAAATATTAAAAAAAAAAAATCATTTCCGAAAGAAATACTATCATATTAAAGCCTCTGACCCATCTAAGAGCTTACACTGTCCATGATACAAAATGTAGCAAGTGCTAGTAAGAATTATTCCATCTGATATGGTTTAGATAGAACTGAAAATAACTATCTTTAGGATTCCATAAGTGTTATTAGTTGTTTGGGTGTCTTTTTATTTCTTGGTCATATGTGAAAACATCAATAATTTGATACTGTAAATTCCCATTTGTTTCTTCTGGGGAGATTCCTCTGTTTGACATGTAAATGACAGTTTAAATGACACGCTTAATTAGAGAGAGTGGCAGCAGTAGGAATGTGCCTACATGCAAAAGATACAGATTCACTTTTCAGTGTTTTCTTTTCTAGGGTTTATGAGAAATTGAGAACTCTAATGAAAGCTCTGGCAGAGATAGGGATACTCACCTTTGATAATTAAGCTGGCACAGCATTATTCTCAGTTCAAGTTCTTCAAGAATTCAACAGATAAAAAAAGTGTTTTTTTTCCTTTTAGAAGAAGAGAGCTTTCATCTTTCTATTTATTAATTGTACATTTAATTGTAAATAAAATTCCTGTCTATTTTTAATTAATACTGTCTGTTTTTTCCACATTTCAGGGATACCACTGTACAAAGCCTTACCCTACAGCCTTCTGTTAAAGGCGGTCTTATTATATATGAAGATTCACCACTGGTCAGTAGGAACATTTGGACTGTATATTTGAAAATGTTTTTAATTTAAAACACATAGTTAAACATGCTGACTTTTCAAATAAGAAAATTCCTTGTGGTTACTTTCACAGCATAGTGTGTGTGGTAACATTTCATTAACTTTTACATGGGACACACTTGCCACGTTTGCTGTGCCAAATGTCAGTAAGATGATATAGTCTTGGGAGTCTGCACACAGAGAATGAGTATGGAAAATAACTTAGTATTAACCTGACACATTCTAATTGGTAGAGTGGTATTTTCCTCCTCTCTGGTAGCATCTCCCACATACCTGCTAAGCTGAATTCCAAACAGCTGTTGCAGCCTTTCTTTAGTTCTTTTAGCTCCATGTCCACCCTCTAGGTGCAAACTGCTTTTGCTCTTCACTGTCAGCACCCCAATTAATTCCCAGGCAGGCTCCTCACTTTCCTGCCTAGCATAGTCCGTTCCATTCCTGTCCTGAAGAAACAGAAATACCTTTCTTGTCTCACCTACCTCCTCTTCTCTCTGCTACAGTTCAGTGATAGCTTTTCCCTGCTCTGTCTTGTCTCAGCGCCACTGAGATGTCAACACTACTGACTGAGAAATCAGTAATGCAGTTTCTTGCAAGTTTCTTGGGGGCAGTTGTAATATTTTGGTTCTTTTCTCTTCCAGGTGAAAGCAGTGAAGTTTGGACATATTTTGGTGATTGATGAGGCAGACAAAGCACCAACAAATGTTACCTGTGTCTTAAAAACTTTAGTAGAAAGTGGGGAAATGGTTTTGTCAGATGGAAGGCGAATCGTTGCCAGTAAGTAGCTAGAAAGTATTTTTATCATTTACAGCAAAATGCAAAATTTGCTAAAATGGTTAACAATTAAAGAATTCACAGTTATTTTCTTTAATACTTTCGTAATAGCCATGAAGGTTTTTTTAAATGAGCATTCTTATTAATTTTGCTGAAAAATAAATCAATAAAAAGTAACAAAAACCTCAACAAACCGTAAGTTGACCTCTCTGCTTCTTATTCATCATAAGAAATAAAGATCTAGTTGACCAAATCATGATCTTGGTTACCCCATCTGGACAGCTGGAAGATATTTTGATCAGATCTAGAATTGAAGATATATCTAAGGTTAAATTGTTAAGGGTTTTATATTATTTAATTATAACCTGCAGGATGGAGTGTTTTGTACTTTAATGGAATTTAATTTATGCGATTTGAAGGAACTAAATGTTCTTCGTTATGTTACAATGAAAGACCATGTTTGAAATGCCTGCTGGATGTTAGTAGACACCATACTTCATGTAATGAGTTTCTTTTTAACAGTACTGGGAACAATGTTTACGTATGAGCAGAGCAATCATTCAGTGTTCACATGGCACAGCACTTGAGTTTTTTCTTATCATTATAAACCGTAGATGGGCACTTTTTTTAGAGGAGAGAAAAGGATTCCCAGACATAATGTGCCACTGGAAACATGCTGCAAGGGAACAAGTAGGACCAGTCTGACTCATTTTGGAGAAACAGAGACTTCATGTGTGACATGATGTGTCTGGCTTCTCACAGTTTTTTGTAATAACCAGGAGCTTCAGTCCTGTGTTCACAGACCAGATGATGTCAGACCTATATAAAAGCACATTTTATTCACCACTGCTTCATCATTTTGATTAAATTTGATATAAACAGGACAAGTAGGCCCCACCCCAAGAGCAACAGATGCATTTTTTAAATGAAACATTTCAATTAAATTTTCAAGAAACAAATTATGAAACTTTAAAATGAAATCTAGCACTCTCATTGAATGACATGGTAAGAAGCTATTGAGTGTTTTTTTGTAACTGTTCTTCAGAGAACATTATTGGGTTAGAAGAATTCTTCTAATCTAATTGTATTAATTTAATTCATTCATAATCACAAAGCTTAAATATACAATTAATAAATTTTATTTCTTTTCCAGATCATGCTCATGTAGAGGGGAGAGAGAATGTAATAGTTATTCATCCCGATTTTAGAATGATAGTTCTAGCAAATAGACCTGGATTTCCTTTCTTGGGTAATGACTTTTTTGGCACATTAGGTAAGTAATTAATATTAAATGGTGATATGTAATAAAATTTATTAATAGAATGACTGTCTTTATTCATTAGATGTCATGAGTTTGTTCTTCACGTTTTTCAAAGTAGTTTCTGTCGTGCTTCAACAAGCAGGTACTCGGCATCTTCTTGAGTCATTACTTTTCCATTTAAGGTGCTGTATGAACTTTAAGGGGATGTTGTGGTGATATTTCCTTGTTGAGTTACTTAACTGTATGTGTTTTTTTGTCTTTTTAGGGGACATTTTTAGTTGCCATGCTGTTGATAATCCCAAACCAGAATCTGAGCTGGCTATGCTTAGACAATATGGTCCTGATGTTCCAGAGGCGATTCTTCAGAAACTGGTGGCTGCTTTTGGAGAACTCAGGAGCTTAGCTGACCAAGGAATTATTAACTATCCCTATTCAACAAGAGAAGTTGTGAATATTGTAAAACATTTGCAGGTACAGTATGTCAGATTTCATAAAAAACTTGAGTACATCACTCCTATTTTTTAAAGCTTGAAGGTTTTAGAAAACTATGACATAATTGTTCATTTGTTTTTATTTAATTCTTATGAAAAGTGTTTCATTTTGAAGGAATCATCATATTCAGATGTTCAGATAGTCTGAGAGTAAGTCTTGCAGATGTACACAGGCAGGTATTTTTTCTATATGTTTATTTATAGATTTTTTAAAATACCCCAAGCATCTCTTTTTCTGCTATGTGAGGAAAAAAATCACAAATTGTGATTGCAATATGCAGTGTTCATACTAAACTTCATTATACAATTCCATATTCAGCATATAATTCTTCCAGGATAGTGCAGCTGTTCACTTTATGCTGGTATAATTTTTTTTGTTTTAATAATTTCCTGGGGGAAAATCAGTTTCTGACATGTAACAGTAATACATCACTGGCAGAAATTTTCTAAGGAAAATCTTAGGTGGATAACAACTTAGCAAACAGGTACTTAGGATGCATGATTGCTTCCTACACACATTTTAACTGTAAAATCATGAATTCTGATTTAATGATGAACATTAAAACAAAAGATTGCATTAGATCCTGACTTCATAGAATCACAGAATCACAGAATCCTAGGGGTTGGAAGACACCTCTAGAGATCATAGAGTCCAACCCCTCTGCCAAAGCAGGATCACCTAGGGCAGTCCAAACAGAAATGCATCTTTATAAAGACTTCTGTCCTTATAAATTGAAGGATAGTTTTTGTTTGAAGTGTTTGACATATAAAGTTTCTTAATGCTCTTTGAAATGGCACTGGGTTTATTCTGTTCTCTTTATAAACATAAAATTGGTAAATTGTTAATTTATAGACTATTTCTTCAATTACTGAAGTGTAGATTGAAAAAAGGTTAGTGGAAATAGTGTAATTACTGCAATTAGAATACAATGTCGTATAAATTATTGACCATGTTTGACACTGCCTAGTGTAGCAAGGTTGCATGATGGTTTTGTGTTTTTGCTTATGAACATATTCACACACATTCATCTATGTACACAGACATTTATATCCTGCATCTTAGAATTAATACTTTTAAAAATCTTCAATTCATCTAGAGTTCTCTGTGGTCTCTAGGGTGCAACAAGGACTTGAGATAAAGTAAATTGGTACTACTCATATCAATACTATAAGGAAAAAATAATGCTATCTTTATAACTTCGTACTAAGGGTTAACAAAATTCAGACTTAAAAGTTGAGGGATCTGTCCAAATAAACACACAGGCAAAGTAGTTCATTAGGATCCATTATCAGTTGATGGTATTTGTTTACCAAACTGATAGAACATGTACATGCTGATCTCTGAACACAAAGTTACATTTGAAATGAAAGTGGAAAAAGTAGAGATTTGAGGAACAGTTGCTGTGCTGCTGAAAAGCTGGTGTTTTAGGGGTTCTGTAAAATTAACTCCTTCCTATCTTCACACTCTACTCCTTGCTGTCTTCATACTCTCTGGCTGTTCCTACCTTCCTTCCTAGCTTCTTTCTTTCAACATCTGCCTCCAAGTAACCTGAAGTTGTGTTGTCCTCTGTCACTAACTAGTGTGGAAATATAGGATTTAATTCTTCTTTTTCTTTGCGTGTGAACAGCATCTAATTGAAGATTGGAAGAGCCGCTTTGCTAATTGTCTTAAGGGCTCTTACTCTCTGTTTCTGTCTCCGTCACTGAACAGGATTATTATGGTCACTTCAAGCTGGACATTGGGCACAGATCAGTGGAAAGTTTCCTGTCTACTAAGTTTTCTCCTCTTTCTGAAGTAAATCATCCAATAAATATGCAAATCTCTAACATGCAGTTTTGATTTCTTCTGTAACACTTGTTTTTATGATCCTGGTCTCTTTGAAAGGATGCAACATTTTGTTTACTGTAACTTGTTTTTAATCTGAATAATAAAAATGCTGAAAGTAGCCAAATGTAAACAATGAATATAAACATAATGGTTATTCCAAAGCAAGAAGCATTTAGGTTTTCAGGTAGAGAAGAAAAAGGAAGGAGGGAAATGAGTCAATAAAATTGCTGGTCCTTGGGAAGGAAGGAGGGAAGTTAGTCATGTTGTTAAACAATTTCCCTTACAACAGTTCCACAGCCCCACTCTCTTTGTACTATTGTGTTGATTTATTTCACATAATTTTGGAACATTTTTTGCTTCTCTAAAAAAGGATTGGATATTTTGGAGAAAAAAATACTGTTATCTGAAAGCACATCTGGACATTAGGGCTAGTCAATTAAAAAATATTCTGATTATTGTGCCACCAACATATTATTAGGCTAATTTCTGCACAGTCTGCCAAAGTGGTCTCTTCAGTGTAGTTACAAGAGCATCTTTCCATACAGACTATGCAAGTACAGAACCTGTAGCAATTAGCTGTACCTTTGCCTCTGCATTCAGAGCTAGATTGCCTGTACACTAACTTTTTCTTAAGGATTTTTGGGGAAGCTCGAGACACCAAACTAGTTTGAAGATCTGAAACTGTCAGGCATGGGAAAGTTGTCTAATGCAGGTGCCTAAGTTCATTGCTGCAACTGATTCTTCCCAGAGATTGTGTAGGGGATTTGGGTTTTGCAGCTCTAGACTGCACGTATCTAGCCTTTTTGTCTCGCTCCTTTTGTCTGCAGTTTTCAGACTGTGTCAAATGTCAGAAGTGCTGATTCTAATCGTGGTTTATAAGCAAGCTAAGAATCTCTGCTCTGGCTCCATTGGGTTATCATGTGCTGCCTGTAGCTACCGGCATACGCGATGACTTCTGTGCAATCTAGTTTTCATGAGACCTTTTGTATGTTGTTTTGGAGAGTCAAGGGACCTGATGTCCCTGGTAGATGTTAATCAGGCAAGCCACATTAGTCCAGATAAAATGGAAATAGCTTTTTACTAACTACTGAGTTTGGGAAAGCTGAGGTTTTTCATTTAGGTCTTCCTTCTTGTTTGTAACTGAGGTTACTTTCCAATAGTAGGCACTAATATAATGGTTTTCAAGCAGTAAATGTCTAAGGTACCTTCTAGCCCTGAAGTCTTCTAATCATCAGACATTTTAGGTCTGTTCAGTAAGCTAAGAAAAGTAGGCTTATCAAATTACAGTTTGTATCCCTTTCTCACCTTGCTGACAAACACACATCGATAATAACCTTTTACCCTTTTGGCCAACCACAGTGAATCTCAGGCACCTGCTTTCAAAGATAATTAGGCTTCTGCTGGTTTAATCAAAATCAGCAGCTATGTGACACAAAGGAACAGATTGACATTAGTGTCCCTGTGAATGAAAAGACAGGGGGAGAAATCACCTGTTTTGCTTGGCAGTAGACGGTGGCCACTAAAGACACCAGCACTGGTTAATCACTTGGTATGCCTGTCGCTCGGGATGAGCCAGAGACGTGGTGCTTCTTGCCCTGCTGATAGGACAGCTGAGGAGGTAGAGAGAGTTTGCATCATTGAGTGAAACGGCATCAGGGATACAGGGGGAAGTCAAGGGCACTGATGAATGAGCAGCAAGGGAGAGCAGGTTGGGCATTTGGAATAGTTCTGACAGAATGGAATGTGGAGCGAAGTGAGTGGTAGTGAGAACACAAGGTAGAAGTCTCAAACAAAAATTTGAATTCATTACAGTCTGGATAGCAGATAATTCACCACTTTTTTTTCAGGTTAGTGGAGGTTGTACAGTAGACTTCAATGTGTAAAGCACACACATTGACTCTGCATTTGTTCTAGGGAACTGCTATTTTGTTGATAGCTTTTAAGCAGACTATAGCAATACATGTAGTCATGGAAAGATGCATAAGAATATGGATTTTTCACCAAGCTGAATTCTGCCACAACTCCATAGCAAATAAAGCATAAGATAGATAGATAGATATACATATAAATAAAAATTTGCTCAAATCAAATCCTATGTTACTTACTATTTTAAGGAATAGCCAAGAATTTAAGCTGTGAAAATACTCTAAGATACACACAGAGGTGTCACTTTTAAGGGGAAGATTCAATGAGTGAGAACCAGACAGACTGATAAGAGATCAATATTTTCTCCAGTAATCTGGTTTTAAAAATCAATAGAAATGAAATGAATTTTTTTTCAAATGTTCAACTCAAACATTCAACTTTTTTTTTTTTTTTTTTCCTTCAGGTGAACTGGCATTGCCTTCCTTCAATAAGCAGTTGTCCAGGCAGTTATTAAAAAGTGGTTGGATTTACTCAGATTGAAACGAGAGTTGTGAATTTTTTTTTTAATAACTGAAGTAGAGTGCCTTTTGATAAGTGGCTTGTGTTCCAACAGGTTTTACTGACAGCAGTGATCAGTTATAGCTCAGGGAATAAATTTTTTATGATGTCCTGCTGATAAAAGAGGCATGGAAGTATTGAGGCAATTCACTGCGGAGAACGGTATTGATGTCAGGAGTTATGCAATGATTCAAAATGTGCATTGTAACCAGGAGAGCACAGGCTGTAGAGCAACTTTATATTATGCTACAATAATTTGTATTTGGCTAAACTGTAATAATGTAGAACTTCCAATAGGTTCCTCATAGACAGAAAAAAAGCAGAACGTATTTTAGCATGCTTTTATACCAGTACTAGTACTGAAATATTCTGTGTCATGTACACCATGGATTAAAAAAGGTTCTGTACAAGCTTATTTCTTCTAGCATTGGTACTCATTTCTGCCACAATAACTAGCTAATTTTAGTATTGTTTGTATCACGAATGTTTTATTTCAGAGATCAGATATTTATTAAGTTGGGTAAGTATTAAACTCCTGATGTTTGATTAAAAGTATAGGACACATTTATGAAAATTTGTCTTTGTTTCTTCACAGAAATTTCCAAAGGAAGGACTGGCAAATGTTGTTCGAAACGTGTTTGACTTTGACTCCTACAACAGTGAAACGCGTGAAATTCTAATGGGCGTTTTGCACAAATATGGGATACCTATTGGAGCAAAACCAACCAATGTACAGCTGGCCAAGGAGTAAGAATAACATAAGATTTATATTAAGAAGACAGGTGTCTCATGATCAGGTTTTTTTATAATGTGTTGTCTTGCTGCTAACTGATTTAAAACCAACCTGGAATACTTGAAGTAAATCCTCCTCTGGTTCAAAGTAATATTCCTCCAAATAAGTTACAACAGTATAAATTGCTTTATGATAGAGTACTTGCTTATTACTAATATTTAATCTTGAATGTCCATGTACATACTGATAGCTTGTATGGTAAAGAGATATATATTAATAAAGGGAAATACTTGTTTCTTCTCCTGTGTTTTTAATTGAATTGCAACATTTCTGTCCTGTTATTTATCACCTAAATAGGTAGCAAAAAAACCCGAAGGTGTCTTCAGTATTAGTGGGTTTTTTTCTTTGATACTCACAAAAGACTCCACAAAAATACTTCTGCAGAATAGGACAATGCATGTAAGCTCTAAGAACCACTTTTTATGTGTCTGTATATCATTTGTATTTTTTAATTACCAGTTGACATATTACACCATACATTTTTTCAGAGATTAGAATCAAAATAGCCTTTTTTTCCCTTTTTTTTTTAAAGAATAAACTAGATCATGAAAGAGATTTAACTCATTCTTCAGTTCACAGATAACAGGCTTAAGTAGTTCATGTTGAAAAGCAATTAGAAAACTTATCTGGCTTTAACTCTAATACATAATTTATTTATGGAGAAACAACTATTTCCCTTTCATGAAGGAAGCTTTATGGATATATGCAAATATATCCATAAATATACGGACATACATATTTTATATTTGCTGAGGAGGGACTGATTCTTATGACATCTTGATATTAGGTATCCTTGTATAGGTTTCTCCTGCTGTTATCATATCTAACATCCTACAGATAACTATTAAAGGAAGATGGGCAGTGAAATGTCTGTGATGTGCCTTTTAATTTTGATGACAGAAGAATTATGTACCTAGAGAACCAGTACTTGAGCAACTACAGCATCTATCAAACTGAGAGTACACACTTGAAACTCTTCCCATAGTTTCTTTCCTAAAAGTAACTATGTAATTTCTGTTTTAAAGAATTACAGTATTTGACATAGGTTTTAAGAAATTACAATTTTTATGTTATTTTTAGAAGTATTAGATGTGGGTTTACATGGGTGGATTGGCGAAGACTCTCTAGTGATGAGAAGATCAGAGATTTAGGAAACATACAAGAAAGACTGCAGTAATTGGGGACTGTTCAGCCTAGAAGGGAGAAAGAAGAAAGATCTGATATTACCTGATCATTTCAAATCCATCACTGAGTTTTTACAGGGCAAGTTACACTAAGTGTGACAGACTTACAAAACCCCCACAAGATGCTCATGCTCATCAAAAACTTCACTTGACTGGTATGAGCACATACTCTGTACACTGAAGGCCAAGAAGAGGAGAAACTACAGGAACAGTTCACATAGAGTTGATAAAAGCAACTTTTTCTTAGACCTCACCATGCAAAACTGGAACTATGCTGACCACCTGATTCTGATAACCCATTAGTCTTGGTCTCAGTATCTCACTTGCATCCACTACAGCTGGTATTTCAGGTTATCCTACTGCTCCATTCCAAGACAGTTCTGCTGTTGGTCATGATATTTAACCTTGTGGAGCTTGTAAGCTACATGTGGATCACCGTGAATTACAGACACGTCTTTCAGGAATGGTTTAGACACAATAAATTCTGCCTTGTGGTAAAAGAACATTTAGATGATCTCTCCAAATTGGTTCCAGCCCATATTGCAAACTTCTGTGATGGACACATTGAGGTAATTGGGTATGGTGTTTGGACCACTGCAGAAAAGCTACCTCCCAAAGCTGCTACGTGTTTAGAACTAGACTACTGACCTCCTCTATACGGTTTTCAGTGAATCTGAGAGTAGGATAATGGTTCTTATATGATTTTTTTGTCATGAGACACCTTCAGAGATTTGAGTTCTATAACCTCCCAAACAACTCAATCTTGTTTCTAAATATCCTTGCCATTAGAAAGTCATCTAAACTAACACATCCAGCTATCTCAATCTTCACCCTTCTTAAGGCCTCTGGTTGGTTTTGTTTTTCTTTTACACTCACTCTCTCCACTTGATTCATGTCCATCTTTAAGCCCTGTGTATGAAACTGGGCAGGTTAGCTTCTGCTAGAGCTGAGTAGAGTAGCATGAGAGTATGGAATAGAGATGTATTTCATGACTCAGTCCCTTTTAAAAAACCCTGGGTTGGGTTGCATTTCTTACAGTGTTTGACTCATGTCTAGTTTTCTAAACATGAACCTCCAGATCCTTTCTGCAGAACCCTGTGTAGTGCTTAACCCATCTTCTCTTTTTATAATCAACTTCCTTCATGCTTACGCTTTTCTTACTAAATTGTATTTTTTTAAGTTATTTTTCTGACTTGTCAAAATCACTTTCAGTCACTTGTTTTCCTACCTGCTCATAGACTCTCAGTAGCTGGCAGATCTGAACATTTGCTAGGTGTGATATCTACAGTGTCCTTATGACAACAGCGTACCCCCACAGAGCATCACTTCTGTGCCACAGTCTTAATTTGCAAGATTTTAAAGACTTAACTAACTAGCATAATAAATTCTCAGGGGTCCTATTAAGCAAGGTGAAAATGAGGGTCATCGTCCAAACCTATTCTGCCTGAGAATGTTAGTCACACCTGCAGCAAAATTATTGCTATTGATAAGAATACAAATTCTATACAGTTAAGAAGTTTTGTGATACTGAAGCATTTCCAAGAAATTCTAGGACAGAAAAATAGTTAATATGAAACAATTACTCCTTTTTACAAGTATTCTCTGGCATGGATTGGCTCAAATAATTTGTGAATTTTTGCAGTAGTTATTTTTCAATAGAAAAATTATTTGTACATGCTAATTCATTTATTTCAAAAATTAGTATCATATACTAGACCCATAAGGTGATGCTTTACTTGGGCGTTTTGTTTCCTTCAGGGTTTTTTTTCCCCAAATACAATGACCATTCTTCAAGGCACTGACATGTTCAGTACTGTCAGGTTCTCTCATCATGATATTGTCTGTATCTCCTGGTATCGCCTGTTCAATAGTTTCTAATTTTTGTCAGTGATGTGTGTAAAGCAGAAGGCTTTCTGTGATGCTTTGCCAAGATGTAGTGGGTAAAATGGATTACTCATTGTGCTAACTCATTCTCTTTTTTTATGTATAATTACACTTTATTTTTCTCATTGACGTTTGCTATGTCACATTTGGCTGAACTCACGTTAATCTGCCATTTTGGTGCACAGACCATCTGCAATTTTTAGGTAATACAGCATTCAGCTCTTAATTCTGGTATTTATCCCTGATAATTATTTTTTTACACAGGTAATCTATGCTTAATTGTTGGACCTGTCTCATACCATCTGTGTCTCTTGTCCAACCTGTGCATTTCAGGGGTGGAGGAAGGGGCGTGTGCAGCATTAGCAGTTCACTCTCAAGGAACAAGAGACAAGAGTGTTCTGTATGTCTACTGCTTATATTTTTAGTCAAAAAGTATTTAAATAATATGCAGAGATCTGGTTGGTAAGGAATTTTCCTGGTGCCAAGTTGTATCTTACTTAAGTCCAAAAAAGTTAGATGGGATAGAAGTCTCTTCAATGAGTGTCACAGTTTAAGGTCAGGATGGCCCCTTAGACCTGAAACAGATGCTCTCTGTTACCCCCCTCCCTCCCCAAAGGGGAAGAGAAAGGGAATAAGGGAGAGAGACTCAACCATTAGAAAGGGAAACTGCAACAGCTTGAATGAAAATGAAAATAACAATAACAATAATAAAANGAGTCCCACACTGGGCCCCACAGGAGACTGGAGCTGTGTTCAGGAGCTGGATTCTGGTACCAGATTCAGGAACACACTGATTTGGGCTAAAGACAGAACTTACCAAGCCAAGAAAAGCTGGCAAAGCAGTCCAAGAGGTCAGAAGAGCCCGGGAGCCCCCAGAGAGAGCTATAGACCCTCCAGATCCCTCTGCTTTATACCAAATATGACATATATGGGGTGGAATCCCTCGCTGGTCAGTTTGGGGTCACCTGTCCGCTACTGCAGGTGCTGCCCTTCACTTTCCTGCACCCCCCTGTGTGTTACACAAGATCCAGCAGTGGCCTTGGTCTGCACACCAATCCTTGGTAGTAACTCTGAACATGGGCTGTTATCACTGCTCACAGCAAACACTGCCTGTGAAAACAGGCTGCTGACTTAAGACAGTGCAGTGAGTTAGAACTGAGCTGAAAAGTAAAATCACTGAACAGAATTAATTCTGTTCTGTTAATTCTCAAACCAGGACAATGAGCTAGAGTAGAGGCTTCTTACTGAAGTCCTCCAGTAACACATTCTGTGCCAGCCCTGAGCTGGTTCCCGAGATCATGTATTAAGCAGCTTTGTTGCCTGTCATAGTTCATGTCCACAGCTGTCAGTGCAACAGCTGACTTAGAGATTTTGTATTCAGTGGAACTTCTCTCTTACAAGATTCATAGCCATTTTCCAGCATGTTCTTAGAAAGGGAAATAATTAACTTCATACACAATTGTTTGGTGGTTGCCTTCTTGTTTTTTAAGTAGCCTAAAATGAATTTATTTTCTAAAATCAGAATGATACAAATTAAGAGAAATTGTGTTCTGTAGGTGTCGCTTTGAAATGTTTTCCAGCTGCAGAAGACACTACAGAATTATCTTCTGACAGTTTGTCTCCCCTTAGGCTGCTGTGGGTAAAGAAAATCAGACTGAATAGTAATTTTTTGTAGAATTGCCTCATCAACTGTAGGTCCTGTGCAATCACCTTTTCTAAAGAAAATCTCTCCTTATATATAACCATATATATAACCATTTCTTGAACAGCAGTGATCTTGTAAAAATCCAGGATGTAAATTTAGACTAAATAAACATTAAAAAATATTTCTCATTTTTCCTTAAGCAACAGGCTTTGACAGATCAATAATGATTAGGAATAATTCCTTAGAACTTTCTGTTAAGTCTTGGCTTACTTACAAGATTACTGCAATCTGTTGTATTGGTTTTCTGTTCCAGAAACCTTTTCCCGCATTTGAGGAGAGCAGAAATCTCAGATCACTCTGCACACCCTGGCTGGAGAGAGCAGTGGAGATTCAGTACTGTTGTTAGCCAGCTAGTGCACATTTCACACCCATCAGATCTCTTTACTTTGCAGATTTTTGCTATCGGTGGCATCTCCATAGTATTCTGTCTGCCTTTTATGTAAATGGCATTTGGTTAATTAATTGGAAGTACAGCAGCGTGGCAGGAGTGCCTTGTGAAGCTTTTTACTAGTACTGTCACTTCAGGTTATTTTCAAACATTGCTTGTTACTTGTAAGTCCAGGGGGAGATGATTTTCCTCCTTCACTGCATGTCATATATCCTCACTAAAGGAAAACTGTTAAGAGGTACACAGGTTTTCAGTGTGGGCATCTTGTTCCAGTCCCTCTGCACCCTCTATCCTGAAAATCATTCAGGAGGCAGATTGGTTACAAGAGCTTTAATGCCACCAGCTTCTTCAATGCTGTTTGTCTTTCTTAGAGCAGATTTATATGAGAGCAGTGAGATGGGGTAAAAAGGAATTGTCAGACCTTGGAAGAGTAAGATCCCTATTACTCTTGACAAAGAACTCTGTATTATGAATTCTGCTTTCTGTTTTATTCTTAAATTCTTATCTACTTTTCTATTCTCCTTTCTATTCTTGATAGCTTGGTCTGCTACCTCAGAGAAACTAAATCGTTCAGAAACAAAATCGTTCAGAACAAAACTTCAAGAATCTAGGAGAAAGGAGAAATCAGTTTTCCCTATGGGGAACCTTTGGCAAAACAAATCTCCAGAAAGCTGAACCCGAGTGGAAACGTTTTGTTTCTTTGGGAATGCAATCTGTAATTCTGTTGCTATATAAAGCAGGGTGTTTGGTTAGAGCTGGTTATTAGCATATGTTTTGTTTTAAAATTCAGTAAGTATTCATGATTATTAGTGAACCATTGATTTCTAGGATGTCGTCCATAGGAGTAATGTGTAAGGAATTAAAACCAAAGTCCAAATCCATGTGGAAGTTGATGTTGCATTGAGCTAGCTGGAAGCAATTATTGCTGATTACAGACACCTCAGAGATTATGCTACTCAGAGTCATCTCGGCAAAAAAGAAAAGAAAATGTCTCCAGTGTCTTTTTGCACACAGCTCAGTTTTGTCACAAGACATAACCAACATTTTGCCAACAGATAATTTGAAACCCGAATGGAAGCCTGAAGAAGAATTCCAGTTCATGGATAAACTGACATTTAGTTTAGTGACTTGTCTGTTTACCTGTTTTCTGACTGCATGAATAAATATATCTAAGAATTGTGTATATGGTGAAATAGTGCATCCTAGATGTTTTTCCTTATGGTGTTAAATGTTGTAATCTACAGTATGTTGTACTTGGGATTGGTTTGGTTTGGTTTTTTTCTACTTTGTTTTAATTCACTTCTTAATCTGGGAAGAATCTGGCTGGACTAGCTGGGTGTAAAGAATGGACAAATGCAAACTGAAGTGAGGAAGAATGCAAAATAAATCGGTCTTCAAACTTTGGTATCTATTGATATTCTTAACTAGGTAACAGATAAACAGTGAAGACTCTGCTGGTTCTTAGACTAAGACAGGGAATTTATGAGATTCTCTTTCCTCATTACATGCCCCAATGGCATGTTGTTGGCAGCTGGACATTTAGCTATAAGCACCAAAATCTATAGCACCCAAACCATTTTCTGTTTGCAAAATGCATCTTTGTCTCTTTGACTGCCTTGGTAGAGGGTCCAAATGCAGAATGAGAATGGAGGCTGACTGTCTGCCTTGAGAGTTGGTGTCAACATACCAGTAAAAAATGTGAATGCAACTTTCCTGCAGCAGTTGCAAAGATTAGAGGATGTTAGCTTTCATTCCCTAAATTTTCCTTTAGGATTTCAGTGGAAAATAAAAAGTAACATTAAAATTTGCCAAGATTCGTATGTAGTCCAACTGAGATTTTTGATTTGGGATCCCTTATTCTGAAAAGAATATCAAAAAGAAATGAAACAAATCTCTACTACCTAGAGGGGCCAGTTGGTTGGTGGGGAGAGGTGAAACAGTTCTAACAGTAGGAACAAGTATCATCAGACAGAAGAGACCACGCACAGACTTTTAACAAACAGTCTGAGAGAACTTCCTTAAAATAGACTTTAGAGATATTTATAGAAGCTGGGAGAAGGAATGTCTTGTGTTCTCTTGCCAAGTCCCATAGCTGTACAATAATGTGCCACAGCGTGTAACGCAGAATTCAGTTTTGATAGGAGGTCTCTTTAGGAGCAACTGATCCCCAGTGAAAGAAACCAAAGTGATGAGTTCATTAGCTTGAAGGTATTCATGCCAATTAACAATGTCAAACTGCTTCCCATGGTTGCAGGTCAATTCAGAAGAAAGAAATAATATTTTTGTTGTTCCTGTTTCGCTGTCAAGCTATTTTGTCATACACTGTTATTTTCTTTCCCTATATAAATGAGCTTTCCTGTGGCCCATATATTTCTTCAATAAATAAAGGTACAGAATGAAGGCCAAGGCAAGCAACTGAGGCTTTCAGAGATGTCCCTGTCCTTTTTGTGGGCTGTACTGGCCAGAAGGCAGAGAGATACTCTCATATCTCTATTCCTTTGCCTTTGTTCATGTGAGCATTGGCAAAGTGTATCAAAATAATTCACTGAGCCTTTATTGTGTGCCTGGTCTGAATAAAGCAAAGCAAGAGATGGTTTGGATATATATTATTAAATAAATCAAATAACTGAGACCTGAAAAGTTTTCCTTTTGAGGACATGTTATGTAAATTGCTGCTTCTTTTATGATGTTTGTTTAGGCTGTGACTGTATTAGTATTCCAGGAGGCTAATATTTTTTTTTCTTTAAAACATAAAGGAAATTAAATACTTCAATGAATAAGATTCTCTACAAGAGAATCTCCACATATGTCTCATTGGAAAAGTGCAGTCATTTAAACTTATTTATTCCATGTCAGTTTCTGGTTACTGAATGTAAAAATGCATTTGTTCCTACGTTGTTTGACAGACTGCCATTACCAGATCATAAATTTATGGGCTACTGGAAAGTCAGTCAGCCAGGGGATGCACGACAGAAACTGCTGTGTCCAACGGAAACTCAAAAAATAGATGTAAAGGTTTGTCTTTTTTCTTTTTCCTTAATTTATTAATTAATTACTGTAACACTCATTTCATGTATTGGGATGTAAAGACCTAAAATGCCTTTAATTTCTTCAGGAAAAAAAGGAGTATGTACAAAGCATCACCCTTGTTCCCTGTTCTTGGCTTTTTTTATATACTGACTAGAAAAATGAACATTTTCTTATACCTAGCTCTCACAATGTAAAATGTCCTTAAAAATCAGTAAGTTTGGTCAAAAGATTTTGAAAAGATATTTTTATAATGATATTGAAAATATCATATTTGAGGGAACTTTTAATCTGTTTTGGATGCTTGAAGCCAGCCAGTTTTTGGCCCCAGATCTCAATTTTTTTTTTATAAGATCAGAGACTGAAAAGAAAGCTGTTTTCTGATTCTATTTTGCATGCAGCCAAATTATTATGGGTCTTTGGCACTGCTAAAGTCTGAACCTATGGTACAATTTGACTTGCAGCCAAAACTTTTAAGTCCTTTTCAGCTTTGATTTCTTGGCTTAACTTCACTAATTATTACTCCAGTGAACAAGGAAAAACCTGAAATGTTCATGTCATGTCGGGGTGAGATTTAGACTTCATATAATAAGAAATTGCCATTGAGCTTCTCTGAAAGAAAAATGTTTCCTTGTATGGAGTGTGTTTTTTCAGTATATAATACCTCCTTCAGGCCACTGAGCAATAGAAGTTTCAAACCACTAAAAGACTAAAGATATTTGATGGTATTTTCTATAGGGTACAGAAAATGGCAGTATGGATATACAGGGAGCTCGCAGAAGAGCATTTCCTTTTCCCTTTTATTGATTTCGTAATTGGTCTGTTTCAATTGCTAAAACTATTAAGTCTTGAAGGAGTCTTCTAGATTTTCATAGGGTGGAATAATTTAGCAAGCGTTTATTGTTATCATTTGTTTTAGGGCCCTGTGTACTTAAATATTCAAGGATTTCCAGTGGAACGACACGAAGCCAGGTCCCTCAGTTTCACAGAACAGCTTGCATTTTGGACACTGCCCTTGAGTGAAATTAACTTAATTTGTGATGTCACGGTAACAAAAGGTGCGGTAAGAAAAGCTAACAATTTTTTTAATGATCCCCAGTATTACAAACACATGAAATATCCTGGAGATAAGGAAAGACTGGGCTGTTGACTTCATAAGTTCTTTAGCCAGTGGCAGCTGAGGGGCAATATGAGGGATTCTAAGTGTAATAACAACATTTCAGTGCATTGAAAGTAGTGTGTGTTTCTAGGTATGTTTGCAATGGACTCTAGGAATAAGAATAGGGAAATTAGAATATGGGAGTGGAGGATGTGACATATGGGAATGGAGTATAGGAATGATAATTTATCTTTTCACACTTTTTTTTAGCTGTAGGTGAAACACACAAATAATCAGCTATTGACAGCGGAGCATAATTTCACTGAGTCATCATGGTCTTTGTAAGGATTGCATCTTTTTCAGACTAAGAGAAGGATATGTAATTAAGGACACAGCCACAAAACTGCGAGTCTGTTTAGTTTGCATATTCAACATTGTATTAATTTGTAAAAATGATTCTTTGACTTTTCCCTCTCTCAGTTCAGTTTTAATGCAAACCTTAACTTGCAGAATGCAGTGTGTTTTTACCTGTGCTTATACAGATTCAAATTCTTTCTCACTGGGTCATGCCTGCCTGACTTACCTGTACTGCTTGGGTCCCAAAGTGAATTGTGTGCCATTGGGAATATCTGTAAATGTTTTTAGGTTTCATCATAAAACATATCTAAACTTTCTTGTGTATTATAAACAAATGGTAATGATCAAACTGGGATGCTGCTTTTTCTGCTTGTATCCTTAGTTTCAAAAACACTAACAAACTCTTATGATGATAATGTTGGGTAGATGGTTGGACATGATGATCTAAGAAGTCTTTTTCAACTTTAATATTTCTATGATTCTATGACAGCGAAATAGGAATAGGTGGGTTTGTATTTATTTCAAGAATTGTCTGAAATCAATTAGGAAGGTACTGCATGTGAAAAGTTCCGTCTGAAGTTCACATTCTCCCATGTTAATTATTAAATACATGAATCGAAAGGGAAGATGGGATCGAGAAGGAGGGGAGAATCAAGATTATAAACAAACAAAAACATCTGGACAGATTTTGTGTATACTGGCAGCTGGCAGGATCTGCAATCATGTTTACACAAATGTGCCTTGGACTACTTGTTTAATGAGCTAATAGTGTTGTGGAAAGATTCTGCCTGTTAACATTTAGTTGGTATCAAGACCGTTTCTCTCTTTATTTTGCTGAGTCCACAGTGGTAGTTTTTCTGTTCATTTTGCTATTTCATCTGCTGAGTTTATGACATATATATTGCAGAAGAGCAATTCATGATGTCAGTAGTCTTTCATTAATTTTGTTTTTGTATTTCAGAAGAGGAAACTGAAAATGTTCTTTATGTTACTACGTGCAATCCCGTTTCCTTGTACTTCATGAATGTTTCTAGTCAGAGTGGATACTTTGTGGATCTTTATGACCTTTTCCCAAGAACAATTGGAAGTGTCTGGCAACCTTTTGTGACTGTGGCACCCCTAGGAAATCCACTCAAAGGTCAAGTGGTTCTACATGAAGAAGAGGTAAAAAAAAAATTAAAATACAACAACATGTTTAGTGATGAGCAAAGCAATATCACAAGGGTAGGATCACTGAGGAGTCTACCTCTATAGATGGAAATAGTCTGGAGAAGAATATCCCCTTCTGAATGTTCTCTTTTTCACTAACCTTGATGCCTGGTAGTTATCTTCACCTCTATTTTTTACGTGGAGATTTTAATCTTGCACTTTTTAGCTGGATGATGTCCTTTTGCATTCTTGAAGCTGAGTTCTACCTGCTTATCTTGCTTGTCTTACTGATAGAAGGAGATTGGCCTTCATGGGAGAAAGAGAGATAGTGAGTTCAGTTCAAGAGTCTCGGACAAGCAGCGATGTTTGCAAAGTACAAAATAAGCTGGTTTATGCTGTGAACTTAAGTTCTGCTTTGATCTTGTCCCATTCTAACTTTTCAAATAGTATATAAAAGAGACATTTGCTGACTCACAAAGTAAGCTTGTCTTTGCTTCATGACATTATTTTTTATTTGTTTTGTGAATCCTAACATTTCTCATTCTGAACATAAGTACCAAGACTAGAAAGAAGACTGTGTAATCCTTGACATCTAGTGTATCAGCAATGCAAATTTAGAACAACTGGTGACTTCAGTGTTGGTTTGCCTTGAATCTTTTCTTTAAAGTCAAGTATAGCATACTTTCCACATACTTTCCACTTTTCATTACTTTCAGTGAACTGATTGGAACATTTCCAGTTGAAAACTTCTTTGTGCAGAAATAGGAAGAGACAACAGTTGATACAGTGCTGCTATTCATTTTTTAATATTAATAACTCTTTTATGTTACCTACATAATAAGTGGTTTGACATGGGCGTTTAATCTGGTGATTGTTGGTTGGGTTTTCCTTTTCATTTTGTGGTTCTGAATTTTTTTCTGCCCATCTTTCAGCAGGTGAGAGACTCTGATCTAGAAGAACCTTTCCTACATTGAGTTGGGGTGTTAAGTAGTTTTCAGTCATTTCATAACCAGGGTCTCTTTGATACTGTTGTTCCATGACCGTGTGTCAAGTGTTGATGCCACTTTCTGGTCTCATACCCTACAGTTAAGCTTGATGCTTTATGTGAAGCACAATTTTTCCATCTTTAGGAGAACTGCCTATGCCTTCTTTAGCTTTGTTTTGGGCACTTTCCAATGCCAACTGGAAAAATGATGATTCTGAAATTACCTGCTTGTGGTGATTGCCTGCGTGGTTGTCTTGAACAGCTATTGACGTTAGGGCTATTTTGAGATGCACATAACACATTTGTTTTGTTCTGAACATCCTTGGCCTTTTTTGGCAAAGTCAACACAAAAAACTGTAAAACAGATGGCAGTCTATCTCATGTCTAAGAATGCTTAGAATGTCTTATGCTTTTTAATACAAAACCCAGCAATTTTCTTTACTTTCCAAGGCTCTGAAGTTCCTTTCATGAAGATGACCGTCCTGTTAGTTTTGTGTTTAATGAAATCACAGTAGCATACGGTGTCAGAAATGAAGTTTTAATCAGTGGTTCATCCATAAAGCTTTAGGTAATTAACTTTGCCACTGGTTTTGTTTGTCCTCATGGAATGTACTTTTCAGTGATAGTATGAATTAAACTTCGAAATAAAGTTTGTTCTGTGGAAAGGCTTTGCTAGCTCAGTGCTCCTTTCCAAATGACTTCAGTTGAGCTGTAACCTCATGTTTTTTCTCTGGCAAAGCTTAAATATTGCCAGTTTCAGTCTTTCTTAGCAAGTATTATAGGTGAACAGATCCTGTCTGAAAAAATGCCTGGTTTACAGTGCTTGAAAATAGTATGGGATTACAACATTCTGAACGCTTTCCATTATCTTAGGGATTTTTACATAGTGTTAAGACAGAGTTTACTCATTGAGTCTGAAAATATGTTTCATTAATCTACAAAGTTGGTTGCAAAAAGTCTCTAGAACTTAGTCTTTATTCCTAACTCTCCCTGCAGTGGAGCCATGGAAAAACCATATGCTTTCTTTATGCACCTATGAAATGAGGTGGATATTGCTGTATATGAAACTAAATACATTATTATTGGTGTTAGCAGGTAAGCATATAGCCTAAGCTAATCATCCAAGTATCTTCTGTATGTCTTGGGGGCTTAAAGACAATCTGCAAGAGCAATTCATCCCAGCTAAGGTAGAGATGTAGAGGATAGTGAATTGCCTTCTGGAGGTGCCTCTTTCTTTTCACTGGCTACACAAGGAGCCTTGACATGTAGTCAGGATGCCTACCTTCAGGTCTACTAAGGTCACTGGCAGCTGTAAGCTCAGAATTTACAGAATTCACATGTTAAGACAAGTAGATTAGTAGCACATCTGTACTTGGGCAAGGCTCCAAGGCTTTATGACTTCTGTTAAGGGAGCATCAAACAGATCTTTAAGAAAAACAAGTAATGTAAATGATGTATGTGATGCATTAAAGGTTTGTCTACATATCCTTGCAAAAAGTCCTAAAATATTAATGATATTTGTAGAAATAAGAACTTACATATATTCAATAAAGAAGTCCACTTGACAGCTGAGATTTCATAAATAATATAATCCATTAATTAAGATTTTTCCCAATTTTTTGTTTTAATAAAGGTCTTTGGAGATTAATGTTTCTGACAAAGTTATAAAAAAGAACAATTTAAAACGAATGACAACCTTATTGGAAAGGATGAGATTATGATATTGTGGCTGTTCAAATAAGCTTCTGTGATTTATTTCCCAGATGACATCCATCTGGATTCAATGGAGCCCTCCAGTGAAAGAAAATGAAAAATCACCATTCCTTCCTGTCTTTTTAAATAAAATTTTACTAAAACTAAACTCCTTGGGGTTTAACTTAATAGCACAAATCAGAGATTTATCTGCTTTTAATCCACTTTTAGATCTTCTTGGAAGAAAGAGTAGATTGTTCTGTTCCTCGCAGTGGCCATTGGTCTCGGTGAGCACAGCCTGGTTTGGCTGCATCTTTTTGTTCAAACTAAGCTGATAGACTTTGAAAAGACTCTTCAGAAATCTCAGGTTATTTCCTCATAAGATGGGATGTGCATTTGTCTTTTCAAAGCAGCAGTGCCTCTGCCCTGTCCTCCCATGTGCACTTCAGGGCATACCCCTATTTCCTATAAAGCTTTGTGCCCACCTGTTTCACTTGTATTTTTCTTTCTACACCAATTGCTTTTGCCACTCGGAAGGAGATCAAATACAGGCTGAAAAGATTTTTGATAACTTCATACATGATTTTATATGGAATTATAGGAGGGAAATACACATGGAGAATTGATTTGAATATAAATTAATAGCACACTTCTGGTTTTCTTCACAAGGACTTTGCTCTATTGAAAGGATACAACTGGACAGTCTACGTCAGGGAGCGTAGCAAGCTTTGCCCAGACAGTGTCCTGCCAGCATTCTTTAACTCTGCTTTTATCTTTCTTGGTCAGGAAGTGGGGTAGGGAGGGAGGGAAGTGCTTTTCCCTGCACCACGTGCTGCTGGAGCTCTTTGTCAGAACTCTAAGATAGTGAGGGAGTCTATGGCACAGAAACTAACAGAGAGATCCACCTTGCTCACTAGATGTAGAAAATGGCAAACAGCCTTTAGAAGACTTTTAAACATCTTGCAGTCTAGCCCGAATCACAAGTAGGCACCTGCCTATTGAAGTACCTGCAGCATGCTAGTAATAACGGCTGAAACCTCTAGTCCCCATAATATTCTGATCTATGTTTTCAGGAGCAAGGGTCCATTTTCTTAAAGTAGGTGACGGTATTAAATCATCTTCTTTTCTGGATATTATAGAAGACTTTCCTTTTCTATAAGCACACCTTATAGAAAGGTGTGCCACCTTCTGTAGAAAAGGTGAAGCCTTTCCTTTTCTATAAGCACACAACTTATATCTCTACTTGCTGTTCTCTGTTCACTGAAATCTCTAGTACAATTAAGTTTCAAAAATCACCTAAAAGCACCACTTGAATTAATTAGAACATTGGTAATCTACTTGGATACATTTCCCTACCTCTGAAGGCATGGAGGTTTGAGCCCCAACCATAAATTCTTCCACAGACTTTTTTCATGTGAACCTAATGAACCATGTGATATGTCTGTATCTGTGCCTAAGATTTACAGCCTCAGGATTGTCACGTGTGTGTTACTCAAGGAGTCCTTGAGTGGCTCTAATAGAAAAGGTGCTTATGGGACAGGAGACAAAGAAAGGTTCAGAGGGCTTGTCCTGCCAAGCTAACAATCAGCCTCATCTGAAGCTAAGAAGAGTCTGTGTTTGCAAGCTTGCTTGCTTGGGGTGTGAGCATTGGGGGCAGAAGAGAACAAAACTAAGAGTGAGTTTGAGGAGAAGAATATAAGAATAAAAGAATAAGAATGAATAATTTATACTATCCCACTCTGAAATTAGAGTGTATTATTTCCCTTAGCTCTCCACTCTGTCTGCAAGAGTATAAGAAACAACTTTGCATCCCAGCAAAGAGAAATCATGGCCCTGTTTGGTTTAAGGACTTCGAAGAGGAAAATGCTGGCTAAAATAAAAACAGCAGTAAGGAAGGGGAAACTTTGCAGTAACTAAAAATAAAGACACACCACTTCACAAGATTGGTTATTGCATCTGTCCAGAGTTTGGAATTCCAGACATGGGGGTCGGGAGGTCACCCAAAGGTTACTTTTCTCCCAGTCAAGAACAAACACAGCGGAATTGCACACCAATGTCTTTTCCCAGCCCACTTGAAGAGTTGCCAGAGCTGCTCTTGGATGTGTTTGCAAGTGACGCAAAAATCTATTCTTAAACACAGACAGAATATACATCAGTCACTTAGCACAGAAGGAAACCATTAACATCAAAAGGGGTGGAGTAGAGAGGCTTTTTATATTACCAACTGCTCTCATAAATTTAACACTAAGTGGAAGAATGTAATTGATTTGTATGTGCTCTTTATCTCACGTGGAAGGCTAATGCTGTGGAGAATTATATAAATAAAATATGGCAGAAAACCAACATCCAACGCAAATGCCCTATTTTTTGTTTCCTGAACCACATTT
Organism: Chloroceryle aenea; assembly: GCA_013399075.1. Lineage (NCBI taxonomy): Eukaryota > Metazoa > Chordata > Aves > Coraciiformes > Cerylidae > Chloroceryle > Chloroceryle aenea. The sequence goes on along the minus strand of VWZY01005707.1, from coordinate 1,154,861 downwards.
CTATAATTTTGGTTTGTAATACATAAGCAAACTTCTGTTTTTAGAGGTATTGAGCACTAGCTGAAATTCCCAAATGTTCCAAATGACATGATAATATTTGAAATGCTTTACCATATTTAGCTTCAAATGACTGTCATTATTAAATAATGTTAATTCTCCCAAATAATCCTAGTGAAAGTAGGAAGCATGCACAAAAAGAGCAAAGCTGCTGTGACTCAGATTGTTTGTGCTTTTTTTTTTATTTAGGAGAATTTGTGATAATTTATGTTTTACTCCCTTAAGGTCCATCGTGTGTTACTGCAGATGTTGTATGTAGACAGTTTACTTTTAGTAAGTCCTTGCAGAACCTAATGTCCTTGCAGCACCTGACATTTCCTTGAATGGCAAACAAAAATTTCAACTCAAGTCTTAATTACCTTTTAAATTGAATTTGATGTGGTTAAGATTGGCCCTGAATGATTGTTCTCTTGAATGCTTAGTTAAACACATCAGGAGCAGCGATAGTACTATCTAAAAATAAATGTTTAAAATGTCCCCATCATTTGCCATCGTGTCTGAAACCTGAGTAACAAACTAAGAAATCTGAAGAAATTCAAAATTTAGCATATCATATTTTCATATGGGGAGAACAATTGCACCACTTTATTCAGTAGTCCGTCTGCTTCTGTTCTCCATCTTCTTGAGTCATCCTGCTGTCCTCCAACACCTGTCCCACCTCCGACACTGTAAACTTTCTGAGTGTGCAGGTCACAGAAGGAATGTAACACACTCAGGTGCTTAATAGGCTCCACAGCATCAGAACTATGAATTTAGGGGAAAAAAACTAAGCCATTTCTTCTCTCACCAGTTTTCCACCTTCATTGTAAGTTAAGTAATGGGTATTTTAGGGGAATGCTAAGAAAACATAAAACTCAAAGAGAATTATTTTAGTGACTTGAGAGACCAAAACTGCTATGTCTCTCACCTGTAGCTGACTGCAGCCTGGACATGTAAGACATGCTAGTCTAGTTCCTAGAGCTTATGTGGAAGTAAATGTGAGATGTGTAGAGAAAACATTATTGAAAAACTGGAATATCAGTGCAGTCCTTTTTGCACATACTTAACCACTACAATTAAATTTCTCCATGCCTTTGAAAAGAACCTAGAAGATTTGGTCTACATTTTTCTCTTTAAAATGTCCTATGTTACTACAGTTGCGAAACTGCTTCAGATAGATTTATTTCAGCCTCTTAAATGGGCTTGAGGTGTACACAGATATACTTTTTATTTACAGAGCAATGTTGTGCTGTTGCTGGATACAAACAATGGTGCCCTTCACCGACTTTTGCTCTTACCAGAAGCTCAAGAGTCTTCTAAGAAAACATCTTGGTGGAGCAGTAAAGAAGAGAAGGTGAGAAATAGCATCTGCCTCTATTATACTAAGGTTTTCATAAAATCAAAGCTCAGTATTGGATAAACCACCCCACAATTGTTTATCTTCCTCTTTTTAAGGCCCAAGCACTTAATTGTTTACTTTTGTGTATGTTTAAATGCCTTACATGTAGCATTGTTCTGGGATAGTGATATGAAAAATATAAATGTTGTATCTTTTGAAGATATGTGTCTTCAAAATATCCTTCTTTGGAGCTAGAACTGGGAATAACAGAACATTTTGTTACAAGGGATTATGTCCAAAATAATGAACCCAATGATGCAATTATATGACCTGGGACAAGAGAGGCTAGATAGCATTTTGAGAGGTAATTAATGCCATGGATTATTCTAACTAAAAGAAAAATGTACTACACTTCCAGAGGAGTCAGGGAAACTCACTGGGACAAATCCAATAAACACTAATTGCTGTATGACATATTTTTATACAGAGCAACTACAAAATGTGCCGAGAATTTTCACACAAAAACTGGCTGGTGTTCTACAAAGAGGCAGGGTGAGAGTAAATTATATCCTTGTATTCCATTGATCTATAACAGATAAACAGATATGCTTGTGTACATCTCTGTCTGATTATTCCTTTCTTGGCTCCCAATTTACAGAAACCGCCTTATTGTACTGGATGTATTAGAAGGTCAAACTCATACCATCTCGCTTCCAATCAACCTGAAATCTGTTTTCCTGGTGGCTGAAGACCGGTGGCTCTTGGTGGAAAATGAAACAAATCAGTTAGTTAAGCCTAGTTTTCTTGATGCCATTACTTCTTGTTTGTGTCCTGTTTATGTTCAGGAATTTCCCTTCTGCTCTTAGAGTTGTTTTTCAGTTTGTGAGACTGGCTAGACTTAAACAGTTGGTGTTTAAGATGCAGATTTGCTCTGGTGAAAGTGCAGGTAGGCTTTTAGAGTAGTAAATGAACAGGATAAGCCTTACTCAATTCATTCATTTGCAAATCCAGACTAGTTTTGATTTTGTTCATGTTAATACTGTTTTTTTCCGAGGTGGTGCTGAACTCTATAAATGAGAATGTTGGTTGAACTATCTTTGGAAATACAGCCGCATCATCTAAAGTTAGCGCCAGCTTCCTTTACTTTCATCGTCACGTGAAAGAAATAGTGCTCTAATGTCTTACTGTTGTAAGTGCACAGCAAAAAAATGTGCGTACTTGCCAAAAGACAAATGTGCCACTTGTTGGCTTACCCTTTTCCCATCTCTCCCATGTTTTGGAAATCATATTTCGTTTTAGCAAAAAGTGTTGATAAGCTTGTTTATATAAATGTAGAATATTTTCAGTTTCAGGAGATGAAGTCCTTGTTTATAGTCACAAGCTTAGGCAGGAATTATTATCAATGTGTATCCTTTACAGGAAATTTCTTTTAACCAAGCGTGCCCATATGGAAGCAGAAGGCACTGAGGTTTGCCAGCTGTATGCATTGAGGGAAGAACCAGCTGACATGGGATTTGGCTTAACAACAGGTATAGAATGCAAGCTTGGCGTGTTCTGTTTTAGTTTTTTTTTAATCATTTCTGTGTTTGCAGCTGCACAAACTAGGCTCTTTTACCTTAAAGGTCTGGGTAACCTTCCCTCTGATTCTCTTTTTGTCCTCCCTTTATCATGTTTGGATAATAATAACTTTTCACAAAGCCTGGAAAATTCCATGCTCAAACTTCAGGTTGGGTGAATAAAGCATCTTTGTTTCATTGTAGCATTTAAGACCCTCAGTCATGGACTTTCAGGAAGCATGCAAGCATACAGAGGAAAAGGGAAAAAGACAACTAGGCAGGAATTAGAACATAGGAATAGAAGGGACTAAATATGTTGATGAGTCCAGTGTTTATGCTATTGCAGTTCTGTTACACACGCTCAGATGAGCTGGAAGACACTATCCAACATTTATAAAAATCCAAAAGACTTACTGTTAGAACAGAAGTCACAGTTTCTAAAGTTCTGCAGATAGAGTGAGAGGAGTGCAGGAGACCACTGAGGCCACCACACCTGTGTTAAAAGATACGGGGAATTTGTTTAGTAAAATTCCCAGGTAGTGCTAAGCATTGAGATGTGGCTTAGCTACAGAAGAAGGCAGGTATCTCCAATATTCATTATTCTGCTTGGTAAGATCTGCCTGTCTTCAGAACTGATGACATTTTCAACCCTGAGCATTTTATCATAGTGCACAGAATCTTTAGCTTAACTAGTTTATTAACACTGGAAGTACACATGGATACCATCTAACAGTTTTATAGGCTTTGGCCTGTCTCTAGTGTGTCTCGGGGAGACAAGAGGAAAAAAATAGAGAAACCACTTTATATCTATTAAAGAGGGATCCTGGTCCTTTTGTCCTGATCCTTGTGGCTAGCAGAAGTATGAAGATTGAGATTAAGACAGTGTAAACATGATACAAGCAAACATTATTGACAAATAACAAAGATGGCTTATTTTACACCAACAGAAACACATTGGTTTCCAAGGACTTTAACCACAGCTTAAATATCTAGGATCCTTTTTATCTCAAGTACAGTTTACTCTATCAACTTATCAAGCTCCATCAGAGCATAGTAGTTTCCTTCCTCTTATTACCTTACTTAGAAACCATTATGGAGTATCATTCCTCAGATGGGTAGAAATGTTATTATAATTTCCAGTCTCAAAGTATTTGTGAACAGTTTATTGCTGCATGCCTTTTGTGCTATTTTTAGCCTTTGTTATCATATTTCTTCTCTTCCAATCTAAAAAGTTATCATATCCCCTCTCCACTTTTTTTCCAAATCATCCAGCAAACCCCGAATGTAACATCTACAGCCTGTTCTCATTCTTTGAGGCAGAACCTGTGGCAGGAAAACTAAGAAAAGATAGACCATTGTGGTTTTGCCACTGACCCAAACCAGTAGCCCATTCATCCTTTGAGGGAGGAGAGATTTTCTCCTGCTGCCAGGTAAATGAGATAGTCTGCCCATTGCAGTGGAAATAGTGTATGCTGCAGACCTAAAGATAGCAGGCACTGACTGTGTTGATAATTTGAGGAAGGTAAAGGGCTGTTACTGTTGCACAGAATAAAGTATAGTTTTCCTTAGCTTTAAGAAAAAAAAAAAAAAGTAATTATTCACCAGAAGTGTGTTACAAATAATGTTATTTAAATTACAAAGACAGCAAGACAACCACCAAGGAATGTCATGTTGACACTTACCTGTGCAAACCTACATTTTGCCTTTTTGTGCATTTGCAATGTCCCAATCTTCAATGAGATCACATGCTGATCTATTCCATAGGCTTCCTGCCTCATTTGCACAGCAGAGTGCAAAGTTAAGTGGTCTAAGCAACTACAAAGCTAACATTTCCTGATCATAAGTACTTAACTTTATAAAAATAACATTATTTCCTGACTTCTTTTCTGTGATATAATATAATCAAATCTGCTGCTTTTTCATGATTTTTCTGCTCAAAGTATTAGGAATGATCAGTTCTCAGCACTCCTACAGTTAATATTGTTTCCTATCGCACATCTGGATTTAATGACTTTCATTTTGTTTAATTTCCCTGTTTAGCATCAGAACTGTGTGTGCCACATGCAGTTTCAAGTGACCAGCTATCTTCAGAAAACCTCAGTGCAGCTGTGGGACAAAAGATCAGCTCCCCCAACAGGATTTTCTCAGATGAACATCATTATGCTTCTATTGTTATTGGTTTCCCAGACCTCTTGGTAAATACCCCGCGTTATTATACAATGAAGTAATGTGATCTCATTTGTTCTGTAACCAGTTAAGTACCTGTTTACCAAATGATATGGAAAAAGAAGGGAATGATGGTCAGTGACAAATTCCTGTAGTGCACACTATTTGGTAGGGTAGTCTAATCTAGAGGGATTTCAGTGGACTTTCAGATAAGAAATTGGACAATGTAACATCTAGCACAGACAAAATTCATTGTAGGTAAGTTCTGAATGGTGCTGGCTAGAGGATTATTTTCAAAATCATGTGTTTTTATGGATTTATAATTAAGTAAAACCCCTGACCAAAAGGATATCAGTATCATTTTGGACTGTTCAGCGTGAACTTTTTGCTGTGTGCAGCATCTAGAAAGGCTCTAGATTTAAGATAAAAGAAGATACAGAAAATGGTAACAAAAATATATGGCCCTTTTGCTATTGAATAATGTAGTTAAGTGTAAATGCTGCATGTAGTTGTGCTCACTCCTGTGACACAACTAGGAAAGGACTAGAAAGGAAAGTGAAACTTAAGAGTGTAATGACGAAGGTTGTTGCAAGGACTGGAAGTAAACAGAGGGAACATAAAAGGAGTACATTTAATCCTTTGGATTAATTTATATTTACTACCTAGTGATAGATAAAAAGGGTGGTGTTATGGAGTAAATAATTCTACATTATGTTTGCTTAATAAATTGGGGAAAATTAGAAAAGTTAACTGTTAACAGACATGACTTTTGGGAAAGCCAAATGTTGAAGAAAATACTGTGACATCCAGAATGATTCAAAAATATGGTTTTGTCACTAACATTCCCTGTCAATGCAATTAGTTGTTGAGTTTTACTTTTTTTTACATCTATATTACTGGATTTATTATACTAGATTTTCATATTATTTGTAATAGATGTGAGTTTATTGCTGGACAGGGGAGGTAGCCTTGAGGAGGTAGTGCTAAAGGTGTTACACACTTCATACCAACACGGGTGATGAAACATTTTGCTCTCCATGATTTAGACCGAGGCCCTGTCTTCTCTTCTACATGATGTGGATGTCAGAGAAGGAGTGAAGGTGAATGTGAGGTTGGTGGGACAGATTCAAAGTTTAGTGTTAGTGGTGTTTAATGTAAACAAGGTATCTAAGTTCTTACTCGTAGTAGCAATGCCCAGCTGACCAAATGTAGAGACCTGCTTCAAGATGAGATGATTTATTCTCTAGGCTTTACTGTCTACAGTGGGAGATGAAATACCTGTCTCACATGTGGACACCTTCATTTATGTCTCTGAACCTGGAGCCAAATCCCAGCTTTGAATTCATTGCTGAAATATCTGCTTGCATTTATCTACATTAGTGGAGGCTTAGATTATGGTAACAGTTTATTACATAGTTTGATTCTATATTAGCTTATTTTACTGCTTTCTATTCCTGGTTAAACATGAAAAACAAAAACAAAAGTTGATTCAACTTTAGATCTTGAAAAAGTCTCAATTCCTAAAACTTGTGTAGATGGTCTGTAGTTTTTTACTCCTGTAGGAGCTTTTAAAGACAAAAAAAACAAAGTCTTTTGCTTGTCATATGGTGACATGAGAGGCAGCCATGGTAGCTACCTTTGCTTTGAAATTTAGAAGAAGAGGAATTTATCAAGAAACATTTGTTCTTGAGCTCAGGAATAGTAATGTTTTGTTCAGTAGACTCCTTTTCTCTTGCAGTCTCCTAGTGAAGTGTATAGCTGGAAAAGAGACTCCTCCCTGAGTCTCCGACGTGCTTCTCCTTCTGACCCATTATATTATGGACCCCAGAGGAAAAAAGGAGCTGCAAAACAAACCAATTGTGTAACTTTATTGCCTTCTAATCAAATAGTCAGAATTTTAGCACCTGGAGATGTGCCTTTGAAAGACATTTACCCAAAAGGTAAGAGGTTCATATACTTATCTGTATGAGAATTGACTTCTGTCTGACTGAGCAATTTAATTCACATCTGTTGTTATAGCTGAACAAGATACTACGTTTTTCCTTTCCTGAGCTGTGGTGAAATATATTCATGAATAGTGGTTGATAGCTTTAAATTTATAGAAAATTTTATGAGCTATAGATTGTACAGTGCTTTATGGCCATTTAAGCTGAAAGACTTAAGACCTTCTTGAAGATCATTATCCCTGATTTTTTTTTTCTAAATGATGTTTTAATGTATGAATTGCCAAAATTGATCTTAACTGAATCGTGTTTAATATGAGCTTACTGATACAATTAAATTGAACACGAGCAAGACTCCAATTTTTTTCTTCCCTAGTTTTTTTTCAGGACTTCAGACATTTCTAATTTTCAGTTAATGACCAGTTTATCTAGTGGAGGAGCTGTGAGTGGAGCCCTGCAGAGACCTGTGCTACTCAGCGTGGTCATAAAAAAAAACCAGAAAAATGAATGAACAGTGAGGTGATGGATTTTGCTGATGACACTGGTTATTATTCCTGGTAGTGAGGATTCACCACGAAGGATTACAGAAGGACCACAATGCTTACTGCAGTACAAATAGCAGACGAAATTCAGTATAGATAAATAACATGCACTTAAAGGAAGAAAGAAAGTGTCTAATGTCTACATCTGCATTTTTGAGGCTGATCAGTACATCTCAGGAATATGATTTTTGTGCGATGCGATGATAGGTAGTTTCATTAAAATATCAGTTCAATGCTCAGAACTAGTCAAAAAAATTTTTAAAAAAGGTTACAAAATAATTAATTAATTAATGCTAAACCCAGAGTATCTTTCTGCTGTTGTGTAAATCCCCACCTCCTTAACACTGTGTAGTTTGGTCATCTGTCTCATGCTGGGAGAAGGCTGAACTGGGATAAATTCTGAAAAGGGCAAGAAGATGAGCAGGGAACCAACCTGTAAAACTGCTTCCCAAAGGATATTTGGAATGCTGAAACATGGATCGAGAGGAAAACTTGACAAACTCATGGAAAATTACTAAATAACATAGACATAAAAACTTAGACACCACATTCAACTTAAGAAGCCCCTACTCTGAAACTGGTTGGTGACTTGAGGAAAATACCATGTGTGCTTGGCCATTCTTAAGCTTTTCTGGCATCTAACTACCCTTGGAGACAGGACCCTAGCTTAGTGGGATCTAGTATTGCCATTGTTATGGCATGAATTTAAAATATTTCTAAGTGAAAAAGGGAAGACAGAAGAAAAGAGATGTGTACTCACTTGGAAGGTGGGATAATAAGATACTGGTCCTTACTGTGCTCATTTGAGATCCAGTATTTGCTACCCTCTCTGCTGGGCTATTGTTTCTTCTCGAGTTTGCCTATCAGTAACACTAACTGACAGAAGATTTAATTGGATGCACATTTAACTGCTACCAGAAGGTGCTCAACAACCTTGGTCTCTTAGAGATTCCCTGTTGCTTATTCCTGGTAGTGCTGCATAATTCATGGGGACCTTTAGACAATGAAAAGTGTATAAAGCTTCGTTCATAAGTCTTTGTATCCTTTCCTGGAAGATGGTACAGTGAAGCAAAAGCATCCTATTGCATGAAATCAAGTATGAGCAGTCCTGTGAAGTTCTTGTACTGATGTCTCATGTTGCCTTTGAGAAGCTGCTTTATATTTTTGCTTTGGTTTGCACATCTACCAGGCTTTCTTTCTCATCTTCTTGGACAACTGGTTAGTTCTGGCACACAACCCTCCATTTCTGTTAGTAATTCAAAGTACTCAACTGAGCTTTAGCATGCTCCAATATGTATTTCTGAATGTTTCAGCTACAACAAGCAAAGAAATAATTTCCTTTCTGTTTTATTTGAACTGTAAGCCAGGATAATATTACTAACAAGTAATAATTTCCCCAAAGACTGCCAAATAGGTGTATGGCCGCAAAATATAGTTAGACAAGAGATCATAGCAGAATCCAGCAAATAAGTATTAATGTTTATTCTAAAAACAAGACTATAGAAATGAGGGCTACTTGAGAGCAAATATTTTTCTTAACAATATGAATTATCTTAAGGGGGCTGCAAGAAAGCTGAGGAGGGACTTTTTAGGCTGTGGAGCAGTGATAGGACTAGAAGGAATGGATTAAAACTAGAGATAGATCAATTCAGATCAGACATTGGGGAGAATTTCTTCACAATGAGGGTGGTGAGACACTGGAACAGGTTGCCCAGAGAGGTGATGGAAGCCCCATCCTTGGAGATTTTTAAGACCAGGCTAGATGGGGCTGTGAGCAGTCTGGTCTAGTAGGAGGTGTCCCTGCATTGGCAGGGGGCTTGGAACTAGATGAGCTTTAAGATCCCTTCCAACCCTGACAATTCTGTGATTCTATGATTTTTTGTATTCTCAGCACTTTTTACATATGAATATAAAATAGTCTATTACTGAGTGCGTATCTCTATTAGCATGACAGTAACTGGAACAAGTCTTGTAACACACAGAGTTACAGCAATAACCTCAACACATCATTTGGTCCACCTATTTATATAGGGATAGGATAACACAATTTGACTCATTCTTAACTGATGTTTGTCAAGCAATTGGCTTACTGCAATGCTTCACTCTCCTTGTGTAAGGTTTTCCTAGTATCCAGCTTTTTTTTTTTTCCCCATAAATGAAATGTAACCTCCACTTCGTCAGGATAATATTACTGTCTGTATGAGGATCTTTTCAATATTACAGGACATGTGTTTTTAAAAAATATAGTCTCTTTATAGACAAAAAAAAAAAGGTTAATTCCTTACATTTGTCCTTTTAATCCATCTATTCTAACTTCCTTGTCACCCCCAGGACTACCTCATGTCTGTATTTTTGTTAAACTTTGATATCTAAAGCTGCAAGTAGCTGTTCTTCTCCATCAAGAGGAACAAGCTGGTCTTGTTTAGCTCTGATGTTCATGTTTCATCCAGTTTTGGGGCCTGGCCAGTTTTTCATGTGTTGCATTTAAACATTTGATTACCTTTTCTTCAGCTTCCTAATCTGCAATCCTTTGTCTTTTTGTATTTTATTTTCATTAATTTGTCTTCTCTGTCTAACTTTTTAACTTAATTGCACTTTTTTATTGAACTTATTTTTTAATTCTTACCCTGTAGTTCTGCCACTTCCAGTTCCGTATCATCTCTGTGTTCTAGGTCTTCATCAGAATTTTAATGTATGTGTTTTTCTCCATTACTACCAAAGGAGAAGGCATAAAATCTAGGCAAAGCAAAAGGTGCTCTATGGCCCACAAACCTGATTTTTTCCAGGCATCTTTTTCCTATTTGCCAGCTGTTTGATATTTCCATTTTCATGAAGATGAGTAAAGTCAATGTATTTACTGCAGTAGGTATGAATACTGTAGACATGTAGATGCTGTAGATATGCATAAAGTGCTGCTGTGGGTTGTTCTTCATACTCATTTAAATGTTAGATCCCCTTATACTGCTGATCTTCCTGGTCTTTTCTACGTGTGCTGTATGTAAGCATCAGGCTCTCCTTCATTTTGAGGAGGTGAAGGCAATGTTGTTTCAGAGGGAAATCTAGATGTGCTTTCATCTTGTGACAACATTTTGAACCCATCCTATGCAGTGTAATTCAGTCTTCTGGTTTCTTTTCTGAAAAAATACAAGTTCCTCAATTTATTTGAGGCAGATGAAAGCCAGCTCCTAACTGGAAGCCACTTTTGAGCCCAGGCAGATTGTGTTCCTATGTTGACAAACACCAGTGTAGGCACACACAGAGAAAAATACATTTCTGCAGCAGGCACCATAGTATTAGCTATAGCTATATTCATTAAACTGTCTATAAACAGAACATTAAATGTCTGGTAGTCTAGGGCTGTTTACTTTGAAGTTATAAAATCTTTGCATACCAAGAATCTACCTGCAGAAAGAGTAGTTCCATTTAAGGCAACAACATTAAGGTTAATGTCAGTGGGAAATTTTCAAGCAGCAATCATAAACGCAGTGTTTTGAAATGTTCCTCAGTGTGCTTTCAAAGTCAGATGTACAGCTGACATTATCTTCAGTGACAGACAAAGCAGTGAATTAGGGATTCCATTAATGCCTGATTACTGCTTTTGTGAGTAGGGCTATATTTTTGTGTAATTTTGTCATTTGCTGTACAAATACATTGTTCTTTTATAATTGTGCCTGTCTGCTCGCTCACTATCATAACAGTAAAACAATTCAGAATTTGCAAGTTATACCCTCCTATTGAATGTGAAAGCTTATCATTTTCTGACAGGTACTGTATAATGAAATGTTTGAATTTCATCTGCTAAATGCAAATGCAATAACCAGTTAATCATGCAGCAGGGAAATAACTTGTTTGTTTATTTTCAGATGTCACTCCTCCACAAGCTGCTGGATACTTGGAAGTTACAGATCTCAACTCAAAGAAAATCAAATACATTCCTATTCCTGAGTAAGTGATTTTATTGATTAGAGCAGCCTCTGTCTTTCAGGAAGAGCAAAGAGAATGTAGTGTGCATTATTACTTTAGGATAAACAAATATTTCTTCTGATGTGGAAAGTAAGAATAAGTCATACCCGGTATGTAAAATTCTGCAGCTGCTGCAACATTTTTGTCAACATATTTTATCTGCTTATGAGGTGATACCAATGAAAATGTAGAAATTAATTAGTAAATATGAAAGGTAGCTTTATCTTCTGATTTTCATTCCCTTTGCTCTTCCCCCCTCCTTACCCACTTTATCCTCTGCCCCCTTTCATTTTCTTTTACTATCTTTTTTTTCTTTTTCTCTAACAATGACTAACAAATAGTCTAACAAAGAGAGGCAGAGTGATCCTGTCCTAGGTGTTAGGAAACCAGGAATCATTTTCTGGTCCTGTATAAAGTTCACCTTGAAAATAACTTGAGCTTCTCTACGTTTCGCTTCTCTCTTTGAAAGTATAAGTTTCTTCAACAAGTATCTTGCACAATATACAAGTTTCTTGTATGATACATTAAAATAGCCAGAGCATGTTGCTTCTGCTTGGTTTTGACCTCTACTCTAAATGATCATTTTCTGCTTCACTAATAATAATATTTTTGTTTGTTTTAAATATCAGTCTCTCAACTTGGTATGGTTAAATAGCATATGTGTGAAAAGCACACAACAGGAATTATATCATTTTATTCTTCTAATTCTATCCATTTGATGCTAGTTTTGACAATATTATTTGATTCTCATTTAAATTAGTTTTGCTTCATTAATAATCTGTGGAATTTTTGACTTAATAGAGGAATAATTTTGGACTGCTTTTCATTTTATAATTCATCTATTGGCCTACATCTTACACAGCCATTCACAAATGTAAAGCATTAACACAGAAGGGAATCACACTTTATTTTACACTGGAATTTTATAGGAAACTACAAAAATTACAAAGCCAAACTTCAACATCATGACCTTTTAAGCTAGCATGGGGATTTAAGCTCCTTATGGCAAATCTGAGCAGAAATACAGGTTTAAAAATGTACTCAATTAAGAACAGATAATAAAGTGACTTTTCATATACATGAATAATTCTATGCTAACAAGCTTTCTTCCTTCTGGCATGGTTAGCCCATTAAAATGCCGAGAAGACTTCAGTTGAATTGGTACATGGCAATTTCAGTCATAGGTAGACACACACATGTTACTGCTTCTTTTATCTTTTAAAATTATTAACTGCAGCGTTAGTGCAAGTTGCCAAGTTGCTATGCATGTCATTAACAGTACTGGAAAAAATGCAAAGGATCTTTCCTACTTCATCTAAATTTCCCTTTCATACTCTGTAGCTACTAGGCCCTCTGTTGCAGCAGTAAATTTTTGTCTGCAGTTTGACTGTTTAAAACAGTGCTGAGATTCTCTGTGCATAAAGCTGTGCCATCTTTAAATGAGTGTTTAAATCTTAATTTTTTATTAAAGCACTAGAGAAAGGTGTTACTTTACGTTGATGGAAAGGTATTTTCCTCAGTGCCCACATCATGTTCTCTCCTATTTCTTTTATAGCTTTACATTTTTATTTAATGAGTTCTTAAATATTTTATATTTTTTATAGTTTTTTTGTAAAGACTGAATATTTTCAGGTAGATGAGATAGAGCAGTGGGTTAGGCAACACATTTCTTTTCAAACTGATTCTTTTATATTGGTTTTTATAGTGACTAGAATATTTTGGTCATACCCAGTTTCCAGAGGTGGAGTGTCTCAAAAGAAATACTGGGTCTGCAGGGCTTAGTTACAGTCCTTGATGGAATGAGGATGTCATCTCTTGCAATGGTCACCTTAAATATAGAAATATTCATCCTCTTTTTAATTGCACCTTCAAGAGAAATCACATTAGTTCTCGTTTTTCAGATCACAGTCTCTCTCTCCATATACATCTTGGCTCTCTAAGATCTCAGATGCCGATGCCCTGTTGGCACCACTGGGCAAAGCAGGGTTGGTCACTGTGGACATGGGAGGCGGTGTGAGGCTGTGGGAAACGGGGCTGGATAGCCTCCAGCGGTCGCTGCAGGACTGGAGGAACATGATTGGGCAAGAAGATGGTCGTCCTGTGCAGGTAGGAGTTCACAAAGCTGAAGTGAAAGACATAGAACAGAATGAGTTGTAAATGAGTTTTCAGCTGGAAGAGGGGCTGAGGGAGAGCTGTGTTGAGAAACCCTGTGAAGTAGAAATGTGCCTGCGAGAAAAATTGAACAGACATCTTCACTGAAAAAAAGACACAACTTCATTGAAAAACTTATCTGTGACCCCTGTCATTATCATTACTTTGTCTTACAGTGTTTGTACTTTTGCCAAATTCCAATACATTCACATGCAAAACAGTTCTTTATCTTCTGCTGATTTTTAACTATAAAGTTCAGAATATGGAATAATTAAATTACATTTTTAAGGAAAGAGTTCAAATGCTTGGAAAAACTTACTGTGTTTGTACTTTAGAAAAGAAACTTGAAATCTTGGTGGAAGATGTCTTGAAGTCACAGAAGAGCCTTTGATTAATTTTGAAAATTCTCCCAGCTCATCTGGGAGACCCTTACAAGGGGCTCCATACAGCCATGTTTTATGTGGGATGTTTAGGTAGACGTTGCAAATAGACAGGGTATACATGTATGCTCTCTGTGTGTGTGTACACACAGTGTTAATGTACTGGCTAATACATTTGGTCACCATTGTGACACAGGGGAAAGTTCAGGACTGTTCACTCTTTAATTTTTATTAGTGACTGGAGAAGGTATCACTTTGAGGAACTAGAGTGTGCTTTAGGAGGACCTCTTCACTTTTGACTAGGAAGATCCTGTCTTTATATACCATTGCTATTATTTCTGTTTCATGAAAGACCACTTTCACAGTATATTAAACTGGGAATGCAGGATGAGTCTTTTCTAAATTAGATTTCTCTATTTTTGTTTACAAGGTGCCCAGATATGTCAAGTGTCAATGAAATTTATTAGGCCAAAACCACAGCTCTTCTTTCACTTTCTTTTCCCTCTCTGAGCTCCCTTTCTGCAGTTACAGAAACTTGTGCAAGAACTGATGTGTTCTTGTTACTGGACCTCAGCAAATGCTTTCGCTAAGTTATGAGAAAAGGAACCTGTTGCCCTGTAGCACATTTCTGCATGCTTGTTGCTTTACCAGTGCCATTTTTATTACCAATGAAGTAGCACTAGCACCATCTTATGGTCAGATATAGTCGGTTTACACCACTCCAATTTCATTTACTGACCAAGTTGACTAGTAGAAATTAAAAGAGCCAAGAGGAACAGTTAGAGTTTTTCCTTCCTGCCTTCCTTCCTGCCCTCCTTCTTGCCTGCCTGCCTGCCTTGATAACTTCTCATTCTATTCAACAGTATTACTGTACTGTCATTGATAGTCAACTAAATATTAGAGAATACTGGCTTGGAAAATACACATTGTCAGAAAATTTTAAGTAATTTAACTAGAAATGCCAAGTAACCATTTTTTTAAAAGGCTAAAAAGTTTTTCCACAGTCACAGAGCAGCTTTCGAGACTTGCAGAATTTCTCTCTCCTGACAGCCTGCCTCTCTATTTAGTGGGCACATTCCAGGGTACAGTCTTCTTTCCTCTGTCAACACAGGGTATATAGCTCAAGTCAGTGGTTTGTTAGAACTCAAAATGGCATACTCTTCAGTTTGAGCTAAAGAACTGAAACTTCCTATGTAGTCTTCAGACTTGTGTGATTATCACTAACTTCTGTTTCTCTACTTTACACGCTTTGCTTTAAATGAAAAGATAAAGACACCTAAGCAGCTTTCTTTAGTAAAGCATTACAGATCAGTAAGCAATAAATTAAATATTTTATGTACATCTCCAGTAAGACAATAGATATATAATTGCTGTGTAAACTCTGCTTTCTGGAGACAAAGGCCTTCACTTTTCCTACTTAACTAAATTTTTCAATGGACATGGACAAAAAAGCAGTACTTTATTAAGGCATTAATTTCTGGAAATGGAAGGATCCTATTATCTTTAAAATTTATTCATGTAGATTCCCTGTGTAAGGTAAGCATAGCAAGAACTCCAGTATTTCCTGTTCTAGAGACAATTACTTTGCTAAGAAAGCAGCAGCTAAATATTTCCTGACACTTGTTTTTACGGATATTTTGCAGTTATGTATTGATCTGTTCATTGAAGTGTATGAAAATCACCTTCTTTTGTATAATGTTTCACACTCATGCTCATGTTAAGTATCTTGGAATCTAATGAGGCATCTCTAGTTCCCTGAGTAAACCAATCATTCCCAATCATCTTGTAGCAGAAGCTCCCTGAAGGCAACCATCAGTGTTCCACATATCACTGGAATTCGTTACCCACGCACCCCAATTGCCTCTTCCTAAAAGCTGCCATTGATGAATCTCACAAAGTTACTACAGGCTTAGCAAAGCTTAGTAGCACTTCATGGTTATGTTCTTGCACCAACACAAGACCTATCTAGGTTGTTGGGAACCATTGTTCTGCAAAACCACGCAGAATCTCCCTAAACCCTCCCTAAATTTTGAGGGAAAAAAACCCCAAAACATTAGAGGGCTTTCAATGTAATATAGACTCAAAGAACTGGAAACAAATCTTCAGCCAGGCTTCAGTTGGAACTGTCATACTGTCATCTAGGGCTGTATTTTGGCTTTCACAAACACATTAGATCTCAGAAACAGGCTGGTTGTACATAAGCAATGAAACAGAAGAAAACAAACAGCTGTTCCACTTGTAATCAGTAATTAGACTCCCTTGATAGAATGTTGTGGCAGCCTTCAAAATAGTCAACATTTGTTTTGTGTTGTTGATATTCTCAACAGAGTTCAAACTGCTGAAGTCTTGAGGCTACAAAAATAGTTTATGGAAATATGGTTTATGTTTACATGAGTTTGCATTTTTATAGGCAGATCAGAAAATTTCTTAATTTATTGAAGTTTTAAACTCAAAATATGACTGCAGCAAATGATAAAATGATTAAATTGGGAGTGCCAAAACCACAAAGTCTTAACAAAGTACTACTCTTTCTCAAGCTGTGAACTCTACTTGAAATCCAAAAATCGCTGAGCTTTTTTGCTGTTCGGTGTTCCTGAGAACAAGGTCACTTGATTATCAAATATCTGAGGAGGGTTTGAAAGACAATTATCTTTACATTTTTGTCCTGAAAGTTTCATGGCAATTGGCAGACATTGATAAGTTTGTGTAACTTTTTGCAACAAAGTGATATTGATAGAGATGAAATACTGATTACATTCTGACATAGTTAGGCTGTTTGTTTTTAATAAGTAGTAAGCCTGGACAGAGGAAAGATACTGCAGATGTGAATTGGGCACCAGCCTTGCTAACAGCAGCTGTTTAAAATTAGATAAAGTACTTGTCATTGATAGCTCAGCTACGAGAAGTTTTTTCTGCACAACTTGGATATATTTTGGGCTTTGGCACTAAAAGGGGACATGAATGAAATATAGGTAAGAATAGATAAGGCTTTGGATTAAAGTTCTGGGAGATTTCATTCAAAATCATGTGCCCTGGGGAACTGACTGAGAGAACAGCTTTCTATCAAAAAAGTATTCTTTTATCTTATATAGCAATTCCTTTTCCCAGTAGCACTAGAGCCATGATCTTTTGGTTTCTGCTGTGACTAGTTAACATTTCCCTGATACAGTTTTTCCACAAAGCATGAATCATTACAACTAGATAAATGGAGAAGTGAAAACAAAAATTACTTCATCCATCCATAACCATCTCCCTTTAGACATCCCTAAACATTTAAATATGTAGTTATTGCAACATCTGGAGCCAGTGAGTATTACCATTACTTTCCAGGGGAAGGAACTGAGACATAAGGAAGAACTGAGACATACTTGTTCAAGTTCACACTGTGTATCAGAGGTGGGATAAATGCAGTATACGCATTTTGTACCTGTGTTGCCAAACTGAGTAGCTCAAACATCCTTGAATGCTGCAATCAGTATGAACATACCTTAAATTGAGCAAAATTTGCCTATAAATACAGTGCAGCCACCTAGGAAAACAGCTGTTAATTCTAGATAGCTCGAGGTTGAAACATGCTCAGCTGAGGTGAGTACAGACATATTCAGCAAAATTGAAGAAATGCAATAAACAGATACATTCTTTTTCTGGTTTAACTGCCTGTCTTCACAGTCTGACAGCAGAGCTCAAAAATGGTAACAGAGCACAAATTATTCATGTCCTGTGAACAGCTAGAAGGCATGAACATATGGTCTGTGTCAGTAAGGTATAAAAGCAATGTATATGTGTTCATCACCAAGAGCTAAAAAAAACTAAGGGTGTTTTGTTTGTGTCTTAACTGCTCAGATCACCCATGATGCAAGGGCTTGTTCCTAAAAATAGCATTTTAATGATTTCAGCAGCACTCAGTAGTAGTTCCCAACATTCAGACTTTTTTCTACAATTTAGATTTTCTTCTGCAATCCATTTTAACCAAAATCGAGCTTTTTCTTCACGTTATGAGTGAACTGGGCAAAGCTGCAGCTGATTCGGGATAAAAGCATGACCTTTAGCCAGTCCTCCCCCCCAGTTTTGCATTTGCTACTTTAGACCAAGTGATTTTTATGACCACGTGAGGGCATCGGTGAGCTGGTAACTGTGATGCCGCTCATCTCTTCAATACTGTCAGAGCAAACCCCATAAACTGTGAAAAAATGTATGCGGTGGAGAGATTTTGTAAGTGTGGAATCACCAGAGGATGGCATTCTGCAGACCTGCACGGGATCCTGAGAAACTCGAAACGCTGCAGATTACAGAGTTGCCTGGTCAATAAGTGGCATCCAAGGTATAGTTTGATAGCATTTGCAGTTCTGAGATCCGTGAGCCCCAAATACACAGTTTAGGTGTGTGACCTTTTCCTGGACAGCATGACTCGTTTCAGCCAAGTGAGGGGTAGCGGACTTACACCACCCCTTGAAGCAACGCATCTGACTGTGGGGAAGAGTAAGACTAGAAAGCCACCATCCCACAGAGCTTGAGAAGTTCATATCTCAAAAAGTCTCTACTGGGTAAAGCAACTCAGATAAAGATTACGGGTTGTCTGTCAAATATTTTTTCTCATATAAATGTCCTCAGCTGAAATGAGGTCCCTGCTGGAAGCACTATACAAACATGTCTAAAACACAACCCCTTTCCTAAATATCTTCCAGTCTAATTAGAGCAGGCAGACAGAGAGCAGGAGTGGAAATGACTTTCTGTTAGAGCAGACTGATTCAGCACAAAGTTCCTCTTTCTTCCTCAGACCTTCCCGTGGAAGCCCAGCATTGTCATGGGAGAAAATACAATAACCCCAAACACGTCTTGCAGATCCCCAAAAGTCTGCAGAGTGCACATAGCTGTTGTAAAGGCTGCAGCTCCTACCACCAGTGAAATCCTGCTGTCCCAGGAGCCAAATGCACACTAACAATGCTGCCCTCATGAAAGTTGTTCCCTAATTAGTGAATGGACAAATGTAGTGAAAATTTATCTGATCTGTTACAGTTGTGCTAAACTTTGGAGGCTTTCCTCCAAAAACATAGCTGGCCCTTAATAACTTATGTCTGTGCTTCTTAAGAACAGATTTGACAAAGTCCTGTATCTTTAGATGAAAAAAACTTTTCTGCTTCTACATATAATTTTCTTTTCAACTTTCTTTTGACCGTGCAGTGTCCTGCAGTTTTCTGTCCGGAATATGCCAAATTATTGTAACGTGTTTGCTTATCTTTATAGCTGTTAATTATTCAGTGTATTCCAGAAGAATCCAAGTTTTCCAAGTTCACTGATGTTAGGAGTTGTGTACTAGTCATGATACCATGGAAAAAGTCATGATACCAGCTGGAAATTGTCTGTCTGCTCTGATTATATTTTGTAGTGGATTAGCATATTAAAATGACAATGCCCTCACATCTTTTAGCTGAAAAGAATTGACCAGGCAATTTTTAATAATAACAGAGGAAAATGGAATTTGCACAGGTATTAACACAGCAGCGGATCTGTTAGAGGGTAGGAGATGTAAGATATTCTTTCATTACTTCAATTACTTTTTCCAGCTTTTAAGCCACAGAGTACATATTCATGGAGCAAAGACTAGTGCATCTAGTGCTGCTGAGTTTCTGAGTTGGTTTGTAGAGTGACAGCGTTTAGTTCAAAAGAAGACCCACAGCAGCAACAGCTGCATTTCACACAGTGGTCTGGGTTTTGTAGCTGGTGCATAAAAACTTCATTTGCAAGCCAGATGCTCCTTTTTTTGAGTTTCACTCCAGATATCCACCTCTTTCCCCACCCATATTCACTCTTACTGTTCAAATCTAGAATTCCATTAAAGCTAGGATGCTTTGAGCAGTTTCGCTATTGGAGACGGAAGCTGAATGTTTGAATGTTGAAAGCTCCTTTTAGAGAGGAATGTTTGCAGGAGTCAGATAATGCACGAAGCTTCATTAGTTCATTTTGAATTCCTGCGAAGTTTTACAGACAAGATAGAAAATCAAAATTAAACCAAATGAATGAAGAAAAAACTATTAAATGTTTTATACTGCTGTGTGACTGATGTTTTTCCATTTCAGGATACAATTGAAGAAACAGAATATATTTCATACATTATTATTTCTTATCATCTAATACTGAATATTCCTTTCTGGGGAATAATGACTTGTGGGCTCATTTTTGTGCTGTTGATGTGAATAGAAACGGTGCTATTAATTCTTAGCACATAAAAAAGAGCTGTACATAATACAGTACAAGTAACAGTAATAGAAGCTATTGGACTTTTTTTCCCTATTTTTGCATTTCTCTTCCTCGTTTGTGTAAGTAGATTATAACATCTTTTCATTCTGACTTTGGTAGAATCAGTTTTATTATAAAACGTAAAACCACCAGGCAACAGGCAGATTAGCTTTTGATTTGCCTGATGTGGAGCTTTTATATTCTCTTTGAGGAAATAATGTGAATATTCATGCTGCTGATATAGAATGCGTTGGAGGAAAGGATGTTCCTATGGCTCTTTAAATGCAGCCTAGGGTTTGGGGGGGGGAGGAGAGTGTTGGGGGAGAGAGGTAATAAAAGAAAACAAAGATTTTGTTTCAGGGAAAAATCAGTCTTTTACATATCCGCTGAAATACATTCTGTGTTCCATAGAATGCATTTCCTAATCCTTTGTGCCACTGTGGGATTTTTAATGTCTTTTTCACCTGGAAAATAATCTTGTTGCAGCCAAAGTCAGTCTTCATTCATAATAATGTAGGGCTGTGATAAAAGATTTTGCACTGGTTTTGATGAAGAAATTAAGTTTGATATGGGGAGGTTTAAGGAATGGAAATGCAGTCCATTTTTTAAAGGACAAAGTGTATCCCTTTGCACCTGCAGGATATTAGCCTGAAATAAGAGTATTTTTTGTGGGTGTTTTTTTCTGTGGTTGGTTGGTTTGTTTTGGGGGTGTGTGTGGTTTTTTGTTTGTTTGGGGTTTTTTGGGGTTTTGTTTTTGTTTTACTACTTTTTAAGTTAGTTATATCCAGAATATTAAAATAAGCATTGTCTTTTGTGTAAGAGGACTAGATGTGAGTTAGTCCTGGCAGGGCCAGATGTATTAAAACTAAGAGGTAAAAGACCTGTTCCCTTGTTCATGGGGCAGCTCACCCCCACTGGAAACCAGAGTTTCCTCACCAGTCCTCAGGCAGAAACTTGCTTTTGTTGCTGTGAGCACCGAAAAGGGGCTTTTCTGGCAAACACTCCTGAATGGGAGGCACTGACACATCCTGCACCCGTCAGGAATTTTAATGAAGTTAACTGAAACAGAATGCAAAAGTAAGCTGCAGTATTAAAAGGCCAGCTACTCTCTAGCCAGCTTACTGTGTTGAACAGAAGCCTGTCGTGTAGAGGGGGGATGACAGGAATATCTACAACCAAAAATACAATCTACATCAGGCTGCATGAAGGGAAACGTCCTTCGCATTTTACTGGAAGACATCACTCATTGCTTTTTAATTCAAAGCTAGAAATATTTTCAACCTTGTCTGACTTCTGCTTACAGAGTCTGAAAGATATTTCCTAACCTGTAACTGTGAGTTCTTTCTCCACCAGGAGTTAAGTCTAAGTACCCGTTCTGCCCCTTGTTTTAGAGGGTCAGCTTTTTACAAGATTATAATGGAGATGTGGGCATTTAAGACAGGGAGAGACATTGGTTAGATTTCTTACATAACACTCCCAGGAATAAAGTGAATTTCAAGTGGGAAAATGCAGGAGGAGATGAGATTCCTTCTGTCTTTCCCTGTCTCCACAATAAACTTAACTCCTGGAATTTTAGTCATTAGTTTATTGTAACAGACTTGAGCAATGAGGAGCTGATATATATGGGCTTAAAATGCATGGGTGAAAAGGTGGAAGTGTCAAAGATCACGAATACTCTGAAATGTAACAGATGTACTGAAATGTTCATTTCAGTTGATTTTCTTAAGTGTCTTTTACTCCTTAATTTGGATACTATTATAAACATCTTCATAGTAGAGATATTAATGTATATTCAGTCTAGATGTACTTTGAATAGCTCCTTAAAAGTGCCTCATAAAAAGTCAGGCATTTTTTTTCTTTTATTGCTATAAGACATATAAGCGTGACTTGTGTAACACTGGCTCTCATTTCTTTTGTTATGTTCATTTGCTTGGCACAAGCAAGTTGGAGACAACCAGCACTTGTCAAGATACAGAAATGAATATTTGTGTTACTTGGGACTGCTCTGAGGTGACAAAGCTTCTTTTTAAAGACTTTTTTTTATAGTTCAGCTGACGTCATACGGTATGGAATATCCCTTTGGTCAGTTTGGGTCGGCTGTCCCAGTTGTGTCCCCTCACAGGATCTTGCCCACCCCATCCCACTGCAGGGGGAATGTTGAAAAAAATCCTTGGTGCTGTGCGAGCCCTGCCCAGCAGCAGCCACAACACGGGGGTGTTACCAGCACCTTTCCAGCTCTCAGTGCAAAGCACAGCACTGGGAGGGCTGCTATGGGGAAAATTAACTCCAGCTCAGTCAGACCCAATACAATCTTTTTTATATTACCATTTGAAGGATGGTAAGATCACTTAGTTTAGATATTGAATGTGTTTGTATCAATTTCCCTTGTTCAGTTTGCTCTCAGAATCCTGGCATTGTTCAGAAAAACCAATGAAGTGAAGCCATGTAAAACTGATTTGAGATCCATTCATATACCTCAGAAGGAACTGATACAGAGCAGGTTGTTCAGATACTGTGTATCTCTCACTGAATGTAAAATGAGTATGCATTTCTACTCCTGCTTGGCTGCCCTTGCTGCTGGGGGTGAACGGATGAGGCAGGACCTGAAAATTAAGTCAAAGCATTGACAAATCTTGGTCTTTGCTGTTGTTTCTTCATTTTCTTTTTTCTCAAGCACTTCTTTCATACCATTGCCCCTTCAGAAAAGCACATTCCTTTAGCACCTTTCTGGCTTGCAGTCTTCATATTCTCCTCGCATAAAATTTTTGTCTGTTTACTTCATTGACTTTGGAAAACGTACGGAGTCTCCATCCTCAAAGTCCTTTTCAAATGCACCCATTACCCATTGATATGCCTGAGAATATAACACGAAGAAAAGAGAAGAAAAATATTTTAAACCAAGGACTGAGATCATTGATGATTACTGAGATTTTGGACTCTTAAGGAGAATAAAATAAAAATCACATTTATCCCAGGTGAGGGTGACAGTTGTGCTTCTTGTGCGGTCAGAACCTGCCCAAACAGGAAGTGGAAAAGTGCTTTCACACTCTGGTCATGAATCACCAATACATGTAAACAACTTTAGATAACACATGATTGAAACACGCGTGCCCTGAGTGTTTGGGAAGTAGTGGTTGTTTTCGAAATGAAAAGGAAGTCTCAGAAGGAAAAATTCATGTTTTTTTCAGGCTATTTTACCCATACCTCATAGCTGAACCTCAAGAATACTAGATTGAATTTGTCTTGTTTTCCAGAGCTGTGATGTGCACAGCAGGCTATATGGAACCCTCACAATACCGCAGTAATGCACAGTGCCTTTTTGGCATGCATGGCTAGAGAGAGCACAGATTTCACTCAGAAAGAGATGCTTAGTCAAAACTCTCACTGAAAGAAACAAAGCTGAAGGTCTTGCAATAGATTCAGATGGGAAGTATTAACTTTCAAGCAACCAAATTATTTATATACTTGGAAAATATCTGCTACAACAGTAAGAGAAATCTCAGGGTTTAGAAGTTCCAGTTGGACAAGCTTGGAAATATTACTAAGGATTTCTTAGATTGGTTTGAGCTTTTTCTCAGCTAGATTTTCCCTTTTTTTTTTTAGACTGTTTTTTCAGTTTATCGGGTTCATAATACATCCAGTTTTGGATCTGCCCCCTTAAATATACCTTTCCTATAGTTTCTAATGTCAAGAATTCCTCCAGCCCTCAGAGGGGAGATTTATGTATGGCTCTTGCATTTTTTTGTATCTGTCATACTGAAGAACATACCACTGCCCAACGTTTTTCACTTCAGTTTTTTTACCTCATCCTTCCTCTGATTTCATGTCTGCATTCAGTGAATTACTGTTTACTTATTTCTGAATTATACCCCCAATCCTAATCTAGATATTTGCTTTATAGATGCTTCTTCAGAGCAGAGAAAAGTCATTAGTTGTACAATTGCATTGAAACTCTTCTGTGGAGACAGGGATGGGAAAGAGAAAAGCCTGATAAATCACTAACGGAATTATTGAAGGGCTCACAGAAAAAACAGGAGAGTACATCCAGAAGATTTTCTTCAAAGGGCTCTACAGTGAGCTAATTTAACTCAGTTTCTAAATGTATGGTAAATTTAAAGAACAATTGCCCCAGCAAACCAGAGCTAATAACAATTCAGTGTTGAAATATTCAGATGTAGCAAAATTACACTGCCTTTTGAGTGCCTAGATGTTACTTAAAGAACAAGTAAATGAACTAAACTGCTGCAATTCATCTGGTTGAAGATGTCCCTGCTCTCAGCAGGGGGGTTGGGGGTTAAACCTGCCTTGTTTGGGGGTGTTGATTGGACTAGATGACCTCTAGAGGTCCCTTTCAACCCAGACATTTCTATTATTTCAATTCACTGGCATGAATTTACACATTTGCTGGTGTTGCCCCATTCTGGTATTCAATTATTTTAAATGGTGACCTATTAACTACATATAGAAATATCAGTAAGGTCCCATACTTAAGCTATCATGTATTGTAGCAATTTTTCTTCAGAGCTTTAATAGAAATAAAATGTTGGCTGTTCTGCTGTCCTTTTAAAAACCTGTTTATTTTGGAGGCAGTCTCTTAAACAAAAGAAGTAAATAACCCTGAGGGTAACATGCTTTGTGGTTACTTGTCTTTCTTCCTATAAAAATGTTAAATTTATCAGATTAGTTCATGATTTTACACTAATGACATGGTTCACAGAGAATGCATTGTACCTCTTTGAATTAATATAAGTTCTATAAAGAGAATGAAAATGATGTTTTGAATAGCTGCCAAAACAGTGTTGTTAGAGCACATGTTTTCAGTTCAAAAACATGTATAGGATTCACTCAGTATGAAGCTGAGCCTTCCAGACAGTGAATTCAAGGATTAAACTGCTCTATAGTCCCAATGAAAACCCTGATAATGCCAGTGAACTTCTGAGAAGGCAATAAATTGTAGTTATTGGGTCACATAAATTCATCAGGGAATTAAATGTATTGGGGTAGATGAGAAGAAATTTAATTTGTAGAGGTTAAAGACATTAATTTTACATTTCTGTCATTAAGTTACATTAAAATAAATAAAGTGGCATTAAATTGTAGAAGATTAGTAACTGAGGGGCAGTTTACACATGAATCATTGATTCGCTACATGACTCAGAGTTAGTAACAGGAAGTATTTTTACCTTCAGTCACCCACTTAAATCCAGCCCCAGCCTAAAGTGACTCAGGCCTGACCACCTGACAGCTGTTGGGTTTCAGCTGGGGGAAAGTGCAGTCAGCAGACAGGTGTAGAAAACCCACCACTGCAGACTTTTGTGGTCATGGCAGGGAAGTTAAAGCTCACGTGAGCGTGTCATTTGAACTAGGCATTTGCTGACTTATCTCAGAAAAGAACACGTTGTTCTTTAGTCCCTGTTCATTAAAACATCAACCTGCCTATCAATAAAGAATGGGGAACTGTGCTTGGATTCTCATGAAGTTTGTAAATCCATGTGCAGTACTGGGGATGTAAAATACCATGAGAAGCCTTCAAGCTGCTTATGATCCAGTCTACAAGGGATTTTGAATTATGTTGGCAGTTACCAGTAAGCACTTTTCTAGTGTGGCTAAGGTCTGAATGCAGTGAGTGGTTTGAGTGGAGCAGTGGTCTTAGGTCTGGTGTGGGTCTAATGTGCCACTCAGGAGTCCTGTTTTAATCTGCTTTATCCTGTTGTCCTTATCAGATGAGATATTCCATTTATTGAATTAGTGCTGGTCCTACAGCTCTTCAGCAGACCTAGTATGTTATTATTATGTTGTTAGAGTGATTTTCCTTGCTACAAGAGAGGTTTACAGCTCTTTTTATTTTACAGATAACCATTCAGAGGGACAGTGGTTTAGATGTCAGTTCCCCCAAACATGGAAAAGTGGATCCAGACAACATGCCACATGTTGGTGGAAATACATGGGCTGGTGGAACAGGTATTTCACTCCTTTTTGTTTAATGCATTATTGAGACATGTCTAAGGGAGATGTTGTGCCAGTCAGAAAGGGATTTATGCAAGAACACCCTCTGCTTAGAGCTATTTTACCAGATACAGGGTTGCTTTATTGCCAGGGAAAAGAAGTATTTGCAGTGTCTAACAGCAGATCTCTACTTCAGTTACATTTTGCTACTGTTTATTTTCATTGGCCTTATAGAGAACCAGAAGCTTGCAGCCACAGAAACTAGGCTGAGACATTTTCCATTCTCTTGGATGTCTGCATAGTTGCATCAGTTCAGGTAGTGTAGGCAAGAGCCACACAGAAGAGGCAAAATGCCTCCTAATTCTAAAAGGGCATGATAGTGATCCCTAGATTAAGTGGTTCAGGAATAGTGTAAACCAACAAATTCTAGGGAGAAGATGAATCTGAATGAATGACTTTAAGAACCAGGAGCTTTGAGGAGATGTATAAGGCTTTTAAGATCTATAGTCCCCTTTGTACAAGATGGTAACCATTATGAATCTGGTTTCATGGGATTATAATCACATAATCTTCTTTACCATGACAGCAGCTCGGTTTTGAAAACCTTTGGCAATAAATGTTCCTACTTGGGATTGTTGGCGACATTTTTGGAACATCCGTAGATATGACAATGGAAGCTTTAAAGCAAACGTGTTCCTATTTATTGTCAAATGCATATTCTTAATTATTTTTTATCTCAACCATGTTAGGTGGGAGAGACACTGCTGGGTTAGGTGGCAAAGGTGGGCCATATCGACTGGATGCTGGCCACAGGGTTTACCAAGTATCTCAAGCTGAAAAGGATGCTGTTCCTGAGGAGGTTAAGAGAGCTGCTCGAGAGATGGGTGAAAAGGTCTTTAAACAGAGGTAATGCCAATGTCTTTTTATTTTTCCTTCCATTTCCCAGAAGAATTTGAAAAAGATGGCTAAAAAGAATTTTCTTTCTAAGGGTAATCAACTTCCTTACCCTGAGCATTATAATTTAACACATCTTACCAGCATGTGTTTAGCTGTTCTGGACTAGATGTATAGAAAGACTTAATGAAATAAGCCACACTGTTTAAACGACTATGTGATTTGGCAGAGTAAGACATAACTAGGTGAAGAAGAAGACTGTCTTTTTTAAAAAGGAATCTACCACATGAAAATTTCCTTGAATGATGATGAATCCAGATCGTATGTTGTTAGGAATTCATCAGCTAACAAATGTCTTTTGAAGTGGATCATTTCAAGCAAATTCCTTCTGTTTGAATGACCCAGAGCCAAATGGTGAGATGATTTGAACTATTAGAGCTCAGCAAAGACTTCTACGCAAACCACAGATCTTCCCTGCACTAGTGGAATGCAGACTGTGCACAGAGATTCAGGTTTCTTCCACCATCTGAACTCTCAAGTCAAACTCTCGTTCTTCATATAAAAAATCAAAGGGTGTTGACAATCATGCCACATGAGTTTTATGTTTCAGCCCAGGACATACTGCAATGTGAGTATCTGAAAGTAGAGAATACTAGGCACAGATTAAGGCTTCAGAGCAAGTAAATTTAGAAGCAGTTTAATCAGCTCACATTTTGTACTGTTAACAAAGTGATTCCCAATAAGGAGCAAATTAGGGTGCTCTGAGGAGCAGGTCAGGTTGCCATTTGCTTCAACTGATGTATAAATAATTAGGCTGTTAAGTGTAGAGCACACACTGTACACAAATCACTGTATTTGAAACCAGCAATGTATCTGTTGCATTCAGGGGAAGTTTATTTTGTAAACACATTTTTATTACTAAATTACCTGGAGCATTTAACATTGCTTTTAGAGCATTAGTGATTAATGAAAACAGAGAAAATGTACAGATTATGTCAGTGCTTCATAGGAAAAGACCCTGAAAGGCAAAATATCTTTCAGTAGTGATTTAATTTACAGAAGCAACATACAGAAATTTGAATTAAAAATACTGTTACACATTGTGGACACAGTACAGCTGTGTCCAGTAAAATGCAAATACCTGTACACAAGATAACAATTCACATCCTGCTAAAACCAGTGTCAGCTGTAGAGGTAGCCTATTCCAAAGCTATGTTTGACTTGGATTATTATTCTGCACCCCTTGGATATTTGTGAGAACTAACAGATAACAGTTAACAGGGAGGTTGGAGTCCTCAGGCTGAAGAAAAAGAAGAAAAAAAAAATAAAGGGGACTGCAGGTTTCACTGCTTTGTTTACACATGATTATCTGTCAGGGAGAATTTTAATATGAAAGCTGTTGATTACTTTTCTGGCTAGATAGTACTTCTGGTGGAAAACATTTCATTCTAGTGAAATAGGGCAATTTAAAATTAGCAACTGCTGTTGAATGGATGCAGTATTTTTCATGGTATGTTTCTGAACTAGCTTTCACTGTGGGTTGATGTAGAGTCTAATAAAATAAAACCACACATGAGTTTTATGGTTTATTGCTTGAAACAAAATGTTTTCTTCAATGGTCTGAAGATACAGAAATTCATTGGCAAGATTCATGAAATAAAATGTACAGCACTGAACGTTACCTTTTCCTGCTTCTAATGAGTAATATAATGTCTATAATGAGCATGTCTATGGAAAATTAAAAGTAGAGGAAGACATAGTCAAACTAAAGACACAAAGATTTGATGTTTGTTTTTAATATTTTCATTAAAGGGCTATTCTAAACAGAAGTTTTCATTTCTACTGTACGTTCCAGGCAAGTCACTTGCAATGGTATTAAAAACCTTCTCATTAGAAATGTAACTAGGCTATACATACTTTACTATCCATTCACAGTTCATTTAAAAATCAGTATTTTCAAAACAGTGTGTGTGGAGTTATGCTGTTCTGAAGTGCTTGCTTGGAATGAGCTGTGCACAGATAGGTCAGATATTTTAGCTCAGGACAGAACCAAGCCAGCCATGTTGTGTATGGTAGGACTCATTTGCTGCCCTACTATGTGATATTGGGTCATGGAAAATATCAAATGGTGCTTACTCCCAGAATATCCACCTGTCCTCTAGATTGTTCTTCACCATTAGACCTCTGTAATTACATTCCAGTTGTGAGTTCTACCAGTTTAAGAGCATCTGCTTAGCTATGATGTTGAGAAGAATGATACAGAACTTTAAGTGAGCACATCTTAGCTTACAGAAAAAAGCATGTATCTATTTTCACAGTGCAGATGTTGCACCCTCTGGAGAGGGTAGTGTTCTGTGCTGTGACTGTTTTTTTGTGGGAGCACATTTTTGTTAATATTCACTTACAACTTCTTTGTTTTTAAAGTTTTATTATGTTATGAAGCACAAAGGTACCTGAGATATAGTTACCAGTTGTAGGTCTTCAAGGACAGATTTTACAGTGTGTCTTTACTTAACCTTTGTGTTAAAGCATGGATCATGGCATGTTTAAAATACTCCGACAGTGAAGTAATGAATAGACACTCATCATCTCTTTACGTACAGATAGCAACACCTGAGCCAGTAAAACCTTTAGAACTTGATCACAATTTTCAGCACATCCGATTTACTTCCCAAACATTAAAACAGATTAGAACAGAGACAAAGGATTAGTAACTTGAATAAGTTTTAATATGATGCAGTCTCTGTAGACACTGGCGATTACCTGCCCTGTAAAAAATTCACAAAAGCAGCTGCCACTACTTTGATTTGTCTCTTGCGTGTGGTTACTGAAGTCTGAATTTCTCTGTTAGCAAGTAAATAAGCTTGTAGTTTACATATACAGATGGAGGATATGCTGGTTTCCTAAACTCTTCTTAGTTCCCTGTTCTTTGCTTTAGGTTGAAGGAGATTCAGATGAGTGAGTATGATGCATCAACTTATGAAAGATTCTCTGGAGCAGTCCGACGTCAAGTTCAGTCGCTCCGCATCATCTTAGACAATCTACAGGTAACCTTAGATTTGCTGATAAGGAACATGGTGATCTTATTACATTAGGCCCCAAATACTATCCTGCTAATATACTGGTAGCATCTGAGGATCATACCTTTCAGAGCTACAAGCAGATTCGGGTTATAATCACAGTTAGGAAAAACAGTCTCATATTAGTATTTCAAAGGCAGCTTTTAAGTGGGTCCCAGTGCTCATCTCTACAAGTTAAAGTATTCCTGTACCACTGCTTACAGAGATTGCTTATTCACGACCATAATTCTGTGAAAAAAAAATCCTATACATTATTGAAAGAATACATTGGTGGTGTGTAGATCATAGACATTGTCTTTACCTCCTGTCCAAAACACTATTTTTAGCTGGGAAGGCAAATACTATAGTTGTTAAAAGAAACACCCACTCCAGATGGTACTTTACTGCATCTGCAGCTGAAAACATCACTTTTTCTGATGTTTGTTTTTAACTGTTGCTAATAAAAAGAACTGAGGCCCAAATCTCCTGAGTGGAAGCTGACCAAAACCAACAGTTTGCCTTTCTTCTAGTAACTGGTCCTGTGATTATTCCAGGTTTTATTAATATCACTGTTCATATATGGGGTAAATAAAATAAAAAGCACATTGTTTTTAGAAAGAATCTGCTAATATTCAAGGAAAATTAAGGTAAAATTAATTTTACTCCTCATAAGACATCTTTGATTAAAAATATTTCTGTTGAACTCTACCAACTACTGGAATACATACACCTTAGTGTGTTAGTAAGTCATTGTGCTCTATCTAATCTGTCTCCTTATTTCAGCAATAAAACTGAAATATAGAGAGAAATTCTTTTGTATGATTGACATACCCCTGGTATTGCAAGTAACAAAGGTTACATTTTTCTTTGTTTTACTTGTATCTTTAAGCCATCATGATTACAACACTACTGTAATCACCTGTATCTGCAAAGAACCATTAGCCACTTTTGTTATGAATGTATTAATTCAGAGAGCTCCTCACATAATGAACATGGTCATGGTTAAGTGAGTCATGCACCCAGTATGTGTTTCAGTTCAGGACATAGGCTTTTGACTTGTAAAGGCAGGTTTCTGTTGAAAATAAAATTAATTTCTCCTACATAATTTATATCTAGGTGCTTTTTCTACTGTATTTCTAGCAGAAGCACACTCTAGGTTTGAAATAAATGTGAGTCTTCAGTTTAAAGTCTTTTTTCAGTCTGCCTTCTGTCCTTGGAGCCAAAATTCTTACATTCAGGGATCGCATTAGTCATAATCAAAATATAACATATATTAATATAAGGAGACAGGTCCTGTAGCTTTGTTAAAAAGGTCATTTTAATATCAAGGCTAAGTCTTATAAACATCAGTATTTTATGAGACTTTGCAGACTTCCTGGCAAAATCTGTAACAGCTAATCACAGAGCTAGTCAATGTACTTTATGATGAAAAACAAACTCACTGAATTTAGAAAAGCTAGATCAATATAAATTGAATCAAATAAGAGCAATATTGAAAGCACATTTGTAACTTTATAAGTTCTTATACACTTTTTGGTAGATTTTTTTTATTAGAGGATGTACTAGGAAAATGAAGATAAATGATAACAAGAGTTACTTAGTTGCAAAATGCTTTCTGTTAATTAAGAAGCTGAGTCCAAGCGTGTTTCATGTTATCTTTTTCAAGAATAAAACATAAATAAATAAATTTGAATTCTTCACCCCGGTAAGTCATTCAGCCCAGATGAAGGACTATGCCTCTGTCTCTCCTTTTTATTCTGGATAGTCCAATGTACACCATGGGTTCTCAGCTAAAACTGTTTTCTTTGAGTTATCAGTCAGACATTCCTCATTTCTCAAACAAGAATCAATGGCACAGTCAATTTCAGGAAACTTTGCAGCTCAGATGTCTGTGTCTTTTTAACTTTGTCAAAGTCCCAAATTACCTTCTCTGTAGAGAATGCTTTTGGCTATTGCAGAATGTTTGAGGTTGCTCTGTTTGAAACTTAATGTATTCACGTAATGAAAATATATTTTCCATGTTTATTTAACGTGGATTTTCTTTTCATCTTACGTCTTTTTGATATTATCTTTGTGAGCTTTTCTTAAATATGTCCCTTTGATTAAATTTTACATCCCCAGAAGCAGGAGGCTGGGATTCAGATCCAATTGTTGATGGCTCCCAAAAATAGTAGCATCAGAAAGAGATGTTTGGTATAGGCTGATCCTTCAAATTGATACATAAATACAGTCTGAGAATGTAATTTCATAGTTAATCTTACTTTGCATAACTCACTGATCTCTCTCAGCTCTTTGAACAGCGTTAACAAAACATTACAAGTTGTCATTTGTCTTCTGGAGAAGTAGCAAAGCCAGAAGTCCAGGAAATCCAATCTATGATGAGCTTTCTTCCCTTTCCTAATTCTGGCCAAACCCTGAATAAAGTTTGTCTGTCTGAACTCCAAGTTCAAAAGCTTATGGTCAGTCAATCTCTCAGAANTTAATCATCTTTGTGGCTCTGTGATGGACCAGGTCCAGAGAAGGGCAATGAAGCTGGTGAGGGGTCTGGAGCACATGTCATATGGGGAGCAGCTGAGGGAAGTGGGATTGCTTATTCTGGAGAAGAGAAAGCTGAGAGAAGACCTATTTGCTCTCTACAGCTACCTGAAAGGAGTTTGTAGTAAGGTGGGTGTTGGTCTCTTCTCCCAAGTAACTAGCAATAGGACAAGAGGTAACAGGCTTAAGTTGCACCAGGGGAGGTTTAAACTGGACATTAGGAAAAATGTCTACACTAAAAGAGTGGTGAGGCATTGGAACAGACTGCCCAGGGCACGACCTGGTAGAGACACCCTTCCTAGAGGTGTTCAACAAACATGTACATATGGCACTTCAGCACATGGTCTAGTGGTCATGATAATGCTAGGTGGATTTGATGATCATGGAGATCTTTTCCAACCTTAATGATTCTGTGATTCTGTAGTTTCTGAGTATAGTTTAGGCACCTACATTTAAACTGGGCAAACCTGAGCCTGAATCACTGAGCTACTGGGGCTTTGCTTGATTTAGACCATGTCAGAACTGTCTGTTCATAAGAACAAGAACAAAATAGTGACACTCATATAATAAACATGGCTTCAAGAGCTGACAGTGCAGAAAACCCTGTGCCCTGTCAGTAGTAGTTTTCGCAGCTAAGGGATACACAATGTTTTCCCAGAAACAAAGCAGACCACAACTGGCAGTATTTTATACCCTCCTATACTATTAAATTTACATATTTAGATCTGATCGCTTCCCATACACAGTTTACAGACATCACAGTTATATTTTGCAGGTTTGGTTTTTTTGTAAATATGTCTTTGGTATTTTTCAGTGTACAGAATTACTGCAGTGGTGTATTGTGATCAGCCATTGCCATGCTGCTAAGATATGCAGTATACCTAGCACATTCTTCTCATTTTAAAAGCAACACAATATATATACAATATTTTTTTCATCAAACTGGTTGCAGTATATTGCAATCGTAAGGGTTGTATGCCCTTTCTAGCAACATTTCCAAGCAAGGTATATATGTAATAGCTGTTTTCTCTTAAACTTGTAAATGTTTTTAACTGTGTTGCTTTTAAGCTTAGGGAAATTATTTATTAAAAATGCTTTGGAGTTTTCAGTAATATATAATAAGTTATTGGGAAGTCTGTATGGAAGAGGAAGATGCTAAGTAGTCTAAATAATTTTAGCATTATTTTGGAAGGAGGTTAGGTCAGATTTTGTCAGCATCCCCTATTTTAGGGGAGAATGTCCATGTTCCTCCAGTAAAATTTCATCTCAAATACTGGCTTTTGTTGCCTAGCTTCAAAAGATATTAGATGTTTTTCAGCTATCTCCATAGCTAAAAACAAATTTCTTCTCATGCTGATGTTCCTTGAACAGCAAATAGCCACAAGGCTAAAGCATTGTCAATGAAAATAGTAGAAAAAGTAGTTGAGAATTTGCTCAATGAAGCTGAAACTTTGTAATCTTCTGTTGTTTGTTCCTCCTGCCTAATGAAAGGAAGAAAAAATTTGACAAAACAGCAGCCCTAAGAAAGCTTTAAGGTTCTACCTCTGTTCTAGTATTTACAGTGGCTAAGATGAGTATGAACAGAGTCAAATCACCTGCACCATCCTGGAAGGTGCATGATTAATTTTAGATGGGCTGTGCTCACTTAGCATTGTGTTGACTCAAAGTGTGTTTCTTAATGGTTAGTTGGAGAGCTGTTAAAATTTGCCATGGATTCCTGCAGTGTGACGCTGGCAGAGCATGTAGAGGTCACCTGGAATTTGCAGGTGTGATTATTACTCAACAATTCAGGCAACAAAGGAATTGATGATCCTATGGAGGAAGGGACTTCAAATTTCATCCCAAAACTAATGGTAGTGGAAACTACTAGTTGGTGATACAAACAAACTGGTGCATGTCCCCCTGCCAAAATGGGTTAAACCTAAGTTAACTGTAGCACCATGAAAATGTCTCAGTTGAGCCCTGTGATACAAGCTGAGTTTACAATGTAAGAAATCCTTTCTGCTTTCCCTTTCTGTGATTTGCTAGAAGGCTGAGGTTTCCGTATATTGGCATTGGGTTTGCCTCCCATCAGGAAGCGTGTGTAAAGCTTTTGACATTACCTAACTAAAAAAAACCCTTTTGTTTGTCACAGCTATGTAAATTCTATGCTGTAAAATGAATTAATCAAAATGTTTCTGCTGTAGCTTTGTATGCTTTCTGCCTACTTAATTTCATAGGTAAGTAGTCCATTAGTCTTGAGTAATTCTAGGCAATAGGCAATAGTCCAGAACTCCTTCTTCCATAAACACCAAAAATAAAACCCCATAAATTTGGACCAAAGCAAAATCAAAGATTCTCTAAGCATTAAGAAGCCATCATCTGACTGCTCAGACTGTAGAAAATTATAAAGATTTGTCCTGTCAAATCCCAGGCCTGCAATTTACTGGGGATTTGTAATGTAACACTTCCTGCTTGTCAGAGAGAAACTGATTTTCATTCCCGAGAACCAATGTTTAAGGCAGTTTGTGTTCTGCTGGATATTTGATTTGCCTCCAGCTGCTGACCAGCAATTTGCTGAGACTGCAAATGCATTAGACATATATAAATTTAAAATCTTATTTCCTTGCTGAGATTAGTAATGGGATGAGCAACTTCAGCCTGAAGATTTAAGCAGAAATTAAATAAACCATGAAACCCATATATGCAGACTTTGCTGTCTTCAGATGGATCTTCCGTATTATGAACCATGATGAAACTATCCATTGAAACCATTATTAAAAATGTTGTTTATAGTCTTAAACACTGTAGTCTTCAATCTTAAATGCTTTCTTTTACCTACAGGAGTTCCATGAACATCTGAGTTCATGGATTGTATTGCATGCTCATTAAGTCATGCTGTAGATAACCAGTGCTCTTTCAAACAAAGTAAAAGAAACATTCGATGGACTGTCCCTCTGAGTATCACAATATTCAAGTTTTTATTTTAAAATTTAAATATAGTTTGTTATGAATACTATTTTAGAAGAAACCACTTATCATTTCATAATGTGAATATGGTTTAATTTTATGTAAGTTACCCAATATTATTTTCTTGCACTGCTTGGATGGAGAACAGATAACAAGTGGTCAGTTAGGCATGTCCCTCCGGTGGCATGGATTTCTGTACAAGTTTCTTACACAGATTTCCAGTATACTTGCAAGAGGAAAAGGATAATGTTTCTGCAGTCCACAGTTAAACTCCCATACATGAAGTAACTTTGAAAAGACAAAAATACATGGGAACGTGTTCTTTCAGTGTTAGTTTTTCTTTCAGAGAAAAAAAGGAGGGCAGCTATGAAAATGTATTAGGATTTCTTCAACTTATGCCAAAACTTTCACATTACAAAGAAAATTCATGCTTATGTCATGTTTGGTAGGTCTTAAATTGTCTAAAATGCATCACAGAGTGAATTAAAGTTATTTTACTGGTTGTAGGCCAAAGGCAAGGAGAGACAATGGCTGAGACACCAAGCTGTTGGAGAGCTAGATGATGCCAAAATCATTGATGGGCTGACAGGAGAAAAAGCCATATATAAGCGACGGGGAGAACTTGAGCCACAAGTAAGTATTAAACAAGTAGCAGGAAAAAGGTAGGGAAGAGCTTATTCAGTGTACTGATTTCATACTGGTTGTACAGTATCTTGTGTGTTTGGAGTTTAACTAAGTTACAGAGATGAGAAACTCAGAAGAATCGACTTTGGCTTGGGAAGTCCCTGAGACAGAGGCAACCACAAGACGGAAAAATTGCTTCACTACTTCTTACAGTCTTCCCCATGTATTTGCTGTTGTCCCCACTCAGATGCAGGATGCTGATCCAGGCAGTGCTTTGTTTTGATCCAGGTTTTAGGTTCCTCTTTTATGTTTTAATGAGCTGAAGGTGATTAGCAGAAAAGTTTGTTTGTCTTAAGAAAAAGGATAATATTTTCTCACTAATTAAATTTTTTTACTAAATAACTTTGATAACCTAGGAAGTTTAAAAAAACTTGGTGTTTTACAAATGTCTTCCCTTTATTCCATGATATACAAAGAATTTCAGCTTTCTTAGGTATTTGGATTTACAAGAATGAAAACGATAATGAGAAAAAAATTTGAGGAAAAGCCGTTAACATACGATAAAGCTGCCTGTCCTGTGGCTCAATTCAGCCATTCCTTAGAAGACATTATGGTTATGTCTATGTGAGTCAGCAGCAGAGAAACCACTTGAATCAGACCAACAAAACCTGGCCAGCACTGATGAAGCCAGTCCATAATATTTAACAGTAATAATGACAGATTGCAATTTTTAACTACACTAAGGAGTTTCTTTAAATAGCTGAGTGCAGCATCTTTTTGCATGTCAGCTGCCCACATCTGATGAATCCCTGCTACTATTTTTTTATTCTACTCGATCCTGATGTCTGTTACTTTGAACAGTTTATGGAACTTGTCACTGCCTGTGTGAAAGATCAATAAGGGAAAAGTGATCAGATCTTCAGTTCTCATTTTATTTCAGAATGTATTTTCTCAATGTATCAGTTCTAAGGCTCTGTAAAAATAGTTTAGTTAGGGAAAAAGAAAGGACACCTTGAAGTTCTGAATAAAATCAAAATAAATGTAGGATTTAATGGGCCCTCTGCCTGCCTTTGGTTTTGGGAGGAAAGGGATACCACAGTCTGTCTATTAAGAGAATAATTAAAATAAACCACACAAATACTTGCAACCCTTTACAGGTGAGAGAAACATTTTTGTTATTGGTTTTAATGTAGCTCAAGTTTTTTGCCAGATTGTCTTTAGTAGCTTTATACTTGAATCCAGACTCATCTCATTGCACATGAGATAAAACACCTCCCTTGAATGTGCCATACCAAAAATTGTTAAAACAGATGGGAATTGTTTTCAAGAAAAAACAATGGTTTCAGCATCAGAATGAAGAAGAAACTAGTAGTTAATCAGAACAAGGTTTCAAACATTTTTAAAATGCTATTAACCTTAGCAGATGAGTTTTTGCAGTCTTATACATGTCCCTGTTAGTACCATTATGAGCCTTGGCAGCAAGAGCAAATGTGAGAGTCTCTTTACTGAAATAAAATGTTAAGACTCAAAACTGAGACAGAAAAAGTATTTTCCTGACAAGCATGTCTGGAATTTTTCGAGGTATTTCGTTTCCAGTCATTGAAGGTGAGGGGAAAGAATGCATTGCAGTATCTGTCAAGTCACTGGTTTGAAACAGTTAGAAAACAGGTTAAAATGGTTTTGTTCTTTTTCTTTAAAGTAATCAGTGTTCACTGGATACAAATTTCTTGCTTCAGAAAGGGCGTTGGGTTGTCTTTCTGAAAAGTTTTATCATTACTCAAGTTCAGCTTTCCCATTTATATTGGGGTGTTTTTCTACTCTGCTTCCCTGTCAGCCTGGGAGCCCTCAGCAGAAACCCAAACGCTTGCGCCTGGTGGTGGATGTTTCCGGCAGCATGTACCGCTTCAACGGGGTGGATGGGCGACTGGAACGCTCCATGGAGGCCGTCTGCATGGTCATGGAAGCTTTTGAGAATTACGAGCACAAATTCAAGGTAATTGCAGCTGCTTTGGAAGCTCTGTGCTTATTGCACAGGCTGTGTGGAGCAGTGGAAAAAGTGTTTCAGCAGTCAGTCTAGCCAGAGAATATTATTCATTCCTGCAAGGAAATAAAGACATTAATCTATTTCTAGCAACCTGAAAAATAATTCTAGTGCATGGGTAAGAAACATTACACATTTCAACAGGGGAGAATTTAATCTAAGACTAGAAGTCTTTAAGACTTTGATATAGTGAAATTTGCTGCCTTTTTTCTGTATTCATTCTTTCTTCTTTATCTGCTTCTGCTAGCAGAAACACTTAAGCCTACAGAACACAAGTAAATAGGAGCTTCAGGACAGTCAAAGATGCCCCACCTTTCCACCTGCCCAGAGTACAGACAGTAGTACCTTGTCACGGGAAAAGACCAGACTTCTTTGTCCATTGCTTGTGTTCTCTTCCAGTTACCTGAAAGCAAGAAAACTATTTCTTGTTCTGAAAGATACTAGGTTCCAAATGTTATTTAATCATAGCCTGCAAACAAAATGTAAATAAATTTAATACCTTTTTTTGTCTCAGTAAACTTTAAAAAAGTCGAGGTTGTGTTTCTTTAGCCTTAAAAAAGACAGAAATGGACAGTCTCAGTTTAACTCTTGACAGACTCAGTGTTTAATGGAAGACTAAAGATGTTTAATGCCTTTACCAAAGAACATCTCTAACATAAGATTTAAAATACTTTTGAACAAAGTGTAAAATCTCCTAAACAAAATCAAACAAATGCTCTAACAGTAAGCTTAGCCCAGTGTAGCCATGGGGGTGCTTAACTGTAATCAAGAAAATCATGGGAAACAAGGGATTTATTGGTTCAGCTGCTTATATATCTCCTGCTCACTGAGAACAGGGAGTTAATGACAAATATTAATAGGGACAGTGTGATAATACAACACAATTTGTGTAACTTGGTCAGTCAGGCATATCTGAGCAACATGTGTATTAGTGTGGCTAAATGCAGGATGATCCACAAAGGAAGATGAGATAGAAGTAAAAGACACAGGGATAAATATGATCTATTGGAGTATAGTCAGTGTGGCTTTTGTAAGGAGATATAATGCATTCTCGGGGGGCTCTATATACGTGACAAGCAAGGTTGGTTGATAGAGTCTCCTTAGCTGAATGTATCTGACAAAGTACCTCACCAGAGGCTCGTGAAGAAATGACACTGCTTTGGGATAAAAGGGAGAGCCTTCAGATAAATGATCTACTTGTAAAAATATAGAAAACAGATTAAGTGGTCATTTTTTAGAGTGAAGAAGTGAAGGAAGTTCACTGGTAAGGGCTGTGCTGGGACTTGTGCCAGAACCCATGCTGTTTTGTTGTTCTGTATATTCAGAGTGATCTGATAGAGAGGTGACAAAAGTTGCTAGTTATGTGAAGTTATTTGGGAAAACAAAAGAGGAAATCCAGCTGCATGAAGTTGCAGAAGGACCTGGCTATAAATGGTGACTGGGAAATAAAGTGGCAGATGGTGTTCAGTGCTATTAAATGTAAAGTGCTGCAGATGGAAGTAAACAATTCCGATTTTAAACACACAGTTAGGAAGTCTCAGCTATATATTAGTATTCAACAAAGAAATCTTGTAATTATGTTTTATGGGTCTTTGAACACTCAGTGCCCACCAGCTGTCAAAAAAGCTAATTGAATGTTAGACACTATCAGCAAAAGAACAGAGAATAAAGTGGAAAACATCAGAATGGCACTGTGAACATCCATAGTGCATTTGCATCTGGAGTAGTGTGCTCAACTTTGGTCCCCCACCTCACAAAAGTTCTTGTAGAGCTGAGAAAGAAGAGAGGGTGTCAAGGATTACAAAGGGTATGGAAGTGTGCCCATACAAGAAATGACTAGGCAAGAACCTGCTCAGTTTGGAGAAAATAAAAATAAAGGGAGCTGATGAAATCTTGAGTAAAATGGAAAATTATGATCAGGAAACAGTTGTTCATTCTGTTCTACTACAGCCATTTGCTCTTGTTATGAACAATGAATTATTTTACACTTACACAACAGAGAAGGTGATGACACAGAAACAAAATACAGTGCAGTGCTAGGTAACAACCATCCTTAATTTCCAATGCAGCTCAGTAGGTGCGAACCCAGACCTGACCCTCGGGTGAATGGTAGAGGAATAACATGTAGAAGTAGACAGACAGACAGCCCACTGTGCAGAATTATTAAGATCATTAACAACTGCCTTCAGTTCTGGGATTTTAAAATCTATGTTTCATTACCTTTCAAAGCCCTCTGTGTCTATTACAGATTATTATATTTTGCTTGGCAATGGTTGCTGTTGGCCGGTGTTTTGCCCTGCACATGGATGAAAGCCTGTATTTGGCCAAGCAAATAGCTCCAAATGGAGTCAGTTGTAAGAGTAAATGTGCCTCTTGAACAACCACTTGCCATTTATTAAAACACTTACACAAAAACATGTGCTGTTATTAGATGTGAACATTGCCTCTCTTATGATAGTAAGCCAGGAGTAGTAATGTTATCCTTACAAACTCACTGAGTCAAGAGAGCTGTAAGGCCAGTTTTATGCTTAAAATAACAGTGGTGAGGAAGATGCTGGAAATGATAGTGAATTACCAAGGTGGGGAGGGGGGATGGGTGGTAGTGGAATTGTCATCAGCTTCTACATTTGTTCAACTTCATTTGCTCTAAGGTAATTCTTCCTCCACTTAAGGGCTCCGTGCACTGGGTAGAGAACTTTGAGCAGGATTGTAATAGCCTCTTGATTCAAGGCTGGCAGGATCCAGTATGAGCACTGTCAACTTCAGAGCTGCTTTTCCCCAAGGGAATGACGTACTTTTATTCCTCCACATTTCTCTGTGTTCCCTCTTTGTGATTTGATTCGTTCAAAGCATAGTATCTACAAGAGTAGACCAGACGTGACTAGGACAGCAGATGATATGTGGCCTTATGTTTCACTGGTGACTGAAGTCATTCCCCAAAATGAGGACAAATAGGAGCATTTATTAACTAGCCATGTTTGAACCATACTCTTAACCTGAGGCAATGATTAGCCTAAAGTATCTCTTTTTAACCTACATTGCACAGTCCTATCATATGAGAACCCTCCCATACATTGCCAAAAGACTCTCTGAGTCATTCCTTTGATAAGTAAAAATAGCATTTCTGAACTCTCCCATCTTGAAAATACAGATTAATTTTGTTTGTTTTATAATCTCATCTGGCACTTGCTACACCTGCATGAATGCAATCAATGACCAGAGCTCATGCCAGTTCCTCAGTTTCTAACGAGTGTAATTAGGTCTTCTGAGTAAGAAAGCCACTGATTGTTTTAAAATGCCACTGACTCCCGTCTGTAAAACACTCACACTTTGCAAGATGCTGCCAACTTTTCTTGGGACAAAGCTGAAGGCTTGGTATGACTGCAAGAATAGCACACATTTCTCATTTCTAAAAGAGGAAATGTTTGGACAAAAAAAGACANATTTGGAAAAAAAAAAAAAAAAAAAAAAAAAAGAATATGCAACTGTGCAGTGTGCAATGAGAAATCTGCATTTTATAACTTCTTTTCTTTCTTCTCCCTATCCTCTACCTGCCTGTTTTTATAAAAATAGAAATGTTTTTGCCTCCAGCAATGCTTCCTGTTACCTGTTCCTGTTGTAGCCCCATCTGCAAGGGTCACAGCAACATGGATGCAAATTTGAGGGGTTTCTTGTAAACATACATTAGACCTGGGGGACTGTGAGGCTTATTGAGCAAAGCCTTCAAAGGGAGTTTATATAGTAAAGTTCCCTTCTGCCATCTAACTGCAGTGCAAAATTTGGAAGCAAATCCTTGGCCTTTGCTCAAGATGTCTTTTCTGCTGGTGCTTGGTTTAGTTCTCTGCTAATGAAGGTTGTGAATTAATGTGATAACTCTTCTTTGGTTGTTTTATCCTGACCACTGAGCTTACCCCATGTGTGGTACCCTTTGGTATCACTGATGATGTTGTTTGTCTGGTTGGTTTTTACAGCACTGAATGAACATAGAAAATACTTTCTCCCTGCCTTCTTATATAGAAGAGCTAACTATTGGATATGTGAGTGTACCAAGCAGGTAACAAAGTTATCCTTTATAAAAAGCCAGACAAATGCCAGCAGGTATTTGTCAGCTTTTTGTGCTTGTGTAGGACAACTCGCCTGCTTCCATATTCCATAAGTGCAGGCAGTGAATCATTCCCTGTCAAGGGGTAAATGGGAGGCTCATCCCACAGTCAGGAAATCCATTTAAATTAACAGCCATGTTTCAAAACCCTCCTCCAATGTCATCTCATCCACGCTTCCTCTGAAGTGCTTTATTAAGGAGAAGAGTGGGAGTGACTGAGATAATAGAAGCCACATTCTCAGTCATCCTAATAACGGAGGTTAAATATGTTCCTCCAAATGCCCCTTGGCCCTTTTAAATGTGTGGGTGCATCACTTAGACATAGAAGTTATAATAAGCAAGTTATTTTGCAGCATTAAAGTTCTTATGTCTTTTGTACATCTCATTTTAGGTGCCATTTATTTGAAAATGTACAGAAGAGCAGTTTGTTCTTTATCAGAGGTAGTATTATGTCTGTCACACAAATCATATGGTTTTATATCATCTTTAATTACCATCATTTGCACACATGATGGCAGATTTAG
This sequence comes from Chloroceryle aenea, assembly GCA_013399075.1. Lineage (NCBI taxonomy): Eukaryota > Metazoa > Chordata > Aves > Coraciiformes > Cerylidae > Chloroceryle > Chloroceryle aenea. Next base: position 1,111,874 of record VWZY01005707.1, on the reverse strand, counting down.
GGAGCATGTCCAACAAATTATACAATAGCAATTTTATGAAGCCTTGAAAATATTGTAAGTGGCTCAATAGATGGCATGTTATGTAACTGGTAGGAAAAAGCCTGAACTGTTATTTGTAGCTCTATTAAAGGGATATTACAGATTTTATATGCCCGTTTCAGCATTCCGTTTGTAAAATGTATTATGGAGGCAGCACTGTTCATACAGGGAAAGAAGAAATGTTCCACATGCTTGGTAGAATAGTTTCATTTAAATAAGAAACAAGAGATATGAAATAAATTCAGAAAAAGAATGTTCAGTGTTGTCCAAAGAAGAGATGACTTTATAAAGATCTAGCCCTTCGGCAGAGGCTTGTCTAATTTACACTGCCTTTTGCATTCAACGTGCGTCCTCTTTCAGCTTTTTAAATGCCTTCAAAAAATAAAACCTTTTGGCATGGCAGCTTCAGAAGCCAAAGTCTTCCATTTTACCCATTTTAGGCGACAGCAACCATCCATTCAGTGCAAAATGTGACAGTGGATTAGGGATTGTTTTAACCTGTAAGGAAAGAAAATTATGCTATTTCAAGAGACATGTTTGCATACTCACAGTTCTGAATAGAGCAGCTCTTGTCTCAGTATACCTGAGGCAATTGGGAAATGAACCACTGTGTACCACGATAATATATTAATTCAATTAAGCCTGCACAATAGCAAATATGTATTTTGCTGCTGGATCTATCCTGAGAGCCTATGCTTGCAATCTAGTTTCTAAAACAAAAAGTCAGCTCTGACTAAGATCATATCACAGCACTTCTCTCACTTTTAACTCTGTCCACATAAATTCTCCCAGGGAATTTATGAGGAAAAAAGTATCAGATCCTTGCTTCTCAGAGGCCCCTTTTCTGTGCTCCTGCAAAGGAAGGAAACTGCTTTTGACAAAGCATGCATGTGCCTGCATGTGCTGGGGGTCCCAGCTGGCCAGGGCTATGGAGCTGTCCACACCTTTTCTTTAAAAGGAGCACTCCAAGATAATATCAAATCAGTGAGTGTTCATTTTACTGGAACATAAATCAGGAGGAAGTAATAATTTACTGAAAGAAAACCTGGGTGAGAGATTTAAATCCTCTTTCTTTGCCCTTGCTGAGTGGGCTTCTTCACCCCAGTTATACTCCTGTCCCAAACTGTATTCCTAGATTGCAGTACACTCCAGACATTCCCCTGGACAAACATCTCCCTTCTGTCATTGCTAAAGCTTGGCTGGGAGCCTGCTCCCATCCCTCCTAGAGAGTCCCAGGCTGCAGTCCTATGTTGACTTGAGTCAATCCAAGTCAGTGCTGCTATGTTCCTGTCCCCTCCTTTACTGAGGCACGAGTACTCATCCAATCTCACACTTTGGGGAGGTAAGCTGCCCAAAAGCAACCTGTACATTTTGTCAACTTCTGGTCCTTGACTTGACTACCAGAGGGGTCAGAGGACCATGAGGACCAGCACTGAAGGGCTGTTGACTGCAGCACTTCTCTTCCACAGCATAGCAGGATATCACCCTGGTTTTTGGGAGGCCCTACTTGACACTGAAGGCAGCAGCCAGGGCAAAGCCAACAGACATTCTTTTCCTCTGCCTCACCACCCTTTTTTAATCACACCTAGTGTAGTAAACTGTCAGCAAAGAAACAGATAGCACCTGTTAAGTACAAGTATACATACTTGGGTGCATGCATGGGCACACACAGAGAATAATAAGCAGCTAGCCAAGGAGGGAGCAGACAGGACATGATGTTCCCAGGTGAACGCCTTTACGTGTCTGCAATAGTTTGCTCAGATCATTTCAGCCTCATCTTGCCTGAACCCGGGTTGTACGTTCCCGCCTTGTGCAAGAATCTGGAGGGGGCCCAGCCGGTCAGCCTCTGATGTTTCATGTAGGAGCTACAGTAGTTTCCTTCACACTGAGTTTGAACCCAGCCTTTTTGAGATGATGGGTAAGGCCGGTGACTTTGAGGCTTTCCCCAGGGAAACAAGAAATCTGTTGAGAGGCAGGGCGAGGCTTCACTGGCATTATACTGCAAGGTCAACCTAGCGCTCCTTTTCTTGCTGATGATCCCTTAATAACCTTGACCGCTCCATGGTAAACTTAGGAGTCTGAGGGCTTAATTTAGGCTGAAATTCCCTGTACTTGTGTGGTCTCTTCATCCTGCTTCAAGCAGCAGCAAAGTCAGGAGGTAACTTGTGAACCAGCTAATCTGGACAGTTTTCATGGGCCTGAGAAAACCCAGGTTCATGACCCAGAAATTGCTTCACCTCTTAATTCCACGTCTTGTCCCTAAACCACATGAGAAAGAAAATTTTGAATTTTACATGTGCAAAGCAACATTTCCTCCACCTTATCCCTGTTGTTGGAAAGATATAAGTACCTTTCTGTCGTGTTTCTGAAACCCAAGCTAACTCCCCAGATATTCAGCCTGAAATGTGTACACAGTGGATAAAACTTCAGACATTTGAAAAATTACAGGGAAGAAAACCAAGGTAAGCATAGAGTAGCCTCCCTTGAAAGAGTCCTACCAAAGTGAACAGTCCATAGCAAAGCAGTGATCAGTGTTCTTCTGTCTGGTGTTCTTGCAAATAGATACCACTCCACTTATGTGATTAGATAGCCTATATCAGCACACCCTACTAAGCACATACTGAGACAGCAGATATCTTAAGAGGAGGAGGTTTATCTCAGTTCTCAGGCAATTTCTTTCCTTGGTTTCTTATCCCCTTTGATTTAAGATGTGACAGCTGGGAAATCAGCCACGAGAGTTGTTAAATTTAAACATAAGTTTCACTTCTATAATTCTCAAGTAAAGAAAATCTGAAAAGATGGGTAAGTCCCTGGGAACCTTCCTTAAAAACTGAAACTAAGGAAGTATAAATTAGGATCTTTATCTCTCTGATGATACCAGTATTTGATTGTTGACAAAGTTTACTGAAGTTGACTCAGTTCTCACTGATACCTTCCCAAAAATTTCTGTTGACCTGAGTGGGATTTGATCAAGGCCCCACATAAAATATCAGTCAAAATCAGTCAAAAATAAGTCAGAAGGTTTAACCGGACATTAGGAAATTTTTTTTCGCTGAAAGGGACTGGAACAGGCTGCCCAGGGAGGTGGTTGATTCACCCTCCTTGGATGTGTTTAAAAGCTGTATAGGTGTGGTGCTTGGGATTACAGCTTAGTGGTGGACTTGGTCAAGTAGGGGTAATGGTTGCACTTGATGATCTTAAAGGTCTTTTCCAGCCTTGATGATTCTATGAGATGTTGGTCTGTTGTTAGTGTGTGTCAAGAACCAAAATCATATTCCCAAATAGCAACGTTTGACCTTTGGTGTTGAGCTCAGCATGGTAGAGCTGATACCAGGCCACCCTCTGGGAGAAGTCTATGAAGGGCTGGAAAGGAGCTCATTATGAAGAAATCAACCTTCTTTTTACAGAGGAGAATGATGGCATTTCGCTTTCATAAATAAGTTGTTGATTTAAAAATGATACCAAATGCAAAACTGCTCAGCAAAGGACGTGCAGGATTCCACAACTAAGAGCCTACCCTGAAGATCTGTGGATATTTCTGGCATTACATAAGAACCACATTAGTGCCGTATATTTTCTGCTCCATTACACCACTGCTTTATTTAGTTCCTCTGATTTGAATAACCTCTAGCTTTTAGAACAATACGGATGCACGCTGTCTTTTGGTGTGGTTCACATTCTGGATTTTATTCCTGTATTAATTTGGAAATATGATAAATGTAACCTCAACATTATTCTCAAAATTTGTGTATTTTCATTTGCCATTGTCTTTTCTCTCTGAAGTGCAATGGTTTGGGGAAGACAGAAACACCCACTAAATATTAATCAGCAAAGAGAGTCTGAAGTGTTACTGGTGATAAGAAATCAGTTTTGAAAAGAAAGCATGTGTCAGACTGGAAGCTTTACGTGAGACTGGGTAGCAAATACTAGAAATGGAATAGCTAAGGAGAATGAGAATGGGAATAGGAAAAGCCAACAGAGCAGAAAGAAATGGGATTGCCTGGGGACAAGATTGTATAAAGATCTCCTAGGGGAAGCAGGTCTGGGTTATGTGAGGCTGCCATAAAATGATCTGATTTCAGGTGAAATAATCTATAGTATATGCCATGTTTGCTGTTTTGCAGAAGGAGGTGTCACCCTTAAAAGTGTTGTTCTAGTTGCTATAGGTTCCTTTTGATTTATTTTTAAGCAAATTAGTGTTATGGAAACAAGTAAAAAGATCTTTGTTGATAAAGAATGTCGTTTCTCCAGTCTCCAGGACCTGACCACTGAAATGGTCTTCAACAGGAAAGAACAGGCAGAAAAACTCTGAGGAACTGACCTCCCTTTTACCAAACGATTATGTGGGAATTAGGGATGGTGAACCTGTCAAGGACCTGTAGGCAGTACTTCAATAAAAGATAATGGAAAGGCAAAATACTGCACAAGGGCTCCCCATCAACTAAAGGCAGATCTATGCCAGCTAGCCAGGGGGAAATAGAGGCAAGTCCATGTTGAGGAATTGCCAGCTCAGGTCTTTCTGAGCTCAAGACCCGTGCACTGTGCTCTGTTGGTGTAGACAGCTCTTAAATCCACTTTTGTCCTGCTCATGAATTCTTCTTGGGGTGACTGACACATCCACAACACAAAGGGCAGGTCAAGACCTTGCCATAACTCAGCTTGTCTTGGTTTTCATGTAATGACAATAAAACTCCCACATAAAACAAAGCCCTTCCCAATATTACATTTTTTGTTCAATGGGATATTTGAACTATTACAGCTCTACATGTCATTTTTGTGACATCTTTCACAGGAGAATGATGTGCACACCATCTTCTTTGAAAGGGTACAGAGACTCTTGGAATTCATCTCTCTTCACACTTTCAGCAATGACTTTGATCTGTTGTGCACAAAAATAAGGAGTGCTGATTTTCAAAAAAGAAGGCTTGTAATACTTTTTTTTTTTCCAGAGAAGAATGAGGTCACAAAAAAGGCCCATCAAACATGGGAGCTACTCTCAAACAATGCACTTCTTGTTTGTCAGACTCAAGAGGATGAAAATTGCTACTTTAAAAAATTAAGCAGACAATATGAGAGGGCAAGGTCTTGATCTTACGCATCACCGCTCTGCAGTTGGTGGGATGATGTGAAAAGCGTATTGTGGAAATGAGTAACTGTTCTTTAACTTCATTATTTTGCAATCCTTTCCCATGTTTTCATGTCAGCGAGAAATTGCAAGTAGTACTCTTAAGCATCTCATAAACAGATGCAGGAAACAGTAGTTGGGTTTCCTTGTTGAAAGCAAATTGCATTTGATCTGTCTCGTTGTCATTGTGACCTAAGGGCCATTTGTGACTAACAGATGACTGATGAAGTTTCTTTCTTGCAGTACGATATTGTTGGACATTCAGGAGATGGCTTCAACATCGCCTTGGTTGGGAGTGACAAAGTTCCCAAGAACAATAAGCAAAGATTAGAGATTCTTAAGGTAAATCCTACTGATAACCAATGCTGGATAATTAAGGATTTTATGACTGTAGGTGAGTCACAGAATGCAGAACATCAGGAGATTAAAATGAAAGAAAGATAAGAAAGCAAAATCTGTGTATTTGCATAAAGTTGAAATAGGACCTTTCAGAGACATGGCAGAAAACCAATAATGCCAAAAGAGTAGAAGCTAGATAAAGCCTTTTCTGGACTGCTGTGTCATAAATGTGTCATTCTGACTACCTTTCAAAGATTATAGGAAGTTCCAAGTGTCGTACAGTGATATAGATAGCTCTACCTAAATCATGTGGTGGCGTTTTTAGTGTGTAAGTGACTAACTGAACTGTAGAGGGATCCCAAGTCAGTGATTTAGCCTGGTACCTTCAAGAAGTTATGTGTCACAGTAGCAGTGGGGAAAAGTGCCAATGCTAGGTTGAAAACATGTTAAATCACAGTTGGAAAGTTGAGTTTATTCACCAAGGTTTTACTGTAATGGGATGAAGAAAAATTGAGTATATTTTAGGATTTACCTGGTTAGAACTTGATACGTTAGGATTGCTTCCTGCAAAAAGTACTTTTGCAAGATCAGCAGCTACTCAGGTTAGAAGGACTGGATTTTCTAATGTCTGAAAGTCCTTGCCTTCTGCGTAGGAAATGGCTTCAGTAATGAAAACAGTGTGTTTATTTCATAAAAGCCGAATCAAAATATTTTGACAATTTAAAACCTTGCTGCCACTGTCAAGAGTCAGATATGTGGTAATAACTGTGAGACTGCTAGGGTTTGGAAGTACAGTGCAAATTATAAACAGGCAGGAGCTGGTCACAGTATTAGGAAACTAAACATTGTTTTCTTCCTTAAATGCATAGGAATGTAGCTACTCAAAGTGCAGCTAATCACAGTATTTTGTCTTCCCTAAGGCCCAGTCTAATTAAATCCATCCATGGGTTTTGACTCTTTGACCCACTGTTTATAAGAAGCGACGCCTGTCTTAAAATACAACATATTATGTGCAAAAAGCTGCACCTTCTGTAGTATCTGGAGCACTGTCCACATTTTGGAAGCATCCCCTGATACAACATAACTGAATATTTACTTCCTCCTGTGCCAGCTGAAATGAGTGTTTACTCCTAAAGCCATCTTATGTATTTCCACTTGCTTATGCTGTGCTCACAGGTCATGCATGCCCATGCTCAGTTCTGCATGAGTGGAGACCATACCTTGGAAGGGACAGAGCATGCCATTCGTGAAATCGCCAAGGAAGACGCTGATGAGTATTTTGTGATTGTCTTGAGTGATGCAAATCTCGAGCGATACGGTATTCAGCCAGCAAGGTTTGCCCAGGTCTTGACCACCAATACTCAAGTTAATGCTTTTGCCATATTCATAGGATCCTTAGGAGACCAGGCAGACAGGTAAGTATGTTTGGTTTGTGGCTAATATAACTTTCTTTGTTTCCTTTCATCATATATCTAACCTTTGCTTTTATTTCAGTGAAATTAGGCATAGTTGCCCATGCTGGTGGTCTACACTAAGGTTTTGATCATGGCATCATAAAATCATACAATAGTTTGGATTGGAAGGGACCTTAAATATAATCTAGTCCAACCCCCCTCCCATGGGAAGGGACACTTTCCACTAGATCAGGTTGCCACCAGTGATGGGGCATCTACAACTTCTCTGGTTAACCTCTTCCAGTGTCTCACCACCTTCATCATAAAAAATGTCCTCCTTATGTCCAATCTAAACCTGCGCTCTTTCAGTTTAAAAAAATTGCCTCTCACCCTGTCACTACAGACCCTGGAAAATAGTCTCTCCATCCTTCTTATGAGCCCTCCTTATATCTTAAAAGGCCTCAATAAGGTCTGCCTGGACCTTTCTCCTCTACAGCCTAAACAAACACAACTCTCTCAGCTTTCCTTCATAGGAGAGGTGCTCCAGCCCTCTGTCCATTTTCGTGGCCTGCTTCCAGACCTGCTTCAAAAGGAATTGGCCCTGGGTACATAGTTTTAGTCAGAAAAGGGTTCAAAGATACAGCTGCACAGCCACTATTAGTCGTGTCTGCAGGTCTGTCCATCAGAGCTGCATTATGCATGAAGAGAATCCATTCTGAAAGATTATAATTACAGAAAGTCCTTTTACTTCTGCTAAGAATAAAAAAAAAAAGAAAAAAAAAACAAAAAGCATTGACCGTATCCTGCTGTGTAAGAGGAGATTGTATAATTGCCTAGCTCACTGGGTATGGAAAATGCACACAATGCTGTCACTGAAATGCATTTCTGTGTACGTGGAAGTGCAGAATTAGACAAAGCCTTCCTGTAACTGCTGTGGGGGAAGGAGAAGGGAATTCTCTCCTGCAGCTTCTTTTAAAAACTCACTTTACAAGTGAGACATAACTTAGCATTGGAGAAATTATGTGGAGCATAAACTCCTTTAAAAAGCAGACAAAAAATAAATTCCAAGCCTCCTGACTGAACATAAGGGTAATGGGTTTTGTAACATGCATCTTGTTTAGCTTTTTTTAAGGGGGCTTAAACTGTGAAGAAAAATCTTTGCAGAAAAATATCTTTCCATCTAATCTGCTGCCATCTCAAAGAGGAAATGCAAACAGCACAATTAGAATCACTGGAGGTGTTCAACTGAAAGAGCTGTGGGTTCACAGTAATATATCTAGAGTAGGGAAATCTCTTCATTTCCAGAGTAAATCTCTAGCTGCCCTCAGAAAACAAGTTGTGGGGGGGTCACTGGTACCTTGATCAAAACTGAGTTTTTGCATGTGAGAAAGAGGATGTGAATAGAAATCTCTAGAAACACTCTTGATTGTCTTGCTGAAAGGACCTCTGTGACTTAGCGTGCTCAGGGTTTCCTCCCACTGCTGCTTTCCCAAGCCTTTAATTGCATGGTGACAGCAAGGTGAATAGCATGGATTGGGAAGGTAGTCAAAAGGAAAAACATCCTTTTGAAAAAGGAGATAATTTGAAATGGTAATTGTTTCTTGTCCCTTATTCTGCCTCTTAGGCTGCAGAGGATGCTTCCAGCAGGTCGGTCTTTTATTGCCATGGATACCAAAGAGATCCCCCAGATCTTGCAGCAGATCTTCACGTCTACCATGTTGTCAAGTGCCTAAGCATCACTGACGTCAGAGCACGTGAATTCAAAGAAGAAACCCACTCCTGATGGAGATATAAATCCTAAAGCTGAGGATAAATACATTTATTAATAAAATACCTACTGTTCTCTAATCAGGCAACAGACCCAAATCTGCACGACAGCTGGGCTGCAAAATTTCACCCCAAATCTCTCAACTGCCTTACCGTGTTCAAAGAATTCCAGCGGGGCACAGATAAATCATAGGATGGCTGCAGAGTGAATGTTTTTCCGGAGGGACAGATAAATAAAGGACAGTTTGTGATCATTCCTCTGCCTGCCGTGTTGCCAGCTCTGTGGTATCATCTCACCCTGGTTTATTAAACACGGTTCACTGGGATTTGATAATATTACACAAGGCAGAGCCAGGCAGTCTGTTTCAGTGGTTTGTGTGTGTGTATGTTTGAATGGGTAGTTAACTCCATCTCTGATTTAAACAGGACTGCTCTTGTCAGGCAGGAAACCTTTCCTTCCTCTGCTGTTGCCTTCTTGTCCTGACGGGCATCGGGGCTTCACCGCTGTGTGCTGGGAACAATGGAGCAGTTTGGAAGCACTGACCATCGCGTGTAAACATTCATTATCTGATCAGGCACGGTGCTCAGAGTTGTCAGATCTAGAGAAAGTGGCTGTTAAGAAAGAATACAAAACAAAAATAGATTCTTTCAGTTTTGCCTGTGAAAAGTAAGGGGAAAGGGTCAAAATGGCTTTAAGAACTCAACCAGCAGCGTTTCTAAGGAGGGGGCTGCAGCCGTGGCTCCTTTGCATGACCAAGGATGCTCCCACTGCACTGTTGCCCAGAATCCCTGAAGTGGCCTCAGTATGTGAGGTGCCTGTTTGGTTGGGAGACAAAAAAGTTACTAACACTTTGCTAGAGCTCCTTCATGGTATGTTTTGCTTAGGTCTTTTGAAGATGAAGCTGGAGGAGATACCAAGGCATGAGAAGATAAGTCTGTTTTTATAAAAGAATAGGAGAAAAAAAAAACAATTTTTATTTTAGCAAAATATCTATGTTGGGGTATATTTAATATGCAGGATAGTTATAAAGACTTATTTTATAATTCAATCAGCTGTTTGGCTTGTCCCATGAGGGAGTAATTCCTCTTTATCTGCCTAAAGAATATGTATTTTCTAGTGCATCAGGAACACTGAAAATGTGATGAATTGAATGTGTGATTTAATTAAGCTGGGTCAGGGGGATGTGCATCATTACTGATACTCTGCTGATATTAATTTGAGGGTAACTGAATAGAAAAAAGTCAAGGGAGAGTACTTATAAGTATCTGAAGGAGGAATTGCAATCCTTCACTTCTAATATTTCTCTTAATCCCGCAGTTACTCAAACCACACTATGAACAGTATATTCTCTACTCCATCTGTCCTGAACCAAAAACCTTTGCCAAAGCATCAAAAATGCCCCATATTTCAGATGTGTTTCTAAGCCTGGCCAGCTTTGAAACTTTTTATGGCAAGAGAGGACGGAAGACGTTTTTCAAAGGCTTGTTAGTATTGTTATGATAACTACATATGTGAAAACAAAGAGGTTGAAGATGCAATTCCTGTTTAGAGAGAAGGGAATTGGGAGGAGGTTATCTCTGGCTGGGACAAGTGCATGTACACGCACATACACACAGTCATGGCTATAAAGGAGAAATATACTTCCAAACATAAGTATCTTGGTTCTGTAAACATATGATGAGACACTACATGCAATAAAGAATTGGTGTATTAGTAAGTCTGTTAGTAAATGTGTTTTTACATGGGAATTCCTTCAGAACCTCTGCTTTCATTGGCAGCAGTCCTTCAAAAAAATAAAAGCACTTTATTACAGTTAATTAGCAAATGGGCTGCACAGAGGCTAGATCACTTGAGTGGACAAACTTCCTCACCTTAGACCTGCATGCAGGACAATACTGTCATCTTTATCATTAAAAAATAGTGTTATACAAAGGCAGCTAAGGTAAATCCAATTTTAAACCATTTGGTTGATTATCACTGTAAATTGGATTTCATGTAATGCTATTTAAAGTTACCTTCCTGTAGTGTTTGGTTTTATTCTTTGTTCCAGGAGATTTCTGTAGTGTTTTAGTTCATGTGGGCCCAGAGGATACAGCCATCTCAGGGGACAGACCCAGCTAGAAGGGAGATCCACCCTGGGAGAGGGTGGAAGCAGTTCAGGTAGATTTTGAGAGAAAAGGAGAAGAAATGAATGAAACTTTTTTCTCCTGTCTTTTTGAGAAGAAGATGGTTTGTGTTTTGCTTTTAACAATGCTTCATTGCAGAGCATATTTGACCTGACAGCGTCTCTTTAAATTGTAGCAGTTTGGGACATATTTTTCCCTGGGCCATGCATCTCTCACCTGCTTTAATGCCCATCACTACCCCAGGGAAAACAAAGCAGCAGCTGTGCTTTTCCCTGTCTCATAAGGACAGTGTTATTTCACTGCTCAGCAATTCAGCACACACTCTTCTTTCCCATCCCTGGGACTCACACAGCTTCTTAATTTGCCTGTATTTTTAATCAGTAAAATGCTGAAGAATAACATGGCTTTGTTTAACTAACAGCAGCACCAGTGGCTGCTTTCGTTGCAATGTATGCACCAGCACTGTGTGTCACTCATTCCCTCTGAGAGCACGTTAAGGTATTTTCCATCTCCTCTCACAGTTTAAGGCACTTTCACATCAATTCTTTTTTATGAAAAGACACTGTTTCAGCGAATGAATAGAGCTGCCAGTTGGGGCAGGTCCTGACCTATCTCTAATGCTTTAATAGCATTAGTCACACCAGCAGCAGTGATTTTAACTACTCTTAAAATGCAGGTTTTGGTCTAGTTCTGTTTATATACAGAATGTGTTCATACTCACTAGCCAGCTACTACAAAGACATTTAAGATTATTATTTAACTGAGATGAAAAAATAAAAAATACAGAAAGCCCAGGCAGATGGGATTTTAGCCAGAGCAAATCATGTTCAATATTTACAGGCATAAGCAGCTTCACACAACTACATGTAAAAGTGATGGGTTAGCATGACGTGCAGGGAGATTTAGGAGGGACTTGTACAATCTTCAACTCAGTCTTTTTGCTTTTTTCCACTTCTTTCCTTTACCAACACTAGCTGTCAAATATATAATTGCAAATGCCATGTTAGAGCTTATCCATTAGCTTGATAAAATTAAGACTGAAGACCCTAATTGCTCATCAAATATACTGATGTAATATTTAAGGAAACAAGCATACAACAGGTTTAGGTACTGTATAACATGTGCAAAATCAATTCCAAAAAATTGAACCCTGATTCTTCGCTGAGAGTACCGGTAAGAGATGCAAGAATACCAGAATTTTCCTTTATCTATACAGTTAAGATTTTAAGTATATATATAACAAAACAAATATTAAAATCATTTGTACAGTTAACTCAAGAAACAAGCAATTGTGCTGTGTTGGCTATTGCACATTTTCATGTTTATTAATAAATAACATTCCTATAAAAGTGAGAGTGTGCAAGAGGAATGAAAATACAATTCCTAACTCTGTATAGAATCTGGAAAGCTGATTTTAAAATATAATTGTTGCTCAGAACTTCTGGATTTGAAAAGATTCAGTGTTTAGTTAGTGCTTTCAATGCTACTCTTCAAGTTAAAATAAGTAAAGCTCTTTAGTTTCTCTGCTGTAAATATAATGGAAGCTGTTAGATCATTCTGCTTCTGGGTCAAACATGTCTGGTTAGGCCCCATCTTTAAAAATATCAAAGAAATAACTTGCATTTTATCATGTACTAATTGTTCTGCCAGCATCTATGGAGAGCAAACACTTTCTCCTATCCTGACCTTTCTGAAAGGTCAGAAAAGGAAGGTAACATTTCTCCCCATCAGCCCCTGCATATGCTGTATACTAACAGCACTCAGCACATGGAAACAGCTTACATGGTCCATTACATGTGGAACACATTTCATCTGCTGGAAGAGGTGTCCAGCCATCCCTGAGCATCACACCAGCTATGTTACAGTCTAACCCTGGACTGGTGCTCTGCGTGTCATGGTTAGTGGATGGTATTGGTTGGAGGAAAATGCTTCACACACCATGGAGGACTGTGCCATTAGGGACATTTTTTCCAAGACAATCCTGTATAGATGTTTGATGTGACCATACTCTGTGCTAGGAATGTTGGTGATCTCTATCTCAAGAATGTGGGATTGTTTCCAATATTTTATAGTGAACAAATTCCCTTAGGAAAAAAAAAATGGGCTTGCAAAGCAACTGTTCAGCTTTTTTGTTGTTATTGTTAAGCATTTCATCTTCTAGGAGATAAACTTTACACCAGACATTTTGATACTTAAAACAAGAAAAGTTCTGTCTCTATCACCAGTCTTGTAGTGATTTGTAAGCAGGCTGTTTTATAAAGTCCTTTTGCAAAATTGCTGCATGAATACAACGCTATCAGTGGCTCATTTCTCAGTATGCACATATTTGCAGCGTGATGCACAGTATCTATTCTGCACCAGCAATCCTGAGAAAGAGGAAATCGAAGTTATACTCTATTACAAGCATTAAAAGTTTGTTTGTATTTTTCAGTCTTCAAAGAAGTTAAATAAAACACTAGAGTTCACAGTGTCATCAAAATAAACAGGTAACAAATTGCCTGACTCAGAAGTACTTTTGTTTTTGAGAGTGTTGTGACAATGTGAACAGCAGCATCACTGAATAAAATGCCTTCAAGTCAACTATATTTTCTATATACACAATAAGTGTATGTTGGAAGATATGAGGAAGAGATTCAACGTTCTTCAGGATGAAGGTGATGTTGGGGGGGAAGAGTTTCAAAGATGAGGACAGCATTATAAAATTTGAATCATTTCTTTTTCATGACTGTCTGTTGTCCAGCTTTTGACAGGATGAACAAGCCTATGACAAATCCATTTTACAAAAAGCAAATAGATACTGTTAACATTACTCATAGCATCATTAGTCTGAACATCTGGCATGACTGCATGCAGAAAAATGCTGTGTCCTCAATGCTACACTTACAGCATGATCCTCTTCATGGAAAAGCTAATCACTAAGTATCCTGATAGTTGGGAAAGCAAAACAAACAAACAAACAAAACAACACACACACAAAAAAACCAAACCAAAACCAAAGAAACAACCACCACACTCAGATTTTGAGCCTGGATTTCCCATCCATCACATACGGTTTTGCTTTGGATTTGGACAGACAGAGCTGTGCAAAGCCAGGTGGGGCTGGAAACTGGACCCTGCCCTGGTTGCCTGAGGCTGCAGATCCTACCAGCTGAATGTAATCTGGCACCAGAGCTCCCCAAGTTCTAAAACAACCATAAAGGAAGAGAACAGGAAGGACAAAATCCTCGTTTTCAACCTGCTCATCTTCCTGAACTGTCTTCTCATGGTTGCCAGTGCAAGCACTGTTAGGAGAGAGATGGAGAAATGCAGACGAAGGAGCAGGGCTGAGAAGATCTACCAGTCATGGATGCAGCAAAAAAATTACCCGCAATAAAAAACACATCCCAAAGCCAGGAGAGGCTTGGCAATGGAGGTACATTAGGCTCACAAGCAGGAGTGGGATGCTGCCACATCCTAGCCAAGACCCCCTTTGAGGGCCATGCAAAGCCAAGCTATCCTGACACAGGGTAGGTAGGGTCAGAGACCCATCTCTGCTTCTGAAGTCAGCACCACAGGGGAACTGTTATAGTCCCATTTCTTCAGCCCTTCAAGTCTGCGCTTAAGGATCCTCATCAGTAGCAGGCAGAAAACAAACTCCTTCCCTACCCCAGGCACGTGTTCGGGATGAATTGAGGCTTGTTAACATCATCACACAGTGACATAGAGACTGGACTAAAGCATGTAAGTTCCCTGAATACTAATTTTGTAAGTGGGTTTCCTTTTTAAATGCATACAAATTAGCTCTTTCTAGCACAACCCATAATTCTGAAGTCCCTGGAATCTCTTGCTGAGAGTGGAAATATTCACTGAGCACCTACAAGCTAGATACATCTCTCTAAAAATAATAACAAAAATGGGCTTTTTCATACCAGAACTTGAGAACTCAACACAAACAAGATTTTAGCCACAGCCTTTTCAGTTCAAATCATTAAATGAATATTTTTTTTGGTTAACATCTCTGGCCAGGCTCTCTGAGCAAGAAGACTATATTACATGCAGACGGTGGTTTGGAGAAAGTCCAAACAATAACATTATTTCCTTAGGAAAATGTGTTATACATAAGAGTGATACGAGGAATGGTGTCCTAGATATTTTTGCTGTTATCATGACTAAATCATGCACCATGCCATCTGTACCATCTGTATTTCAGCTTGGATTGGTTCAACATCCATAAGGTCACCTACTGTTGCCAAATCAAAAATTATAAATAAGTTTGGTTGGTTTCTTTAATAGAAATGCATTTGGGTAGGGACAGGGATGCTCCTCTGCCAGCATTGACAGAGAAATGTTGCAGCAAGGAACATGCCTTCCTGTTATCATAGTGCTGCATATGCTGTCCCTGTCCCAGAAATATTTAGGGGTAGCAAAGGAGCAACTTTAACATAGCCTCATCCCTCCTGCTCAGGCAGTGCAGGGAAGGGTAGTGCAGAGACAGATTTTGCAGGCAGAAGGACATCTAGGTGTCTTTGCTGGCCCATGCAGCTCACACTCCCCCATCCAAGCTGATGACCCCACCAGCTGCTCCTCTCCTAACCTTTTGTTTCCACCTGAATTATCTGAACCTGCTCTACCGGTCCCTCCCAGTCCCAGCTGTCCCCAACCCTGTTCATGTTCCTCACCATGGAGGGTGAACAGGGAACACAGAGACTCTGGGTCTTTTTTATTTGTTGTCATTGTGAGGAGAAAGGACTCAGTACCTCACTGCATCCCTTCAGCAAGAAGTCACGCAATAAGGCCAAAATTATCAGAATCATACTAGGGATACAGATGCAGTAGTCCTCCCTTGGTTTTTCTCACATGCCCCACTTTTGATGTGCCACAGTTCCAAGAGAGCAAGCCAGATGCAACAGGAGAAACAAGACCTTCCATTTGTCAGTATATCACAGAATGTTTGGAGTTGGAAAGGATCTTGAAAGACCAGTGTAACCCCCCTGCCAGAGCAGTATCACCTAGATCAGGTCACACAGGAACATGTCCAGGTGGGTTTTGAACATCTCTAGAGAAGGAGACTCCACAATCCCTCTGAGCAGCCTGTTCCAGAACTGGGCACAATATTCCAGATGCAACCTCACCAGGGCAGGGTAGAGGGGGAGGAGAACCTCTACTAATGACACCCCTTCGAATACACCCCAGGACACCATTGGCCTTCTTGGCCACAAGGGCACATTGCTGGCTCATGGTCATCCTGCTGTCCACCAGAACCCCCAGGTCCCTTTCCCCTATGCAGGTTTCCAACAGGTCAGTCCCCAACCTGTACTGGTACCTGGGGTTGTTCTTCCCCAGATGCAAGACTCTACATTTGCCCTTGTTATACTTACTTAGATTTCTCCCTGCCCACCTCTCCAGCCTGTCCAGGTATCTCTGGATGGCAGCACATCCTTCCTTTGTGACAGCCAGATAAGTTGTATCTTATGCCATTAATCCAATACTTGGAATCACAGAATATAAGCAAAACATCTCTACAAACGCAGCTCAGTGATTTACAAAGAAGTTGAAAGATTCTGATGCTTTAACTTATCTAAAGCAGGTCAAGGCCCATTAGCTGCTCTTTTTTTCTTTATAATCATCATTCCTCTTTAGTACACAACCTGAGGTGGCTTGGAATTGATAGGCAGATGGACACTTACTTTATACACAAGTTAAATCTCAGTCACCATTATGTGCAAGTCCCCTAAATGAGACTCCACTCTGTTCCTTTTTCAGCATTATCCAGATGGTCTGGCTAAAAGATTTCAGAAGTGATTTGCTAAAGCAAGTCTGTCATGTACACTAAGCATCTGCAGCAAGTCATTACATGAACATCTAAATAATGACCCTTATAACGAAGTGCCGTGCGAGCCTCTTGAGGTGTTCTCTGCATATTCCACACGGCACACCTGTGATAAAATCCGTTACAGACATTGTAGCCAGCATGTGGTTTTTAGAAGCTTCCTGCATCGCTAGCACTGATGTGCACCCTCACTGATGTGCCTCAGTGATGTGATTTGCAGGTTGAAAAAAAAAAAAGGAAGCAGCTATTCTCAAAAAAACCCAAGAAGTCAAAAGATCCTTCCTTCCACCACAACCAAAAATGATGGAGGGATAAGGGAAAGCAAGAAAGGAGAACTCACTTTGCTAAAATAAATGAGTGCAAAAATAGCTGTGAGACAGATGGCTAGGTCCAAACCCAGGCTGATACAAACAAAAGCAAGTGGTCAACAATAAGCGTGCCCAGGCACAGATTCAGACAGAGGAGACCCTAAAAGAGTTCCTTTTCCATTGCTATTTAATCCTCTCGAGTGCCAAGGAGAATGGCTCTGAGTAGGTGTTGGACTCCAGACTTGGTGTCTCCTCATCCCACCCAGCAGGTTTTCCTTGGTCACCCTCTCAAGTCAAGTGCTTTGCAGAACAGCATCTCCCTGTGTTTTCAGATGAAATCTGCCCAGAACTTACTCCAGGAAAGAAATGCACCTCTTCAGAGGGTCTGGGGCATCTTGTCTGTCACCTCACAGCCTACAAAGCCCAGCCTAACTTGAGATGATGGCAGACAGCAAACCAAAGGTCACGAAGCTTTTTCTGTTATCGTGGAGGAGTCTGAAAGCAGCATTATTTAACTCAACCGGCTGATTTGACAAAAGGCACATTGTTCCTCTGGATGATTTCTTCCAGGAAAATTGACCTAATGTGGGAAACTCAGTAAATGTAAAAGTTGTGAATGCAGCGAATATCGAAAAAGAGCAGTGAATGTCAAAGTTTAGCCATTTTCCCTCTAAACAGGAATTCAACACTTTATGGGTTTAAAAAAGAAATCAACCTCTTCTGAATTGCAAAGTTTCACACTCTGTCTGAAACTAGATGACCTGGACCCACATTGTAGAGACCAGTCTCCAGGCCTGCATCTCCACTTCCCACCAGGCAACGATATTCATTGCCAACAGCTTTCCACTCAGCTAACGTGCTGATCAGCCTGTGTACCTAACTAGTGATGCAGTCACTAACACTGTCCTCCACTCCCTTATGGTATAGCTTATATCATATACCATTTCTATAGGGCAAGAGGAAATGGACTTAAGTTGCTCGAGGGGATGTTTAGGTTGAATAGTTGGAAAAAATTTTTTTACTGAGAAAGTGGTGAGGCATTGGAGCAGGCTGCCCAGGGAAGTGGAAGAATCATCATCCCTGGAGGTGTTTAAAAAAACATCTACATCTACAGTGTGGCACTTCAGGACATGGTTTAGTGGTTCTGATAATATTTAGTAGATGGTTGACTTGATGCTCTTGAAGGTCATTTCCAACCTTAATGATTTTATGTTTCTTCCCATTTCTTATCTCCTGTTTGTGTAGAATCACTGCAAGTGGGGAGAATTTGTTGGGTTTAACCTTGTTATTTGGGTATTTTCTTGTGTATGCTAATTAGCTAGCCCTCTCCTCACTGGGGAGGATATACTAGTACACTCCCAAGCCCCCATAAGGCAGACATGCCTCTTCTAGGAAAAGGTGGGTAAAAATGAATGAAGAGCTTTCTCAGAGGGTTTTGAAGTGTTATGGTGCAGGATTACTTTAGGTGAAGATTAAGTGTTTTAGTAAAAAAGGGCTAGTGCATGAAAATATTTCAGCATTTTAATATCCCTTTCTAGTACAAGAAACTCCCCATATTTTTGCACCAGTCCTGGAGCCTTGGTTAACACTGAAATGCATCAAGATGAAGCAAATTCTTCATGGAGGCCAAGACAGAAAATTTACCCATAGGCATAGAATTAACTAGTTCCATTACACACAGCTATAGCATTTGAACATTGTACATTTTTAGTTCAGATGCTGTGGTGTTTGTGAAGACACTGCTGGTAGTGCTGTTTCTTATTTTTTTCTGGAAAGCTACTTATTTTATTACTAGTTAATCAATCTCTTGTTGATTACCATAAAGCACAACAGGAAATTTGCAATGATCACTTACTTGTGGAGAAAACTTAAAGCAAAGAGATGTCCTATGATTACATTAACCCTTGTGCAGCCAGATGCAATGCTACCTATGTTCCAGTTTTGGCACAACCTAATTGTAGCAAACTGCTTTAAGAAAGCTCCAGCTCCATCTTCCATGCCCATCTGAAGATGACAGGCTTGGGCTCTGTTAGTTTATGCTATGTGCACTTCATGCATATTCAAAAAAAAAAAAAAAAAGAAAAAGAACAAGTAGATAGCAAGCAAAGGCTTTTGAGTAGTTATCTTCCCTCTCCTGGTGGGCATGCAAAATGTGTTGGCTCACATCACTCAGGATCACTAGGCATAAAAGGGCAGCAGGAGGGCAGCCCTCTGGGTCAGATCTGAGAGGGTCAGCTCCAGCCCCCAGTGTGCAGAAAATCAGGAGGAACCCAAAGGCAAAGACAAGTAAGAAGCTCATTAAGGTGACTAATCCATCATCCAAGGTCCTGCTGGCTATTCAGCAGGATGCCAGCACACACCAACCTGTCTCTGGGTCTGCCCAGACTTAGACCTTCATCTTTTTAACACAACTCTGTCAGAAAACTTTTAAAATCAAAATTTTTCTCCAGCTCCTCCAAAATCATGGACAGAGTTTGGCATTAAAACCTTAGAAGTTACAATTTGCAAGCAGACACCCTGTTGTGCTCTTGCGGTCACTGGCTGGGTTTTGTGAGTTTTGTCCCTGAAAAGAACCAACTCCTTTGTCCAAATAACTGTAATAGGGAATGTAACAAAAATACCCAAAAGACCCCATGCCTTGGAGGTAGAACCATCCTCCTCTGGGTACAGACCACTAGCCATTGCTCTATGGCTGCCAAGTGGTCAGGCAGGCCAGAACAAATGAGGAGCTCTCCCTTCCCTTGGCTGGGGGAGCACTGACATGGTGCACATGGGCACAGACCAGCCCCTGCGCCCGCTTCCCCCGGGCGAGGTATCCATGGCCATGTTTCCAGCATTTTCTAAGCCTCGTGAGTCCAGGAAGTCCCAATCGCTAACCAATCTCTCATTATCTTAAACCCCAAAATCCTGTTAACGTCTTTACCTCATACCCTGCAGCTCTGGAAACCTGCCCAGCTCCTTCTTGAGTTACTTACTTCAGCTGATGATTTTGGCTGTTTTTTCTCCAAAGTCTTGGCTACTGTTCCTTGGAGAAACTGCGCTTAACCCTCTTGCTTTGTGGTTGTCCATCCTCAAGCTTGGCTCCATGGAGCATTTATCCCTGCACCATTCATAGACTAAAAGCTGAGCAAGCAATTTAGCAGCACCATGCACAGAGACTCGCAGGCATCTAAACCCACTGTGTGTTAGTTAAGAAAATGTTTCTGTGGATACCCGTATAATAAAAGCACCGACAGCAGTTAAACCTACTTTCTGTAGCCTAGTTTAAAAACTGTTTTACTGCAGCAGTTCTCCCATGACGAGGCTAAAAGATGCAGCCCTCGCTCCTCTGAGTCCTTTAATAAAGTTTAATAAAGTTCCCTATTACAAGCACCTCTTGTGCTGTTATCTGGCATGTGGCACATGAGACAAAAGCCTTCAGAGACAGCACTTTACCCTTATTAAAAACATTGTCAGCGTTTAGTTTGGGGCTCTTTTGAAGGTCAACGAGTTTTAATGACCACCCTCATTTCCAATGCTGAAATCTGAGCGGGGGCTGTCCAAAGCTGGGGCACAGTAATTGACAGCCTTGGGGGAGAAAGCGGCCCCGAGTTTCAAGGCAAGATTATCATCCACCCAGAAAGCAGACAGGGATGTAGGACATGGGGTCTTGATTCCCCAGACACATGAGTTTGCAACACATATAATGTAGTGGGATTCTACAGTTACCTTGTGTGGGTTTGGGCTCAGTTCAACCATCTTTATTAGGTGACACCTTTGGGGAGTTGAGTCCAACCAAAGTCGCTTGTGATTTGCCCTTCCTGGTGTTGGGGTATAACCACGGAGGGGTTTCAGTCTCAGCACTAACCCCATCAGTGCCTGTTGTTTCCTCAGTTGCATTTTTAGCCAAATGGTTCAAACGGGACACTTTAGTGCTGTTTCCAGGAGGAGTGGACAACCTACAGTGGGTGCCCTGTTGTGTCAGCTGCCACCATCCCCAGTGTAAAACCCACTGACAATAGTGACAAGGACATTAGAGACTAAGTTGTACCTAGTAAGAAAAAGAACTGGGATTTATCACTCCTGTGACAACACAGAAACATAATACTCATGGGGTTCAGATAATTATGCCCTTCCAAATTTTACTTGCAGACCTGTTCTTTACCCTACCACGTGTCTCCTTAGAAGAGCATTGCCTGGTTGAGGCAGAAGGGTTGACAGACTTGGATCTCCCTTGGGCCCTGCTGACAGCCCATCGCTATCTCCTCTTTGTCCCAACTTAACAGCACAAGCAAATCTGGGAGTCGCGCTCCAAGAACGCCAGCTGCTGCATAATGGTGTAAGAACAAAGCAAACCCCTGTTCCCAGGCCTGGCATCTCCCGGTGGAACAGCCTCCTCTTTGTGGCTTCAAAGAACCCAGCGCTATTTATGGCACTTCTGTTTCTATTCTCCAGCAATGTCATGTTCATTGGAAAACAACTTTCTAATTTTGTAATGCCACACAAAAATCACAGACGGGATAGATTTGTCAGCTGCTCCTGTCTGTAAAACACAGGAAAAAAAGCTATAATTTTACCACCAAGTCTTCCATCAGCAGACTGATCCTCCCCCTTCCTTAACGCTGACCTCTCTCTACCAAAAAGCGTTTTCAGGCTTTACCTTTGTGGGTGAACAAGGACTTCACCTCTGGCAAAGCACTTCCTCAAGGGCAGTGGTCGCATTGGGCAGAAATGCACAAGGCAGGACTCACAGAAGTTCATTTTACATTTCCAGGCATGGAAAGCGCTGTGAAGCCTTATTAACAGCTGGGGTTAAGAGAGATGAGATTGGCAGAGATATTGCACACTCAGTTTCTCCCAGCTTGCCCCAGCTCCACTTACTCATGCTTCTGGCCATACTTGTTTTGCTGTGCACAGTATTCAGTTATGCCTATATGATACATGGGCTTGTACAACATCACCTCTGAAACCATTAGTACACAACAGTACAATACAAAAGACAGAAAATGTCATGGTTGTGGACCTTTGCATTGGACAAAATCATTACAAGACAAAGGTGTGCCTTGCCCTTATTTGCTGAATATATCTGGGGACTTGAGTGAGCCGATAGTGCTGCTCCTGACCTTCTGGGAAGCTTGTGAGGGACATTGGTTTGTATCTACAGTGCAAGAAGGGGCTGCATGTGGTTTGCAGCATAGAATCAATCCTAAAATGGTTTGATTGGAAAGAACCTTAAAGATCATGTAGTTTGAACCCCCTTGCTATGGGCAGGGTCACCTTCCACTACACCTGGTTGCTCTAAGGCACATCCAACCAGACCTTAAACACTTCCAGGAAGAGGGCAGCCACAACTTCTCTGAGCAAATTATTCCAAAGAATTTTTTCCTAATACTTAAAGCATATGAGGCCAAAACTAGTGTCTCATCACTGAGGACTATTTGAGGGACGGAAGGTGAGAACTGATTTGTAGTGCTGTGGAAGAGCTACAAAAAAGGGCAACAAAAATAGCTGGAAATACCTGTATGACTGTCATTGCTCACCATGGACCTATGTAGCTGTCACTACATCTGCTCAAGAGGCCTGAGGTGAAATCAAAGAGTTTATTTCAAGTCAGGAATGACTTACTGACCAGTTCCTGAAATCTCAGGCTAGAAAAGAGCAAACTGAGAAATTCCTACCTGATTTAACAGCACTTAAAGAAACCCGTCTAGATAGTGAACACACCAGTGGCACACAGAGCACCTGGCAAAGCTGTAGCCACCATGCTTAACCTCAGTCATAACTGAAGAAACACTTCTTTTTTCTCCTTCTGAACTCCAACTTACTGATTTTTGAGCTTTCAGTTTTTACTCAGAGGTCATCAAAGTCTGGAGACAACATAAGGTGAAATTTTCGCTTCTTTTTAAGTGAAGTTTCCAGCCCTTCTGGTTTCAGGGGAAGTTATAAAAATATGACAAGCAAAGGATTAAAATGCCATAAGGCAAAGAAAATAATAATAATTTCTGATGTCTTCTCTGGAATCAGGTTTGAGACAGTTTGGAGTCTCAGTGATGTGTTTTGAATACTTGTCATAGCTTTAGCTTCTTAAAATGTTCACATCTAAGGACAGCAGACAAAAACATAGATGACTCTTTGACCTGAGCAAATCAGAGACACCATCCCGAAAGATAACATGATTTTTGTCTCAGAATGTGTGTCCTCAGCAGTTTGCTATTTGACCTCTTACCAAACACTTCAGTGGTAGGACTGGGAGCTATTCCCCTGCCAATTGTTTGAGCCACTTTGTCATTATTAAATATTTTAATATCCTTCTAAAATTCTCTCCAGAATTCATATTATCCACCATGATGAGTTTCCTCCTATTTAGTTGGGCATGCCCTCAAAGACTCCTACTTGCATAAGTGTCCTTACCACTGAGGGGCAAGCCTTAGACCACCAGTTTCTAAGTCTTTAAAAAGTCGAGCAAAATCAGTACAAACTGGTTCCAGCCGGGGCATTTCACAGCTGGGCTGCTGGGAAGACCTAGAGAGCTTTTTTCCCCATCTTTGTGATAGCTCAAAACCCAAGGCAGCTAATGCTTGGAGGCTGGGGAAGGTGCTGGAGCATTTCTGGATTTATGTTCACAAATAGGGAAGAGGAGAACTTGAAGTCAAATCTGCCAGCAACCTTGTGTTTCCAAGGTCAGAGCTACATTTATATTGGACTCTGGGGACTTAAGACAGTATCAGCTTTTGCCAGAGATAATTTGGGATCTTGGGGTAAAAGAACAAACATCTGGTGTCCAAGGTTAGCATGTTACTCAGGCGGGAGCAGGGCTCCTTGCAGACTGAGAGTCAGAAGATAAAAATGAGGGGACATGCTCAAGAAACTCAGCAAAGGCAGAGAGGTATGCCATAAATTAATGTATCAGACTAACTATCCAGAATGACACAATGAGACGAGGTGTGACAACTTAAAGTCACAAAACTGTGCAAGAACAGAGGTAGCAAAATAAGCTGCTGGTGTAGATCACCTGTATGCAGTACAATGTTGATAACCAGGTTATCCATTAGCTGAAGTCCCCTTCATGTACTCTTAGCACTGTAATGAATGATTTTTTCCTCCTTCTGAAGGATTTTCCACATTGCCAGAAATCCTTCCAGGGCAGGGTGTGTAGTTTATTCTTGTCCCCCCAGCACTGCACCATCACATCAACACAATAGCCACAAGTCCCCATCTGGAGCTCTCTGTTTTCAGTGAGCCCTCGGTTCAGAGCTGCCCCTGATCTGTCAGGCTACAGAGATGAGCCCCAACATCCCTCACCAGACTCCAGCTTCTCAGACTGGGAACAGGAGCAGCACTGCAGCCTCATGGTACTGCAGCTTGGCCAGAGAGCAGTAATAGCCACCCTCAACCTGGGGCCAAAGACCACCTGGGATCCCTCTTCCCACAACTTCAGGAATTTCCCAACATCCATGTCAGAACACATTTTTAAGCATTAGCTAAGCACAAGAATACAGGAGACTGCAGTAACTATGCCACAGATTTTTTTTTTTCTGCCTGACATTATCAAAATTAGTCTATTCTAACGTAAGGCACACATGCAAATGATGGAGCAACGAGCTAAACTGATCTCTTGTGCTTCAGCAGCAGCAGAGCTCAACCACACATGTGCCCCTCTACAGACAGAGAGATGAAATTGAGCTTTTCATCTTCTTGCATGCCTCAATTTGTTTCCCAGATGAGGACAAATCTTCACACAAAGTCCTACCACTGCCTCCAAGGACAGGGATATATCTTTTTCCACCATGAAAACTCTCTCTTGTTCCCAAGCTCACTTGGGTTTCAGGTTGTGAAATCACAGCCCGTGACTGCTGCTTCTCCTGTGGTTTTGCATCATTTAAAAACAACTTCAGAGGTTTAAACATTTGTTATTTAAATGATTTGCAGTAGCACTAGCTCTTACCTCATTATAGTTTCAGATGGGGTTATGTTGAAAAAAAAAAGAAAAAAGACTACTCCTACTGTGGCCCTGATCCGGGGGTGGAGAGAGGGGAGCCACCCTTCGGTCTGCAGCCCACAGTTATACCAGATGTGGGGCAGGATATGAAAGCACTCCATCCTTCCCCTGCAACCTTGAGGGCCTAACATTCCTTTGGGAAGTCAAGAGGACAATGCATTTCAGAAACGAGCTGATGTGTTCTTGCTGTTCTCCAGAGCATTACCGAGCTTCCTGAGGAGACTGAACATCTCAGTCTCAGGGGGGCTCTTCCATCGGAGTGGCCTCTCCTTTCTCAAGGAGATACATAAAAGAATTAGCTCTGTTCACAGTGTTGTGTACTGCAACTATCTCCTTCATGGGTGCAGCAGTTCAGTGTTAGGCAAAAAGAGACTAAGACAAGCTTTAAACTATTTGACAAGGTTTTTTTCCGAACACAGCCCCAATGCTTGTGAATCTCTAAGACAAAATGCTGTTAATCTACAGCTGCTATTTCAATGAAAAGTCAACCTGAAGCAAAATCTTACATCTCTGTCACAAAGGTTTATCTCCAAGGGCACCATTAATGTTGGAAAAAGTGGCCTGGAATGATGCCCAGCCAAGCCACGGAGCACATGTTCAAGGTGAGGAGCTATGAGCAACCTGGCTGTAATTTACTGCTAAGTCTCTACTTTTTTTCAAGGAAATGAAATGGCTTCAAGCACTGAATTTTCTGTCACCATTACTAACATTTTATGGGAGTGAAACAGTAGCTTTTAAGCACTCATTTCCAGCTTGCTTCATTAAATCTCCTGCATTGCAATACTTACATTTTAGAAGCCCAGTGGCATCTTTGAACACCAAGGAGACCTTGCCTTTGAGCAACAGCAAACACCTCAGAGGGATCCTTGAAGGGTAGCAGTGAGAAAGGTGCTTTGCTGGGGAGCAAAGAGGTCTTCAGGAATGAGCTTAGGTGCTGACCCTGGACCAGCACTTCCCTCCAGCAAGGTCCTGGACCTCAGAGCCTGAAACAAGTTCATTACTCTGTTTGTAGGCAGCTGCAGCAACTTGTCTCAAGTGTCTTCAGCCCCCACCCCGCTCGCTTACAGCATCCACAGCTTGCAGAAACAGAAGTTTTCATCAATGAGAGCAGTAATGCAGTCAGCAATTTAAAAGCCTTGGAAAGTCTTCTGCATGCTGGAGAACTTTTATGATCCACTGTTGACAATATTCAGCCACAGAGACAGGGTCCCGCCTCAGATCTTGGCTGCAGCTGCAGACCTGTGTCCTCAGTCAGCCACAGGCTGGGAGCCTGAAGCAGAAATACTGGAGGAAATCCTAGGGTGCATGTTAAGCATGGAAAATCAGAGTAAATGGTCATGACAGTGCCTTTTAACCCTAGTCTGACACCTGAACTCAATGTAAATGGAGAACTTGGATGTGGCCTGCAGTGGACCGAGAAGCATTGTGGCCCATATGTGGTGCATGGGAGCAGAGTTTAGCACAGGATGTTGAAATCTGCTTCTCAAAGTCAGCATGTATTTTGGGGTGAAAGAAATCTATAAAGGGCTCTGAAGGGAATCATAGGAACTGCACTTGAAAAGGGAGGAAGCACATCTCCAGTGAGTCATCCCCTTCTGGAAGAGGGATGCTTGCTTGCAAGGCATCCTTATTTTAAGCAAAGTCAGTCATTGCTGAGTCATCCCAAAGCAACAGTACACAGCCAACCAGGCAGAGAAAAATGTCCATGCAGCCTTTCCCCAAGCTGGGCAGGTGGCAAGCACCATGCCAGGGTGTGATGGCATCTGTCTGCAGCTCCAGTCCCTTTAAGACAGCCCTTCCTCTTCTCTGAACCCTAAAACCCAAAAGTGGATGGGAAAGAGGTGGAAAGAGGCCTGAAATTCAAACTGGAGTGGGTCAGCTCCCAGGAGGGATGTAGTCACCCACTACGCACCCCTGCAGTGAGTCAGGGGCCTGGAGGACACCCAAACTGCACCACCCCAGCCAGCTCTCAGCCACTGAGGCCAATCCCTCCAGCCACAGGAGAGCCTGACAGCCCCAGTTACTGAGAGTCATTCTTGGGGTGGGGAGCACAGGAGGCAAGAGAGTAGAAGGTGGAATGGGGGGTGGGATGAGTGGAAAAATGACATCTCCCAGGAAAGTGGGAAAAGAACCTACAAGTATTATGTAAATAAATAGCACTCTTCTGTCCTTAATTTTGACACACATAAAAAGACTCTTTTGCTATGTGGGCTGAAGGATCCCCAGGTGGGGGAGCTCAGCACTTGCAAGTGATGTCCTGAGAGGGGGCAGACACTCCTCAGAGTCCCTTCACATCAGGCTGGAGACAAGAAGAGAGCTGCAGATGCCCACTGCTCTTTCCCACACTTGCAGACCCAATGGCCGAAAAGCCCCGGATAATGGGCAACTTCAGCATCCCCAAGGAAAAGGCAGGATTCCTCCCTGTACACACCTTGAAACTCTATTTCCTTTCACCAAAGCATCTTGTAGCCCTCAAGGTTGCCAGTTTACAAAAAAACCAACACCATAAATGGGACTGTTGCTGCATGGTTTATAAAGAACATCAGTGCACATGTAGGAGAAGAAACCATCCACTCAAGCTCACTTATCCAGGAAAAGAACCCGTGTGAATCCTATACTTCAAACCACCATAATTTCCCTAAATTGCTAGGGACTTTGGTTGATTTGTCTTGCAGACAGGAACTGCCAGAAGAAGCTCTCACCTAATGGGGTCAGGCATAGGAGCTCAGAATCTTTTGAACATGACTACACAGCAGCCAATAACTTCAAGCATGCTGATGGCACTAAGTTACATCAGCTTCATGGTACAGAGTCAGCAGCTTTCTCAGCTCTGGTTAAAGCAAGTGGTAAGCTAAATAGGAAAAAATTGTCTGAAGCCAAGCCCTTAAAAGCTGAAATGACTATAGCTTACACATACTCCACTGCTGAAGTAGGTCCTGATTTTTATTGAGCTGGCTCCCCAGTGCACATTCCTGTATCAGCTGCTCCAAATTGCATCAGGTGGGAGAGTCACATTATAACTTGGTCACAGCTTAGATTGCGGCTTGATTTCCAAAGGAGTGAGCTGACA
This sequence comes from Chloroceryle aenea, assembly GCA_013399075.1. Lineage (NCBI taxonomy): Eukaryota > Metazoa > Chordata > Aves > Coraciiformes > Cerylidae > Chloroceryle > Chloroceryle aenea. The sequence goes on along the minus strand of VWZY01005707.1, from coordinate 1,083,918 downwards.
TGCTAGGTAGATTTAATCTTGCCATGCAGAAACAGCCTGGTGTCAATATTTGGGTGTTGTTTGGGCAAGTTTCTGTTAAGAGCAGATTATTTTTGTCAAAGATTTCGACCAGGAACTAAATAAGCTATAAGGCCCAAAATGCACAAGGCCTATCCATCATCTTCTTTCCTCTGGATAAGTGACAGTTTTATTAACACTATAATCCATCTAGCCATCATTTCCAAACATGATTCAGGACCCATTTCTTCCAGCCTTCCTTTGATGGTACCAAATGAGGGTACCCAAGGCAGAGGGCATGAGATTTTTAGTGGGTTTTCATTCTACGAGTCCCACCATATCCTGGACATCCCTTTACCTACTGCTAGATGGAGGAGGGATGGTTTACTTCAGCTGGTAGACTCTGGGATCACACTTCCTTTAAACCAAGAAGTTAACCCTAAAGGGCTGGGCACTGCACCCAGCAACTTTAGGAAAATTTAGAAGCCATTAATGACACTTCTCTGAATCTGCAGGGAGCTTAACACAGCAGCAGTAGGGTCCCAAAACAAAGACATTTATGCTCCCTTTGGAGATTACCAAGCATACCAGGCTCTTTTCTTCACACAGCCCAAAAGAGGATGGGATCACCCAGGTGGCAGAGGCAAGGTCCCAAGGAGATTGCAAACAGGAGCAGCAGAGAAACACTGACCCATTGAACATGTAGACATGCACATACCATATTAATAAATACTTGGGTTTTTTTCTATTTGTCATCTGGTGTCATAAAATGAGCTGAAGGTATCAAACAGCTCTGCATACAGGCTAGGAAATCACTCACTGAGTGAACCGGGGCTGTCTGGAGATTTTACATCTTTTTTCCATTAGGAACAAGAGACTGTTGTAATTCTGGCACTGAGATCAGCTGAGGGCATCAGTTTCCATGCAAATCCCTATGAAATCAGCCTGATTATGGGGAAAATAAAAGTTTGACAACACAGCAGATGGAGAAAAGCCAAAGAATAGTCAAAATGAGAGGCTGAGTCCTTGTCTGAGCAAAGTTAAGAGAGGTTGGTTTTCCTTCCTTCTCCCCTTAGCACAGTCAGTTTGCAACCACACATTGCTACCCAGCAGTAGTGTTCCTTCTTGATAAAAATTCAATATTTGCAAGGCTGGCAGGTCTGTCGTGTTGCCATTTGGCTCTCACAAAACCCAGGAAAAATTAAGATTTATCATGGAAGTATTTATTACAAGAGGCAAAAAATACAATGGAGCTGGTCCGGCTTTGGGAAATGGTCTGTAAACTGTAAAGAAAACCATCTGAAATGAGATCAATGATTTAACAGGCATGTATTACAAATGCATTTTTACATATAAAGCAGGAATTACACTTTTGTGAGCCCAGTTTCCAGTGTGTTAGCATGGTACTGCACAGAGAGACACACCAGACCATGTAGCTCTGTACTCTTCGCTGAACTCTGATGTATGGCAGAAGCTGAGAAAGCAAATCATCACAGCCTGGTGCCCTCGAAAACCCACCTGCCCTTTCCCTGCTTCTGCAGCTTCACCTCTGCTACCAAGCTCTCATTTTAAGGACGATCACCACAATATTTCAGGCCAAACCCCAAAAGGAAGGACTTCCCTCGAGGAAGTGGATCAATTCAGTCAGTTTCCCTTTTTGGATATCATCATCACCACACCAAATGTTCACCCTTAGGTGGAAAGAGAAAAGAAGCCTGAGAAATAAAATCTGCTTGAAGTCTTTTTGTCAAAAGCTAGATACATTTTTATGGAGAAACTTTTTGAAACAGAGGCAGAGACAGCGAAAATTCCTGGGGAAAAAAAAAGCCAACAAAACCTCAAGGAAGGTTTCCAGAAATAAGGGGTTTAATTTTCCCTCCCCTCCATTTCATAAGGTGCTAGTGATGGCATGTCACAAGATAGTACAGCCACCCAACTGTCCTATTGTAGTTTTAGTATCAGCCAATACTCAGCACCAATTTAAAACACCTTTTTTTTTTAGTGTCAGGCTTTCATTACACAGGAGTCAGGAGACATTTCGAAACAAAGATGCTATTCAAAATGCATAGGGAAATCTGCCTCTTTGGCTTGGTAGTGTAAAATTTATTTTTAGTCAAAAAGGAGTCAGTTTTTTTGAAAGGTCACTGAGAAGGCACAATTGGCAGATGCTGAGTTTAGCTGAATGGCTCCTTCTTATTTAGCCACCCAGCCGTGAGGACTAGGCAAGAGTGGCAGATGGACCAGCCATCACTGGGAGAAAAGCTTGTTTTCGTCTTAAACACAAGCCCATAGACTCCGGAAATTAAATGTGAGTCATTGTGGATTCATCATATTAAAGAAATACTAAACCAGATCTGACATTTTAAACATTTAAATATTTTCCACAGAAGACTGTCCACTCTTTTGGTGCATGTTCCCTTCCTCTGCATCTACACCTCTGATAGGGATAAACAAAGCAGCACATGCACCCAGGGCCCATCATCTGAAGTTCAGCCATTTAATCACAAAGAAAATAAAATTAAAACAAAAAACAAGAGGCAGCAAATTCCAATACCTTGGTGTCAATGTTCTTAATTGTAGAAAACTATGTGGGAGAAAATCCTCCCACTAAGCACGGTGCAGCGAGGAAGGATGCAAGAGCATCCTTGGGAGAGTTTGCCAGCACCAGCAGAGCCCTCAGACCACAGCTACTGAAAGAACAAGGAGATAGAAAAAGCTACAGAGTCTGAAAGCACCTGTGATTGATGTTAAAACTGACTCGCAGCAGGACAAAACATTATGAAAACAATACCAGCACTGAAAGCAATATAATGTAACCGGATAGAATTCAGGGTATGTATGGATCAGCTCATACCCATCAGAGTACATTCAAAATAAACACATGGTAGAATACTCAGCTATCACATGGGGGGATTTGGTAAGTATTAAACCAAATGGAGATGGTACTTTGACCTGTGAAAACTAGTAAAAGTGTGAGCCATGGCTCCAAGCAGCTCTGTGAAAAGCCAGAAACATTAGGCTAATGCGAGGCAAAAATGCTACTTCTCTGAGGTGTAACAAACACGTTTTACGTGTGAGATTAAACTTAGTAAGCAGTGCAAGAAGGTGACTGGAACTGTGCCACCACATTCCACACTAAAGAGAACTCATCACAAGGATTCTTTGCAGTCAGTTTTGCTCTTAAGTCTGACACGGGTGCTTGAGAAATTAGAAAAGCTTCTGAGAAGCTGTGCCTGCTTCCCACATGGACATTATGCGTTAGAAAGCAGGTGAACTTCCAGAAGAGACACTGGAAACCGGAGATGACTTGTCAGCTCAGCTGCTGGGCAATCCCAGGAGACCATGCTATGGACCAGTCTTTGGATGAAGTGACCATAGCCGCTTCAGAGAGGAGTCATGGAGTCATTGAAGAGTCATGCAGGAGTCACAGATGAATCCTAGAGTCATAGAGGAGTCAGCACAACTACAGTCACATTGCAAAGCCAGGGTTATACCTCACCAAAATAATATATTTCAGATAAGCTACCAAATTCTGCCACCTAGAAACCTAAAAGCTGGGTCGGGTGAAGCTGATGGGATTCTCAGCATAGATCACAGGTAAATCATCAGCAATTTACACACAGACATGTCATTATTAATAGCAACACGTTAGAGTGGCTACTGGATGCATCTTTCCATAGCACAAGTTCTGTGATGGCAAAACCTTACCTTTTTATCAAGTGCATTAAATGAAGCACACACAACTGGACCTGCCAAAATTTCCTCCCTCCAACATAAGAGCCAAGTGTGCAGCTAAACCTTTTCTCATCAGCATGACAGAACATTCATTAAAAAACCTGTGGTTAAAACACCCCACAAAACAGACAGAGAAAACAGAAAACTACACGAGCCAGGGGAGAAAGTACAAAATCAGATCTCAGAACACACTTACACATAAAACCCCTGTCTTATTGCTTTTCAGTGCTGGCTGGTGCTTGAGCACAGCCGAGATGCGTGCGAGGCTGCAGCTCGGCCAGGATTGCCGGTGGGTTGCAGGAGAAGGGTCACCCCACAGCCCTGTTCAGGCACCAAGGAGGGATGTGACTAGAGGGCTGCCATCCCTCATTACACAGCAAGGAACCTATGATGCTGGGGAAGACCAGAGTCCAGGGAGCAAGAGTCTAAAGGCTTGTTCTCTGTGCACAATATTTACTCCTATGCTTTTCCTATGGCTCTACAACCCAAGGAGAGAGGGCCAGCTAGGATACAGGAGGTTTAATATCCTGGAGAGATTGAGCAGGTTCTCATTAGCTCAGCTCTGGCTCTGACTGGTTTCTACCTCCAAAGCTATAGGAAAGGGGGTCATGTGTCTCACAGTACTTTCCCACAGAAGACCATGTGAATATCAGGCCAAGAAAGGGGGTGAAGGAGGAAAAGAAGTCTGCAGCCTCTGGCTGTGTCTCTCTTCTTTCTTCCTGCCTTTCCACAGAGGGACCAGCTGCTGGGTGGATTGTGATGCTCATCTTTTGGCCCAATTTGAGAAGAGTGCACTGGAAGGAGGTTTTTTGTGAAGTACAAAAGAAAGAGGGAAGAGAAGAGCTCATGGAAAGCATTTTGTGTTGAGATACCTTGCACAGTTGGTGAAGGTCTGAAGAACCACATGGTCCCTGATGAATTGCATTACTGAAAGCATCAAGCAAGGATACTAATGCTTTTTGGACAAGTTTCTGGCAACTCTGTAACTTCCTCCTGCAAATCAACAGGGCTGAAGTTACCCAGTAGCAAGGTCAGAAAAAAACCACCAAGTTGCTTCTCTCAATTTTGAGGAGGGCTCAGGAATGCCAGACACGTGATAGGGCAAGGCATTTCCTACAAGAATATTTAAAGCTTCAGAAGTACTGCAAGCAAGAGACACTAATCCTAAACTCAGTGTTCATATGTGCTTCAGACCACCGGCACCACCAGCTTCCTTTGGCCAAGTCCTTGGGTGAGTGACAAACTTTCACCACCTCCAAGTTCGGGTTGCTGCATGTTGGAGAAATCTGCCTTGTGCTTTACAGCAGTATTCCTCCGAGCGTGCCAAAGAACTTGGAGAGAGCCGATGTGTAGCTGCTAATGTGCAATAACTGCTGTTGTATTAGCAGCACGTTGCACCAGCTGTCAACAAAACAAATTATCTGGGATGCTATTTGGAGACTGAGAGCTGAGCTGTTCTGTTTGGCCGCTAAGAAAACCATGTATTTTGTTTCACATCATAAACTCGATACATAAACAAGCACAAAGATACTGCTCATAAATCAGTTTTCTAAGAGCATAAAGGTATTAAACTATATGCAGCTTTAAGAACCAGCCTATAAAGACAGATTGCCAGGATTGGAGCTTAATGCTGTGCCAGAGCCCACTGAAGTCACAGCTCAAAAGTGTGAAATATTTGTGGGTGTAAGCTCATAGCACAGCTCTGCTGCCAAGACCCACAGGGGAATGATGACGAGCCCCATTCACCATCATGAATCACTCTACTTCTCAGAATAGATGGAGCAAAAGCAGGGGACAAAAAGATCAGCCACTCAAGTTTAACCTAGATGTTAAGCACACAAGATGTACTGTATTTATAGAGGCTTCTATTAGAATGGTAGAAACACAGAATGGTGCAGGTTGGAAGGGACCTTTGGAGATAAGAGTCCAACCCCCCTGCAAACACAGGACCACCGAGGGCATGCCACACAGGAACATCCAGGTGGGTTTTGAAAGTCTCCAGAGGAGTCTCCCCAACCTCTCTGGGCAGCCTGTTCCAGGCTCTGTCACCTTCACAGTAAAGAAGTTTCTCCTCATGTTGAGGTGGAACTTTCTGTGTTCCAGTTTGTGTCTGTTGCCTCTCATCCTAGCACAGGGCACCACTAAAAAGAGACTGTCCCCTTCTGCTTGACACTCACCCTTCAGATATTTGAAAATATTAATGAGATCCCCTCTTAGTCTTTTCCTGAGATATTTTAAATAGTGTCCAGACAGTTCTACTTGCATTGCCTGAGAGAGCTGTACCTCCCCCAGTTTTTAAGACTTTCCAGAGCACTGAAGGAGCCATCAACGCAGCTACATAATGACACAGGGTTAAATCCCAGTCCACCTGCAAATTTTGCCATGGACCTAAGCAGCATCCATTTGGTATTCAGACATTAAGCCACTCATTATGGGTAATAAACCTAGAAATTATGCCAGGACAGTTGGCATGACTTTGAACAGGAGATGGGGAGTCAAGGCACATTAGCTGGGATGATGACACAGAACACCAGTGGGGAGCTGTGCAAGACGAGAGAGAGCAGGCTCTGCATGCATAATGCCAACAGACAAATGCCTGCAGATCAGCACCATGACACCCAAGCACCAACCTGAGACCCCTGTTATTTCCTTAGTCCTGCCAAATGAGTTGACTGGATCTTCCCACCCTGCCTGATGTGGAAGGAAGCAGCAGGCAGTGCAGTGGCAGCGGTGAGGATGAGGAGCACATTTCTTGTCCAGCTTGTTTGGGCAACTCTGCTTCATACCATATGGTTCCCATGGGTTATACTGGGGCATCTCATAGGGACTTAGTGCCCAGGCTGTGTTCCCAGCACTTACCTGCACGGCCCACCAGTGTCACACTAGCACTCATTACCCTGCCAGGCACAGAGAGGACAACAGATGCCCCAAGTCACAGGGCTGAAGCAAGCTGCTGTGCTTAATGTGATCCAAAGCCCCCAAAACAGGTAGCCCCGGCCACTTGGATAATTTTGCTTCTGCTCTTCCAGTCCCACAAGCTGTTACAGAGTAAGGCCAGTTATAGGCAGGTTTACTTTGACACACACACTTGTCTTTAGGCAGTTGATTAAGAAGCCCAAGGGGAAAGTCTTTGCATCTGTAGTCTTTTACAATATTTGCTGTAGCAAAGGAACATCATTAGGGGATAATTCAGCCTCTCTCTCCTTGTAACGGCTACTGAAGGAGCCAAGAGCAACATCCTAAGCAGTGTTTTATGTAAGTGCCTAAATCAGGTGGGATTGGCCCTGACCTGGTGCGATACACTAGTGTCGTGGTTCAACCTCAGCCAGCAAGCACGCACCGTGGACACTCGCTCACTCCCACCCATGTGGTGGGATGGGAAGGAGAATCACCAGGGGAAGACTTATGGGTTGAAATAAGAACAGTTTAATCATTTAAATTAAATAACATCATCATCATTATACTAATAATTCAATGGGAGATAAAAAGAGTGAAATAAAACCCAAGAAAAGATGAGTGATGTAAAACACAATTGCTCACCACTTGCTGAACAACGCCCAACCAGTCCCTGAGCAGCAGTTGGCCCCCAGCCAGCATTCCCCTCTGCACATATAGTGGGTGTGATGGCATATGGTATAGACTATTCCTCTGGTCAAGAGTGAAATAAAACCCAAGAAAAGATGAGTGATGTAAAACACAATTGCTCACCACTTGCTGAACAACGCCCAACCAGTCCCTGAGCAGCAGTTGGCCCCCAGCCAGCATTCCCCTCTGCACATATAGTGGGTGTGATGGCATATGGTATAGACTATTCCTCTGGTCACTTTGGGTCAGCCATCCTGGCTGTGTCTCCTACCAACCTGTGCCACTCAAGCCTTCTTACTGGCAGAGCAGGATGAAAAGCTGAAAAGTCCTTGATTTTGTATAAATGTTATTTAGTGACAGCTAAAACCATCAGTGTCTTATAAGCAGTATTCCCACACAATTCAAAACACAGATGAGTACCAGTTTCTAGAGGAAAAATAAATGTATTCTAGTTGAAACCAGGACAATTAGGAAGGTTTTTTTTTTTAAATGTGAAGACTGTATATACCAAAATACCATGACTTGTTTTTGGAGACAAGGACAACATTCTTAATTATAAATACTGATCTGAAATAAATTTTAAAGAGAACTGAAGGATGGTGGTCAGTATTACAGCCGTGCACTGTGGATATGGCAACACTCACTTCCAGCTTGAAGGCCATGTAAGCAACCCCCAGCTTCCCAGAAAAGCCAGTGAACTCTGATGCCTTGGGAGAATGGAGGTGAGGCCTCTAGTCTGTAGTTTTTAAAAGCTGAGCTGATGAATATTTCAGTTCCAAAGCATAGATGTGAAAGAGCCAAAGCAACCAAAGCATTAGCATCTCTTTGTATTGACTTGCCTGGTCTAATCCCACAAGCCAATCTACAGCACTTAACTGATAGCTTTGAATCTGTAAGAAAAGGACCTTGAAAAGATCTGGTTCACATCTCTAAGCTGATGAGATACAGCAGCCAGGATCACCTTACATTACTGTCAAGTTATTTAGACAGCTAGAGCTGTTAGCCAGGCTGCAATCAAGTCAGTAATGTAGAAAGCAACACAGAAAACAGATCTCCCCATTGAGAATATGGAGTTTGTGCTGCTGGTATGCAGAGCTGGCTTTAGTTCAAGAGCTGCTGACATCATATTGGCTTTACGATACTCTTTACTTCCAAACATCACAATGTTGGAAGTTTTTCTCCAACTGTCTAGCAGATGTCATGTCTAGAAGAGTTTAACACCTTCAGATAAATGAAATACCATTCAAGAGGGGCTCCAGTGTGGTGCAAATACCTCTTGAATGGTCAACCAGATCCATCTGAACTGAACACCATCCAAGATGAGCCATCTGAGTTCCTCTAGAGACCCACACTGGGTGGACCTTTCTCACTGGTGAATTCTTTTCACTTCATGCCATGTATGAAGCAGCTGGACAATGATCTCAAAGCAACAATGAATCACACAAACCAAAAAAAACCAAACTGCAGCCATAGCAGGCAGAAGTGGTCCAAGTGGTTTTTTTCTTTGCATGCACCCACTACTGAAACCGAGGCTTAAATGAATCTGAGAAGCTCTGCACGTGGTTTCCCCTACTCTCTCTGACCCTTCACATTAAGCAACCCTGTTGAAAATCAGTTCCATGCCCAGCACATACTTACTGCAAAGCAAATATTAGTAACAAAGGAAGGAGAAAGGCACAGGGACAACAGGCTGCAGGAGCTGACAAAGGTTGAGCCCCTCCCTATAAGGTCAATCACTGCTAATAGAACTGGTTTCCTCCCTCCCAAAAACTCACCTGGCTGTCAGTGCAGCAGTAGTGGCTACAGACAGACATGCAGCCAGGAAAAAAAACAACAAAACAAAACCTCCTCCTTTTACTCTTCTCTCTCCCTTATTAAAGGCTTAGCAAAACATACACATTACTAAGCTTAATGAGTTACCAGGTATCAAGCAAGTCTGGGTGATGGCACCAAGGACACATGCAGTTAATAGCAAACCCAAGGTAAACACATTAGCTCAAGCCTCAGTGATGGAGGTTTAAGCTAATCCATTTACCCTTGAATTTGCAGTAGGTAAAGAGCATACACAGAAGTAATTGTTGTGTCTCACCTTATACAGGTTAAGCTGTGGCAATACATCTGCTTAGCCTAAGCTCCTCATTTCCATTTCTGGATGTGTGACATTGGCACAACAGGGCTGACTCTCTCCTGAACCCAAATTCATCATCACAGTATGAGAAGGAGGTCAAAACAAGGATTCAAGTCAGGCTGGTCTGTCAGGACCAGCAATGCTCACTGGGGACAGAGTATTGTAGGAACTTTCCTCAGCAATGCATTTTTCAGTGCCATATATAATTAAATGATGAACTTAAGTCATAAGCATCCTCCAGTGAAATGACATCTACATTAGTGCCTTCCTTCTGACAAAGCAGGAAAGTTCAATATTAAGCATCACAAACCAGAGGGAACTGGTGGAGTTGTCATCCCTGGAGGTATTTAAATGGCATGTGGACCTGGTGCTTAGGGACATGGTTTAGTGGTGAGATTGCAGTGTTGGGTCAGAGGTTGGACTGGATGATCTTGAAAGTCTCTTCCAAAGACATTCTGTGAATTGAAAGCAACAGCTCTGCAGAAGACACCCCCAGAGTTTGCAGCCAATGGGCTCCATAATTGCTCTATAATAAGCAAGTAGTCTCCACCTCTTCATGGGTAAATAAGATTTAAAAAAACCCAAACAGATGGTGATTTCATTGCCAACTCCACCCTGAACTGACATTACACAAAATGAGGAACAGGCCTTGCTTTAAACCTTTGCTTATACCAGAAAAATCTTCAAAACTGGGTTTCTGCAAGGACAAATTATTGCCATTCCAAAGTACTCTATTAATTTTGTGACTTCAGTCTATAAAGGGAATAATCCACTTTTAAATACTGACTACAGGCCCAGAGTGTTCAATGGGATCGAGTGAATGTGCAGAGGGAAAGTGGAAAACTCATGCTCAATGCCTCAGTTCAAACTGAAGATTGTCACTTAAGGTGGCCCCCTCAGAAACCCATGGCTTAAAGAAACCCTTTGTCAGGATATTCTGCCTTTGGAATGGTAACACCCACCATTTACCACCACTCCAACATTCACCCTACCAAAGAGCATTAAAATGTATAAAACCAGGCAAAACTCCTGCTGCTATTCAAGAAATTTTAAAAACATGCCTTCTATTTAGTTTCTTAAAAGAAAAGCACAAGTTTGTGTCTCTTATCCTGGTTCTCCTTCCCTCAGCTCCTGCTGAAAGGCACAGTGCCTCTCCTTCTCCATGTAACATCAAGTCCCACACCAGCCAAGGTAATCTCCCTCCCTGGCTGTGCACAGTAACACATCCCTTCAGATCTAGGACTGGGAAGAGAGGTCAGGCTCCCTGCTTAGTTTCACAGAAACATCCAAAAGGAGGTTTGCTCCTTTGTGTTTACAGTACAACAGCAGTGAATTGTCCAAGCCTATCTTGCTGCTCAAAATGGGTTCCCTGCTGTGCAGGAACCTCTGAGGTCCCAGGGCATGCAGATGCACACTACTGTCTCAGACTTGAACCATCACACCTTCCTTCACGGATTTTTACAGTTAAACTACAGCAACATGAAACTTCAACCTTCCCAAAACAGTTCACTCCTACTCTAGGGGATAATTTACCAACTGACTGCAGTAGGAATCATTCAAGGGAGTTTTTGTAAAGTTAATCCACCATTGTCCTTCTGCCTCCAAGAAGGAAAACACCTCACACAACCATCTCAAGGTTGTTTCGGACTGATTAAAAAAGTATCCAGTTTAGAATTTCATCTGCTTGCCAATGAGCAAAATCAGAGAATCATTAAGGTTGGAAAAGACCTCCAAGATCATCAAGTCCAACTGTCTACCCAACATTATCATGACCACTAAACCATATCCTGAAATGCCATGTATACATTTTTTTTTTTTAAACACCTCCAGGGGTGGTGACTCCAACACCACATAATTAAAAAAATTACGTGGTGTTTAATAAGACCCAAATGTTTTAGCCCACTTTTAGGAAATCTAAAGCAGGGAGATAGATTTGCATCATCCTTATGGTGTTCACGTTAGCAAATACACAGTAGACTTCCCCTAACTGCAGAAGGCAGGTCCAAATCCATCCTCTGGTAGTTGCACCAGACACGGACATCCTTCTCCACATGCTCTATGACAATAATAGGTTAAGGGTGTGAAATAACTGAACCCTTCACACAACTGCTCACTTGCCTGCTTCAGTCAAAATAAGAGCTGGAGTTCAAACAAGCCCAGCTGACTTGGCCTGAACATCTTAGAGAGCAACTGCATGAGCTCAGACAGCAAAGCCAAGTGTAATGCCTGCAGCAGCTGGAGAAGAGCTCATGTAATGACATCTCCAGTGCCTAATGCATATGGAAAGAATCAGGTTCCTTGTAAAAATAAAAGTTCACCTTCCACTCTTTCAGCATAACACTGACAGCCAGGAAATAGTCTTAGAGCAGTAGACTGGTTTGGACCCAAGGGTATCAGAAACATCCAGACACTGAAGTATTTTCTTGGTGCTACAGGATCTCCATACCTTTAAACTCATGGGTCTAAACATCTGACCTCCCAGCTAGTACTTCATGGAGCATGGTACATCATTTTCAAGACAGCTTTTACATAGGGTTTGAAATAGCTGTTATTTTTCTTCTGACCTGAGTATTGTGTTAAAGCAAATCTGAACTGAGAATTTAACCAATTATATTATTTTCCTGACTGTATTATTTTGACATAGTACAAAAGTCCCTTATGTAAGCAACTTGAAAGGAAAAGTGTGAAGTTCCACATGAAGCCAGCAGAACACTTTTTGCCCACCGGGAAATACACCCTTATCAGATATTTTAAAACTTGATGTTTTCAATATGAGCTTAATTAGTACTTTTGTTTCAGAGTTTGCATGTTCACATGAAGCTTTCAGACATCTGGATTCCAGTTCAGGGTTTATTTGCATACAAAAATATATTATAATGGAAAAAAGCATTAAAAGTTCTCAACTATATAAAATTACAAATATTTTCATAAAAGCAACTTTAAATTAAAATTCAAGCTATATTTTAAAGCAAAATACAGCTGTAAGACTTAAATTATCTTGTTCCATCTGCTGCAAAATAAAAGAATATTGCCAGTTAAATACTTGTGGGAGTTTACAAAGGTTACGTTCAGAAGGTATCTTGGGTAGCAACGTTCTCAGACAAGGGCAGCAGTTTTCAGTGACTGATGTCACTTATCTTTTAGAGGATCTTCATAGGAAGAATCAACACTGAAGTTTCATTTCACATACCTGGAAATACAGAACAAGAAAGATCATTAAGTTCTATATTAAATAAGACTGCATGTTGTTGACACAGACACCCTCTCTATGCCCAGCTTGCTGACAAGCCTTTTTTTTCATGTGAGAGCCAAAATGTTCATGTGTAAAAATTTAAGGCCATTACTATTGTAATGAGTATTAGGCTTGAAAAGGCATCTGTACAAAGTTCTACATAACTTCAAGAATACAACTAGAACCCCTCAAAAAAGTGATAACTATTAGATGACAGTTGCACTGTTTCTTCACAATTTCTGTGTATGATAAAGACAGTGTATCACTGTAAGATGAGTGATACTGTATAAGTGAGACTCTGCTGAAATCCCTGGAAGTTTGTTTAGTTGGGTTAAAAAACCCAAACCAAACACTCCCAAAACCCACTCAGTGAGCCATGCAAGGGAATGGTGATTAATAATAAATACATAAAAAGAATAAAAAACACAAAAAAGAATAAACTACAGGCAGTCCCTTACGAATTAGCCACAACATGGCTGTGCAAGATAGAACCATCTAAGTATTTTCACTGGTTTGGGGTTTTGCTGTTCTGCACAAACATTCAAAAGCTTATAAGTTTTTCAGAAGAGCAGTCAACTTGGTTTCAGTGGTAAAGATGAAGTTAGCCCATGCATACATCCATGACAGAAGTCAGGAAACAAGACGTATATTTTAAGAGAAGTGAAACCAGGATTAAGATACAAATGAGATGACAGGGAAATAGGAAGCTCATTAGAGCAGTTGTCTCAAGTTAAATCCAAGGCAGACAGTCAAGGCTTCAAGAATTACAGACAGGGGAAAATACCTGATGCATACAAGAAACATTCAGTTCATATTTTATTGGGGTGGGATTGTTCCTGCTGCTATTTAGGCCTAGTCCTACAGTTAGTTGTTTAGGCTCTATAGTCTGGTTCCATACAGGGAAAAATCAGTATCATGTCCATAACAGCACAGCAAGAAGCAGAAAGAACAGGCAGAATACACAGCTGGGAATAGAATGATGGTTTTGTGGGTTTGTTTTTTGGTGTTGATTTTTTTTTTGGGGGTGGCCTTGATTTTTGTCTTTAAGTTATAATGAAGAATCTAGTATTCTTAACTGGAAAATAAAAATTCTAGATAGCAACAGAAAAGTGATCTAAACTCCATTCCTTGTAAAGGAAAGCACAAATAGTATTTTGACATTCAACCTAAGTCAATAGACAGATATCTGCTCCTTAATTCTTTCATAAAGCAAAGTCTAGGAAAAATAAGGTTTCACTCTCCTATGGTTACTCCTCCAGTTACTTAGCTTTATTATAAAGAAACACACACCCCCTTTTTTAGCTGAGCTTTGAGTATTTAAGACAGTGACATTGACTTGATCTATACACTGCTGAGGAGGGGTGAGTTGCAGCTGCCTCAGGCATGGGGACAGGGGTTCACTGGAGCAGTCTGTCACACACACTAAACTCCAGGCCTTAAACATTCAAAGACTAGAATTTAGTCTATTTTACCTTCTTATCCATAGTGATCCATAGGACTAGCAAACTAAATGAGAGGTGTTGTATGAAACTATTGTTACCATTCTCTCTCCCCACATACATTGACTTTTATCACTCTGCCAGTACCAAGTGAGATGTAGCCTACTAAAAAAAAAAATCTTACTTGCTAGGGTCCTGTCAAGATCAGCAATGAAGTCTTCCAATTCTTTTGTGTCTCCAAGCTTTGCTGCAGAACAAGAGTCAATACTGATTAGACATGACACAAACCATATGGTCCCCCAAATAAATCACTTTGTGGTATCAAACATGCTATGGATTATTTTCAGGGAAGTTCAATAGTGTTGCCACAATGTCCAAATGCATCCCCTAGAAAACGGGGGAGACTGAATTAAATTCTAGCTTTTTATAGTTTTCCATTTGGCAGAAGCAAAATGATCCTCTGGTTAGTTTCCTTAGAAAGAAAAGGCTGAAGCATAGAAAAATGCCAACTAATCCATGTCCATGTACTGCAGGAATCTTCCTTACTGCATCTATTCAGATAGTGCATTCACAGCCCTCGTCAAACCCTACCCAGTTAGCTCCCAGTCCTACCCAAATCTAAGCCTCTTAAATTCTGTCAGTATCACTGGTTTGCTGTGGTGGCAGCTCTGTTGAACACTGTCTATACACAACAACTTTGGATCCAAACAGCCATCTAAATTTCCACTCCTGAGAACACCACTGGTTCCATTCAATCTAGTTTTGCTGCAAGTGGCTTCCTTATCTCCTTTCTGTGGTCTATTCCAAGCCAGTTCCAATTCTATTTCTGTCCTGTCTTCTCAACAGGAAGAACATCTTGACCTTTGGTGTAATTCCTTGGTAAGTATTTCCTGACAGTTTAACTGAATTCTTTTTGGCTACTACTTATTAACCATTTCCTATTATTTCTCCCTAGTATCATGCTAATTAGAAAGAATGCATTTAACTTGGTTTTTGTGACTGGTAACTGTGGAAAAGACATGAAGGCATGGAAAACTCTCAAGCATGCATCTGAGAAAGCTTATTGTAATGAAAGCACCATATAGTACATATATATGACTGTTCACTTATTGCTGTCTACTGCAGAGTTAATCTAAGTTAACCTAAATGAAACAAACTCCTGGGGAGTTAGATCAGCTACAAGACAGAAGGCACTTGGAAACAGCACAGCTACAAAGGAGGAAAGAATTACTAATACATGAGTTGTATCAGCAGTGCAAGGTCTAAAGAGATGTAATTCTGTTAACCTAAATGGTAACATATGGCTTTAGAAGAGTCACCTACTGCACCCCTGCACTCAGGATAAGTATTTCTGTATATAGATGGGATACTTAAGCTACTTAGTTGCTTCAGTAAGTAGTAACAGAAGTTAATTCTTAAATGAAGCATTCTGTAAGTAGTACCATGGTTCCACATCAAACAGAAAGCTGTAATTTTCTTTAGCCTGGTGTTTTGAACCCAAGAGAGTTGTCAGGTTACCTGCAAAGAAGGGCAGAAGCAGCATGCTATGGCAGTTTATAACCAACATAATAATAATTGAACCTCTAGTGTGCTCAAAAGTAATCCCTAGTTTTGTCATTAAAAAACCCACAAGTCCATGCACATGAACTCTGGATCACAAAAAGAAGCCTAATTCCTTAGTTGAGAATTAGGAAGAAATGCCAACAGTTAAAATTAAGTGTACCTTTACATGGAGTTACTGATGGGGATGGCAAACTTGGAGTAGATGCAGTTGGAGAGTTGAGCTTTTCATCACTGAGGCTGAAACTATTTCTGTAGAGTGAATCTGCACCTGTAAAAAAAGTTACATTATAAAGTAAAATTGACAACTTCTGCAATTTTGCAATAGATTTTAAAACAGAAATGGATCCTTTCCCATGTGGGAACTGAGTCTGCAGAACTCAAATTTACAGACTTCAAAACTAAACGGGAAAAATAACATCTTTTGTTCCGTGAAGGTTGTTGTTCCCACACCTACTGCTAAAAAGCAAGCAGTCCTAGGCCCAGCCCTTATCTGCAGCAGAGGAAGGTCCATCTTTCCCTGCAGTCAGTGTCACTTGGAAAATATTACAGGAATGGCAATTAACCCACATCCACCAAATTAGGCCTGGTATGACCCAATTCACAATGTTCTGAGAAGTTCTGCTTACCTGAATTCTTCCAAAGCTATTAAAAAAGCTGAATAAAGAACTCCAGGACAAGGAGAGTCCCCTAAAATGGAGAATATATTCAGCATAGTCCTCACCCCTGAAGCAAGCTCACCCACTTCTTCTATACATTTATCTAGTATGCAAGACCTAAAGCAGCAGAGTAATGGTATGGCATCGTTTCATTTTCTTTTATTCTGTATCTGGGTTTCATGAAGCAGTACATCTGTACACAAGCCATCCTGCAATCTTACTTTAGGTGATCTCTCAAAGAAAGCTTTATATGCCCTGGAAAACAGCAAATGTTCCAATGCCCTTCTGATATTCTTGGAGTTTAGACAAGGCCTTAAGTTTCAGAAGTATCACAAGTGATCCTTATCTTGTGTCTTTATGAAAAGGATTCCGGGATGCACAGTGCACACAAAGTATTGGTTGTGGCTCTGCTGGAAGGAAGATTTGTTAGAGACACTAAAACTGCTGGTTCCTGCAGTTTTGAGCCAGTGACCTGGAAACTGTAGTTCCACAAAAAGAAACCATTGTAACATGTCAATGGTCTCCATTGATTTTGGCACACTTCCTAAGAAATAAATATATATCTGATTATAGGGGGTGGTGACTGCTGCTTCTTGCCACTGAGGCCAGCAATTTTGCCTCCCTGCAGCACATGCAGCATTTGTCCTTGGAGTCCCAGCCTAGGAGGTGGTGACACTGCAGCATTAAGCCCATCCAAGTCAGAACTGTCACACTTCCTTGGACACCTGTCCCATTTGCTATGCCAAGAAATGACTGTTTTTGTTAAACTAACGGTGTCTTGCTGAATAAGCAAAAAGGGGCAGAACCACAGCTTGCCTTGCCAAGATCTGCACAAAGAATCACAGAACTGTCAGGGTTGGAAGGGATCTTAAAGATCATCTCATTCCAATCCCCCTGCCAATGCAGGGACACCTCCCACTAGCTCTGGTTGCTCAGAGCCTCATTCCAGCCTGGGCTTAAAAATCTCCAAGGATGGGGCTTCCACCACCTCCCTGGGCAACCCATTCCAGTGTCTCACCACCCTCATGGTAAAGAAATTCTTCCTAATGTCTGACCTGTTAACATCTACACCTCCAGTGAACACTGCCATAATGTTCACAGGTATCAAATGTAGAAACCATTCTCCAGAGTACTGCTCTACCATAAATTCCACCATCTTTGGTAAGAAAAGCATATGTCCTTCCCCATCTCCTCTAGCCTGATGTCTTTACCACCATAGAACCACCTTTCACAGGAATATACCAGTACAGTGTCAAATCAGACCAGATAACCACATCTACTAAGCCTGTCAAGATGTTTCCTCAGCCATAAGCTGATTGTCTATTTGTTTCTTCTGGGCTAGCTTCAAAGCCTATTTCTGCAATACACACTGAAGAGGCTTGAGTAACTTCCATCTGGAATATTTTCCTCTTTGACATGCAGACTGGCCCACCACAGTACCAGATCTTTCAAGTGTGCTCTGCAATCATCTGCGATCCTCTTCAGCAAACACATGTGCTACCCACATCACTGTGCAAACATGATGTGACTGACATGTTACCCGGGACCAGTGCTGGTCCAAATCAGCCACCAGTTGGTATTTCTTGTTTAGAGATATGATTCTTCAGCCTTGCTTTTTATTGTCATTTCTTTATCTCCACTCTTAAGTGCCTGTTCTCACTAAACCTGAGCGGAACATCTACTTGAAGCTTCAGATAAAAGAAAGATTTGATGAATACAATGCAGAACTGAGATAATTTTAGATAGGAAAAAAATAAAGAAAAAAGCTATTCTAAAAGTAGCTCCTAAAAGAGTAAAGAGTAACCAATGTGCTGAAAAAATCTGACACTGCTCTGCAATGATGCCTGTCACCAGTGTGGTACTATACAATATAGACCCTTTACATTAATGGAATGAAAGGAACAGTTAAAGGTATGAAATTCCCTCCTGAAATCAGCTTACAGACCAACTTTCTATTAAAACCACATTTCTTTTCAGCTAAGTTGCAAGCCCTTGTAGCCAAGAAGCTTAGAATGGAAAATTCAAGCTGTTCAGGACAAAACCCCTGCCATCATGAAAGAGACAAATTACTTGTAACACTTCACGGAAACAGTCCTGTAGCCAAGAGTGCAACTCACTGAGACACTGACAGAGCAGATCAAAGATAAAATGCTTTCCAGGCAATGTATTTGAAAAGAGCAGAACAAGAAGTTCCAAATTATTTCATATTTTAAAGAGTTTAGAGCTTGTTAAATTAGACAGCTACAAAACTGAGTGTACTTTTAATGTGGAGCCTACGCTACTAGTTTCCAGACACTAAATGTAGCTATGCTGGGAATTGATATTACAAACTAGCCCTTGTACACTAAATCCAAAACTTCAGCTGCTCATATATATAGCTGGCATAAAACGTTCTTTTTGTGAATTCTTGTGAGGGCAACTCCAATTATGCAAGCTTTAGTAAGCCATTTAAGCAAACTATCCACATAATTCTTCTTATTTATATCCATGTACACATCCAAGCTAGCAGTCACCTTTGATTCTTTTTGTGGTTTCCTCCCCGTGTTCCTTCTGTAAGCAGTTGGAATACTGATGGCTCACCTCACAGTGTACTGAAATCAGAAAATGTTATTTCATACTGGTTTCCACAAGCCTTATGCTGGGAAATATTTACAACTGGGCAACAAGAAAATAAGACAGGGCTGTTGCTTTAAATATCTGAATGTTTTTCTTCTAGTTTTGTTTTCACAAAACAGCGTTATCTTTTGAGGGGTTGCAATATTAATATTTCAGGAAAATGTCAACAGTCTGCTTTCTCAAAAAGCAAAACCACTTTAGCTACTGGCTGTGGCTTACACATGCCACCAAGATGCAGAAATTCTGGTGATGGAAGGAAGAACGCATTGACTCCGCCTTCAAGGTCATTCTGACTGCTGAAAACAATGTACTGGTAAAACAAAACAACTTGTGATATCCATTGCACAAAAATATCCACTTTGCCAAGTGTGACTGTAGGGCAGAAAGCTCTGGGAAAAGGACACCTCAGTCCTTGCTCTCCACCAGCAGCCACAGCCAAGATTTGCTCATTCACCCCCAATAATGGCCCTTGGAAGACTTCCACTGCCACACAAACACAACATCCCCTGCAACCCCATCACCAGAGGCCGATGCCAAGGATCTCATCACTACTGTCTTTCATAAAGCCCCTCTCTTCCACTGTGATGCAAATTTATCTATCATTCATTACTTATTTTTCACTTTGTATTTTGATCTACCATGCCTTTGGCTGTTTTAAAAAAAATATATAATGCCATTTCCTTTAAAAAAAAATCTGAGATTGAAGCTAGTGAGTTGACTTATATGAGTTAAACTATGTCAATAGCTGCAAAATTAGAGGGTTGGAATAAATATGGGTGTATTTTACTTTGGCAAAGTAATCTGTAGTTAGTATTGACCTTTGCTGTTCCAGGATATGGTTAAACCTTAAGTCAAAAACATTGTAATACCATGTAAATATAGAATGTCCCCATGAAATGAGCAATGGAAAGGCTCTGGGCAGTAATTAACTGAAGGAGGAAACCTCAAACTTTTCATTTTAAAACAGACAGAGAAGTTCAGCTGTCTGACTTCTTTAAAACTATGCTCTTTCTAGTATCCTAGTTCAAGATACAATTGTAAAGAGCACTGAAAAGTTGGTAAAATTTGTGCTGCAGTTTTCAGTGAGGAAGTTTTAGAGGAAAAAAAGCCACATCCCTAAAGTTTTCAGAGAGGAGCTTTAAAACCCCACTTAAGTCTCTACAAGCTATGAATTTATTATAAAGCAGTAGTTCCAGATTTAATGAACAGACTGCAGAACTCATTCCTAGTCAGAACATAGCCTACTTGCTAAAATAATAAGATAAAAATCAGGGATTTCTAATGCCAAGAGTAGAAGTGAGAAATATTCACGATTGAAAGAGCTTATTTCACAACACATACATTGCAGCCTTCAAGGAGAATGTTTATTTTTATCATAATCAGTTACACTTGGCTCCATTGCTTATTTTTTTGTTGGTTTTGCCTAGGTAACAAGCATCTGTTCCAACACTGACAGAAAAAAAACCCACACACCTTTTCAATATCTGCATGGCTAAACTTCAGTTTTAAAAGATTTCAAATCCCAGAATTACAAGGAGTTTATCTAGGAAGCCTGAAATTCAGATGATCAAATGTGTCTTCTCATGATAGACAAAGCTTACCTTTCCCCCACCACTGACTGTGAGGCAGTGTTTCCAACTCCAGCCTGCCCCTTTACTCATGCTTCCTTTCTAAAGTGTAAGAGGAGCAGGTATGCTGAGAGGTCAGACCAGGAAATCTTACCAGATAAGGACATTTCTCATTAAATTGAAAGACCTGGAGAAAAGCCTATGCACCTGAAACTTGTAGCTTTCTTCCTTCTGAGTGCAATAATTTAACAAAACATTATTTCCCAAATAATTTAATAAAATGAGTGCTGCTTCATTTTTTTCATGATAAATATCGTATTGCCTTCTTGTTAGAGACAGGCCACTAGAAGTTTTCAGAAACCACCTCCTTTAAAAGTTCTCTTCATCATATAAGACTGGGGTTTGCTGCTAAGACCAGAGGCAACTACCCCACGTTCTCTCACAGCAACTCATAGTGAATGTTGACAGAGTTTAACAGTGGTACAGTCATACACTAACAATTCCAATGTAAACTCTACCAGGTTCTCGTGATGCAGAGATCAACATCTTTTCTAAGACAACAGCAGCATCTTAGCCTACAGCAGTCCCCGATGGCCCCATCCCTCCCATCATGATTTTATCTAGTTATTTTTTGAGTATGTTAACATCCACAATATCTTAAGGCAATATATTTCACCATTTACCATGAGAAGAAATAGCTGCTCTTATTTCTTTGAAGATGATGGTTTAATTTGATTTCCTCATAGCGGGTGAGGTAGCGGTCACTTTCCTAATGTCACTTAAGATTTTCTGGAAGACCAGTTTGTCCCCACCCAAGTCATTTCTCCTTTGAGCAGACAGTGCCAGGCTATTTAGTCATTTGGAAACTATTTTTTCAATCGCTTCTATTGCCTTTTTCTATACCTTCTCCACAGAAGATTGAAAAATGTAAGCAGGCTTTTCAGGATAAGTGCTGTTGTATTAACAGTGGCTCGTGCTTCTTCTCTAGCTTGTGAGGGCATTAGCACCACCAGAGACACCCATGGCACGTAATCACGAGTGCTTGCGCAACACCAGGCACTGGGTGCTAACAGATACTGTACAACGCCCTAGCAAACCTGCACCTGCTTGACTTTGAAATTATAAAGTTAAGAGCTCTAGGTGCACTCAAGGTCTTTTGTCATGTTTAAAAGCCAGGAGGTATTTCTCACAAAACGTTTACACAACTCCTGTCTGGAAAGATACACTGCAGGCTCTGTATGAGAGCAAGAACTGAATTGATACGTTTGTATTGCAATGCTGTTAACACAGAGGCTGGAAGCAAAACCTGTGTCAAGAAAACATCTGGAACTGGAAGTGTGAAGCATTTCTGAGAGCACAAGAGATTATGGCTTAGGTTTTTGGTGTTGTTACAGCTTTGGCACAAGTTAAAAAAGCACTTCCCTTCACAGCCTCTGCATGAAGTCCAACTTCTCCTTCATTATCCCAAGCCTAAGCCTGGAGGGCTGTCCTGACACTGCCATACACTCCGCTAGCACAAGGCACTGAGGCAACATAAAACTTACACAGGCAAGGCTGCTCTTTTCTTTGCAAGCTCACCTAACGCACCAGAAGCTAAAGGTACCTGTTAAGAGTCTGCCAGCACAGTGCACCTACACCAGGGGCTTTTGCCAATGCAGCACTCTAACACAAATCCTATTTTATCCCAACCAACCTATAGTGTAAATAGCAAAGAGGTATAAGGTATCCCTCAACTTAAGAGTTTCAGAATGATTAATAACCTAGAGAACAAAGTTGTTATACTTCAATTTAGTTGAATACATCAAGTTGAAAAATTAATTGGTATTCACTCAGTCCAGCAACTCAAGAATGTTTGTTGGAATAACTCACTGGTTGCATCATGATTTCCAGCACTAACCCAAACAGTTGTTGTGGTTAATGTAACACTTGTGGGCCAAGTACTAAGATTATCATGTGCATCTGCACACGCGAGCCTTTCTGTTACTGTAAGGTCTAGAGTCCATTGTGTTAGGTACAATACTTAACCACAGCCAAGACAGACCTTGGCCAAAGATCACTTAGGCAAATAACAGGACAAGATGTGGAAGAGCCAAGTACTATCATGCTCTTTTTCCACAGCAGTGTCTTCCAATTCTTATTTTTTTCTTAAGAGCCTGAAATATGTAATGTAAGATTTTCAATTAATACTTTTGGAACTAGGTTCCTCAAGGGGAGATTTTGAGGTTAAAAACAATATTTTCAGGATTAGCTATATTGATAAAAATAAGCTGTAAATATTTCCATTAAATGGGCTCATCCCCATGGCAGATATCCCAGGAGAAGAAAAGCTTTCCTCACCCCACTAAACAGTCTTGTTCAGATATAACCACTTGTTATCTATTGCTAGCTACTGATAAAATTGAATTTAAGGTTGATTCAGGGGCCCTGAAACAGAGTTGCAATAGTGCAAAACTAGTTCCAAACTGTTACCTGCCCTTAAAGTCCCACCCTAGGCTCAAGCAGTATCACTGCCAAAGGGTACACATGCCTAACCCTCAGCCATACCATATCAGTTAGGAGGATTAACCAGCCAACAAGAGCAGCACTAAAGCACTGAACTGTTCTGTACACACATGACAAAGTGTACTTGAAGGAGTCTTGGCAGTGGATAACAAGATTTTGCAAAGATGTAAAGTCTTCATAAACAAGTGAGTAATTCAAACTCTCTGCAGATAATATGGCTGAAATTACTTCTGCACTGCTACAGATTCACGTTGTCAAAACTTGTTCTTTCAGCCCAGCACGTGTTTAACGTAAGCACTACCATGGGAATAGCACAGTCATGAATTCAGCACTACACTTGCACTATACAACACAGACCAAGGGGATTGTGAACACGGCAGGGGGAAAACTTGAGTTTGAGCAGAAGTAGTCTGTAAATTGGAAACTCCCTGCACCTATTCTTAAAATAGATGTAGAGAGTGTAGCTGGATTACATCAGACACTCCTGGAGCCTGTTTCATAAAAGGAGCTCTTCATACATCTGCAATTCCTTTCCAATCCTACTATAACTTCAAAATAAGAAGTTGTCTGCACTGAATGATGCCTTTAGGAAGAAGGGTTTTACTGAGCCTTTTGTGAGAAATGTGGAGAGCTATTTCTCTTTCCCTTCCCTTGAACATATCCCCATACACTTGACACTGTTGGATGACAACAGGTCACTCACTCACTGTACCCTCCTGGTCCAGTATATGTCAGTGCCCAGAAGATGATGGTTTTCATTTCTCCAGAGCCACTTTTCACGTAATGCAACACCAGAAAGAGGAACCCCAGCACAGGATGGGATATGGAAGCTTGAAGAGCTTCTCATACAAGATCCTTGAGCACCTGTCTATCCTGCTATCCCATTAACATCCTCAGCCTAAATCAGTGCAGATTTGCGACATTGGTTACATTTTCCAGATCTTCCCGAAGATCTGGTCTGCCCATTTTACATCACCACATTGCCTCCTGCCCTGAAAGAACATCATCCTCCTCCTCCTCCAAAGGTCCTTCCTGTCAATCCTAACAGTGCAATTTTAAGCAGTGTTCAAAATCCATGTTTTCTGAACCACAGCGCATACGCTAAGTGACTACAGATGGCTTTATCCATGCAAGAAGTTCTTGATACTCATTGCTCATTGATAGTTTTCTATGGTTTTCTCAAGAGTAGATTATTTCACCCTATCATTGTAAGTGTCTCATTTGTGGTAAAAGTGAGAGGTTAATGGGGCTGTATTGTTGCCATTAATAATAGACTTTGTTTCATAACACAGCTCACTTCATCAGCTTGACTCAGTGAAGGCAGACCTCACCAGACCTCACCTTGCACACCCTCAGCCATCTAGAAGGTTAGTGTCCACCCTAAACTGGGCACACATTTCCCAATCTTCCTCAAAAGGAGAGAGATAGTTACAAGGAGTGATTCACCCACTACCTTATGAAACAGCAAAACAGCATCTTGATCCAAATATCCCCACTGACTTCTAAAAAAATCAAAACCAAAACAACCCCAAAGGGTTGCTAGGCAAGGTATCCCCGTTCAGAGCAGTTACAACATTACCTGTCAATGAAATTAAATTAACCCTACCCATGATGAAAAAAAAAGAGGGCTTTGATAATGATCTGAAGAAGCTGTGTTCTCACAGCTTAAGTGCTAGGAAGATTATATTCATGTTTTAGCACCATGTCAACAGAAATGCACAGCAAGTCCCCGAACTGATAAAGACGCACAACAGAAATTAAAGAAGTTACTTATTTTAAATAACTGATAACAGATAAGTTTCATAAACTTCCTGTATAGTTAGGAATTAAAAACCTGGGTATAGCTTGTTTTCAGCAGAGCTTACTTATGACAAAATATCCCTTGAATCTACTACTCTCAAGTAACACAGCAGTTTCCAGCCTCACTGTCTCAAGAGGGAAGGTATTTTCTTCTTCCCGACTAGCAAAATAACTAAATAAGAGGGGTAAAACTTTTTTAACTAGAAAAAAATCTTAGGTCCAATTCTGCAGTTTTTTGCTCAAAGCAGGTCATGAGTCAACATCTGCTTCCCACCGCTCTCGCGCTATGCTGCATACACACCACTCATACACATCTAGTAAACCTTGGTGCAAATTAGTTTAAAATTGCTACCTCTGAAACAGCGGTCACACTAAACCAGAAACCTGGGTGAGTTACCATCTGTTCTGGGAAGCACACTTCAGCTCACTCTCCCTCAACTGATACTTAGCCCTGTTAACCTTTTTACGCGGGCGGGACGCCTCGGTGCTCCGGCAGCCGCTTGGCAGCTTGGCCGTCTCCCGTGGCGAGTTTTTCATCCTTGTCTGCTCCGAAGCCAGCCTTGGTGTGGCTTCCTCCGGCCGCTCGCCCTCCCTCCCCCTTCTGCTGTTCAACATCAGGAGAATAAAACCAGCGGGGCCAGACTTCACATCCTTGTGACTTCCAACCCCAAAAGTAAATTAAAATGTCTTTTTTTAAAAAAGCAAAACCAAACCCCTACTTTCTCGTTCACTGGTCCCCGTCTCTCTCCAAGAGGGGGAGGTTGGTTTAACACTCAT